>UWZB01000155.1:29772-86956 GCA_900536885.1 Peniophora sp. CBMAI 1063
TCTGGCGTACGAATACACATCTACTAGTATCGCACTGCACTACACGGGCGTCTTACCCTTTTGTCAAGTCGAAAGACACGAATCGGCCTCCGCAGCACCGCTCGTAGTCGCCTTGGCGCCCAGCACGATCCACCCTGGTTTTCACTTCTCGACACCCTGGTTTGCTCCTCGCTGGCTGGGCATCTACTTGTCAATGCTTGTCGACGTCTTGTCATCACCTCGTACTCTCGTCGTACTGTGGGCCTCGCAATACGCACACAGCTATCTCGCCCGACACGTGATACTATATGGCGCCTGAGCGACCGCTCGCAAAAATACCTCCGTTTGTCGCATTCTCTCTTACGAATTCCTGGAAAACGTGCTTCGCCCGAACCGGTATCGGACAACGACGCATCGGTGCCGAGATACTTGGAAGCACAACACCCCTCACCTTGAGGTCACCGGACGGAGAAGATCTCGACATCACGTTCGTCCACGAATATCGGCCAAGTCGACGCAATAAGCTTGGCGACGTCTCGTCAGACGCTCAAGTCAATAGAAGAGCTGGTCGGGATGCGGACAGGGCGTGTAAGGGAACGCGCTATGGTCAGGCGGGTGAAGAAAACTTCTTGCTCTTGCCCTTGTATCATCATCAATGTTACCTTTACAATTCCCATCAATATAATTCAGGCCGTTCCGCGTGATCCTTCGCCTTCGCGTAGGTGCACACTTATCTGATCAGGTGCACACGACGCTGTATCTAGTGATCGCCAGTCCTCGTCTTTTCAAGCCCCACGGTCCATATGTTATCATGGGGTGCAGCGAAGATGGTCTAGAGTCTCAACTCACCCAGCGCGAAACCGTTACGAGCCTCGAATTGCCGATTTAGAAGGCGTTTCTCATGACGTACCGTATCTTTGAACCGCCTGGACCTTGTAATCGAAAGCGCTATGATCTCGCGGTTCGCGCATCGATGCATCCCTCACGGTGTGTCCGATCCTAGCACGTATCACCTTCAGTCCGGTCTCGATAGTTTTGGAGGGTCCGGAGAGACCTTCGAGAGCTATGTGTTGACTAGGGCCACGACGAATGAACACAGGTGTCCTTGGACGAGTCATGAAAGCCATACCAGTACTAGTCTGGGAAGTTGTCTAGTCACAGAGTCGTGGCGTCTATAAAGACCCCCCTGGTACTGGGCCGCTAGGGGTCACGATTCACCCTCACCTCCATCGGCTGCAGACGGAGCAATCTCGTCCCGTTTAGAGCCAAGGCACCGTCATCAGCTCTCAACTCAAGGAGTCTACAAGTCATGATGACTGCTACGAGTCGTATGTGGTATTCTGTGGCTGTATCTTCATAACAATACCAAGGAGACTTTGCAGCGGACTACATCGCGCTTTTACACAACTATCTCAGTCGCATAGGACCAAGCAATGCCTTTGCATGGCAGTTGTCCTCAGATGGGCCAGCGCACGATGTGACGCATCATGCGACTGCAACACGTCGGTTATCCTGTATGATCACGGCAGGCTGTGTGGTGTTCTGATGTTTGTGTCAGTGAACGGCCAAGTCATAGGACAAGGGCAAGGCGCGGCGAAACGTGCAGCAAAGACAGCCGCCGCTTATCACGCGTTGAGGACACTGAGAGTAATCTGAAGCGGTGACCAGACCACAGATGTGAGGCTTCACAATTGCTAGACTTTGAGGGCCCATGAAGACGAGTACTGTAACGAGTCGCGCGCATTAGCCAGATAGCATCCAGCCCGACGCGAACGCATGTAGAATCGTTCACTCCGGACGTTCATTCATGTCACTATGATTTTGTACAGAGTCAACATAGGAGAGGATAGCAGCGCTGTCGTATTTACAGCAAGCGTTCTTGTGCTGGTCCCCGTCCCATCTTGCTCTCAGCCTTCGCTCTCCGCACCTGATTCCCCCCAATTCACGGTCGCGAACCGGTGGCGGCAGAGATAGGAATATCGTGGCTGAGACGGAGCATTGTGCCGCTTGGTACAGGGTGCGTACTGCCTACAGCATCCTGTCCTGTCCGCGTGGCGATTGTTTCGAAGATGTATACAGCTGCGGGGCGTGCAGGATAAATGCGCCTTCGGAGTGCCACAATCGCAAGCTGCGTAGCGTCGAACGAGCGCTCCATCGTATGTCGGAGAAGGAGAAAGCGCCGAAAACGCCCGCTGAAGCACTGAAAGGGACGGCATAGATTAGTCGGGGTTATCTCCCGAGAGACTGGGGTGCTTACCTCGATACTCGAGGCATACGCGCGCCCACCGCGCAGGCTTAAGCATGCTTGGTGCGCGGTATTCCTTCAAGGTACTCCGGCCAATAGTTTCCTCCTATGCCTTCAACTTCAACTCAGATCACCTGCACAGGGTTCAGCTGTGAGCCCTTTAGGTATGACCATGCCGACTACGTACGTATACACCCACGAGTCTGCAGCTTCGGATGGAGTAGGGCTCGGTGTCCGGGCCACAGAGCAAGCTAACGCGGGAGCCGAAGACTTGCCCACGAGCTAGGCCGTGCTTGATGCCGGGTTCATGTTCAGGTTGGGTGTTGAGGGAGTGATAGACGCCTGTAGGGAATCCGGATACCGAGACGAGAGTTGAGAGCACACAGAGATGGTGGGGAGAGGAAACAGGTGAGCCTGACGGCGGCCCGGGAAACCGTGGCACGCCGGCTTCGGGCTCTTCCTCTTCGGGGCCGTGAAGCCTCCGCGCGTCCCTGCTTCTTCCCGCCACGACCAGGTCACCGTCATCGTCGATACTTTACCGGCATGGTCCAACTGGTCTTGGCTCGTGCTTCCACCGCGGGGACATCATATTCCGCCTCATTGCCCAGAGTGCACCGGCTCAGTGCCTGGAGTCGTGTTGCATGAGATCGCATACCAGTGGCTGACGGTGAACAAACCGCCTCGGGATTCGCACTTGCGCTACCTGCCCAAACGCCTCTGGATGTTCTTCCTCCATCTCGAAGAGAAAGCGCCTTGTATACCCGTACAGGGTATATTGCGTCCTGCCTTCTCTTGTTTCCGCCATGTCCATGCTACCTGTCCCGAAGCGCGACCCTTTGCCTCCTGCCTCTTGAACGAAACGCTACTGGCCCCCAAGTGATCCGTGTTTCGAAGCAGCGCCTTAGAGAGGAATGTGGGCGCTCTGGGGATATCGCAATACGAATGCCAGCACTATCTTCAAGGCCCAAGGTTTCATTCAACCGAGCTTAACGCGACCCTCTCTATGCCTCATGGGTAAAACTGGTTGAATTGGGCTGCTCCATTCAGTCCGGCCGACAAAGGGGTCCACCACTCTGACCCAGATAGGCAATATCACCTTGTGCGCTTGTGGCGGCGATATATCCTTTCCGCCAACTAAGATTCCGGCTTCCATGCCAATCGTACATGGATACACTCAAGCGCGTCAGGTCGTGGGTCCATGTATGCAGTAAGCGCGTACCTATAAGACCTCATCTACGCCTCATACTGACTGGGATTAGCTATGTGGCCCTTCACCGTCCTCGCTGCGCTTCCCAGCGCACATCTGATCCTTATCACTGTCGTCTTCTCTTACCTTCTTTTCGTCCACCTCGCGCGATGGCGCCGCTACAAGCATGTGCATCGCAAATATGCCCATCGAATCCAGGACCCCAGCTCGCTCACTCCTTCTGAGGCGCAAGACATCATGCACACGACGCTGCTCTGGGATATTCCCTCGGTCCTCTTCAACGCTCTCTCTTTCGCCATTGTGCGAACGTACGCTATCGTATGCACGTTGCCCCATGTCACTTCACCCTTACTGACAGGCTCCTCAGCCGTCCATCTCGCGGATCTTGAGCGGCACGAAGGAGCTCCAATCGAGTACAGTCTCGAAGCGCTATATAGATGTGCGTGTGCCATACATTGCCTCATTCGGCGACGCGCGGCGTGGCAATCCCTGACCCTGGGTCCGCGAGTTGACTATATTCACAGACGGCCATTCTAGTCGGTACGCCTGCTATTATACCGCCTGCGCACCGTCTGACATTTCCATCTTTCCAGCCACCTATTCGACATGCCCATTCCGCACCGGGGAAGCGCCTTCTGACTTCTACGCCACATTTGCTAGCATAGAGGCTGCCGATGCCGACCCTCGTGCGTATGTGGCGATAGCGCGGATGAATTGGTTGCACGAGAAGTACACAATTGTGAGCCACAGGCTGCTCCGATGTCCCTCCTCCAGCTGACAGGGCTGTACCCACAGAAGAACGAAGACTACTTGATTACGCTGGCATTCGTGATCTTCCTTCCCATCGTATGTCACCCACCCGTGTGGTCATGTAACATTCCCTGCAAGTCTGACATACTCGCAGAGATGGGCGGGGCGCTTTGGCTGGCGCCCGCTATCACCGCTGGAAGTGCACGCGCGCTATGTTTTCTGGCGCCATATAGGCGAGTTGATGAACCTCCGCGACATACCGAGCAGCGCAGCAGACTTCGAAGCATGGGCGGCGGTATGTCGCTGTCAGCCATGATCATTCAGAAACCCTCATTCTGAACGCACGTATCATACATAGGACTATGAAACCCGCTACATGGTACCAGCGGACTCCAATCACGCGCTTGCGGAGGGGATGCTAAACGAGCTTGCATCATCCGTTCCTTCATTCGCGCGTGGGCTGTTCAAGCGCCTGATTATATGCACGATGGACGAGCGCATGCGCATAGCCATGAAGTTAGCTCGTCGTGCTTTCTCATTGACTGAATATCATCTCATCATATCGCCGTAGACTGCCTGCACAGCCTTGGGCGCTGCATCTCCTTGTAGACGTTAGTGCAGCATTGATACGGTTCTTCGGTCGCCATCTACTCCCGCCCCGTCCGTATCCGTATTGCGTCGTACCAGTAAAGGCAAATGCAGAATGTGAGGGCGATGGCAAACTGGCGCGCATGCACCCTCTTCTGTGAGTGTCAGCTGCACTCTTGCTTTCTTTCCACTGAAACAGAAGACATACAGGAAGGTGACGAAGCCGTGGTACCTTCCACGCGCAACGGGGCTGTGGCAAGTCCTTGAGAGCGTTACCCTCGCACTAGGATTACGAGGAGCGGCCGATATTCCCGGGCCCCAATACGATGACCAGGGGTATAGGCTTGAGGAGCTCGGGCCCTCCCGTTGGAAAGATGGTGCGTGTTCACACCTCTTGTGGCCCATGGGGCTTGCACTCAACATCAGCATAGCTGGGCACTTGGACGTCATGCGGAAGGCGAGTGACATGATGGGCTGTCCTGTAGAAGGAGTGTGGGCGCGCGACGGGACGAAGTAGTCAGAGGCCATCGATGGATATTGACGGGTTTCTTTCAAGATATTATACTCACTCGTATACGTATTTACTGTGTCTCTCATACTTGTGGCATATGTCAGTACCAGATGGGAGGAAGTCTCGGCCATGGAAGGCCTCAGCAACTGTGCTTGAAGACCGGCTAGGGACGTTGAACTCGGCCGATATCACCGCTCCGCCGGGCGTGGCCTCGGCCCGAGTACCGTTCCGGTGTCGTTTTGGTTGACGCTCTGCTACTGGTCCTTGCTTCTGCGCTCATGTCCTCTTCGAGTGAGATAGTGGGCCATAGCTCTGAGCGCACATCGCTGCCGGATACATAACTCCATGGCTAGCCCAGACATCTGCGAGCCACCCGTCGAAGTCGCCGTGCAATTTCGAGCGTCGGTCTTCCCGTCAACCGCGACAAGGACGCTTTGCCGCCTTCATGAACCGGGACAGGTCCCCTTGAGTACTCGGATCTTAGGCCTCAGCCTCAGACTCAAATCCGTCGGACGTTGTGCCAGTAAAACTGTCTATACGACATCCACTCGATCAGTACGCTTGAACGCAATGCGCTCCGCCTCCTCCGTCCCCATCATAAACAGGCACCGAAATCCGAAAGCGATCAGCGCTCGTTGCGACGGCGACCGGCCCTCGGGTGTCGATCTCCGCGTCGAGCTCGCCTTGCGTCGAGGCACGCAGCCCGCCGGCAGGCGCTTCTTAGTGACAAACGGATAATCCAGACTCTCCGCATATATAATCGGTCCATCGACAAAGCATGCCGCAAGCTTTCACTCTTTCCGCTGTGCGCCGGTCGCCATGTTTTCGCTTTCGTCCTTCATTTCACTCGTCGTCGTAGCCGCGCCAGCGCTAGCAGTGCCGACCGTCGACTTGCTCATCGATCACGGCTACGCAACGGGCGGCGACATCGACCTCCGCACAGTCCTGGCAGCTGTGTCTACGCGCAAAGGCCAAACCTTCCGCTTCGGCTCGACGTACAACACCAACAACGCCGATCCGAGCTTCACGAGCGACGTTTTCGATGTGTTCTACAATCACGCTGTCGCGGAGAACGAGTGCAAGTGGTCTGCGACCGAGCCGGCTCCGGGTACAAGCTCCCTCACGGCGTGTCAGGCCGTACAGAGTCTCGCTGCTGCGTCCAACGCGTCGTTCCGCGGACACAATACGTTCTGGCATTCGCAGCTACCGGTGCGTTCCTTCGACAAGCCACGCCTATCCAGAGCTGACGCGCCCATCGTAGAGCTGGCTTCCCGGTACCTTCTCTGCAAGCGATGTCGTCAATACGATCATCCCGACGCATGTGCAGCAGGAGGTTCAGGGCATGGGGTCGTCGGTGACCTCGTGGGACGTCGTGAACGAGATCGTCGGCGACAGTACAACGAGCGGCATGTCGGCACTACAGTGTGTACAGAACAAGAATGCCTGGCCGACGGTCACCTCTGACGGATCTGGGACGGCGCTCGTCACGGACTTGTCCTTTGTCTATGCTGCCTTCAAAACCGCGGCCGCAGCGAACGCTAATGCCCGCCTTGCAATCAACGACTATGGAACCGGTACGTTTACACCCCTTCGTACATCTTATACATCAGACTCAATATTGTGTTGCCCACGTGTCCTAGGTGGAGACGATGCCAAAACGGCATGCAACATCGCCGTGCTCAAGGACGTGCAGGCTAACACCGGGATCTCTTCCGAGCGCTTGGCGATTGGCTTCCAAAGCCACGTCTCTGACACGGGTTTCACGAGCAAGGACGCTCTGACGCAGACCTTCTCTACTCTCGCTGACCTCGGCGCTGAGGCTCTCATCACCGAACTTGACGTCTCGCTCTCGGGCACGGCCGAGGAGAACCTACGCTTCCAAGCTGCGATATGGGGAGACTACCTCGATGTACGTCCCTCCACTCCCCCTCACCGTCTTACGCGAATCGTGCTGATGTAAAGCTGCAGGCCTGTCTTTACGCGAGCAACTGCAATGAGTTCATTAACTGGGATACGCGCGACGACGTCAGTTGGCTCGGTGCTGACAAAGTGGCGACTCTATTCGACTCAAATGGATCACCGAAGCCCGCAGCATACGAGGTCGCCGCAAGGCTGATGCACTTCTCGTATGGCCTCGACGAGCTTTGTGCGACCGCACTCGGTACCGGCTCGTGCACCATTGCCTGAGGCTGTTTTCGAAGAGGAAGCTAGCGTGGGGTGTGGAGTTGATTTGGGGATTATTATCTGGGGACGCTCGCGTCCAGCCTGGCCTTGTCACTCTCTTGTACTACGTATATCCTTTCACTGGCTTCTTTCCTTCATACACTGACTTTCACGCTGGAACTTCCTGCAATCTGTGCTACTTACATATTCGGCTTCGGCTAATTTGGTTCGTGGGGTCCAACCCTGAAGTACTCTGTCAATAAAGAGTACGCGGCCGCAGCTATCGGGCCGATGTAAGTAGCATAAACCCACATCTGCCAATGTACAGTAAGATCGTACTGGGTACGTAGGTCAGTTTTACCAATAATCCGCATACGTATATCGTCTGCTGCTCGCTTCCCTATTAGGTAGACACAGGTCTTGTACGTTCATTGGGCCATCGAGTAGCGATTCATCACAGATGTCGCTCGGGAAGCCGAGACGGGCATCGGCTGCTGTCCATCCGTATCTATCTCATAACGCCTCTTCAGGGTATGGACTTGCATATGGGCATGTGCATGAGACAAAACCAAGATTGATGAAGAGATGGGTGCGAAATTCGGCAGTGGTCGCGGCCGAGACAGGAGCCGTAGATGGAAATTTCAAGCCCCTCGGACTGTCGGGCCGATACCGGAGAATTCGCGCTTGCAGCAACCTTTGGTTCTCACCCAACCACCACCAATGCTTTCCACACTTCATTGCACTAGTGATCCCGCTTTCCGGTCATGTATCCCGCGTAGCGGAGAGCCGATAGGTCAAGGGGCTTTGCGCTTGGTCGGGTTTCCTCTTTGAGTTCACTACTAACATCCTTCCCAGTGGGCCTTGAGTTGATAAAACAGTTCCGGTCTCGGATATGTTGTGATACCTGGCAAAGGTAGTCGCAGACGCTACTTCTTATGGGCGGTATCGTATCTTACATCTGGGGCTGTGAAACCATTCTATCGTCCGAGCGATGGCTCCATGGCGATCAGTTGAAAGAGATGCTCTATCCGCCACGGCAAGTCGATTGCTTGTATACCCTCTGTGGCTGCGCCCACCATGGTGCTCTGTGGTGTTCATCTGACAATTATCTTGCCCTGCTGTCGAAAGCTGACCAGCTGACCATCGCAAGAAGGGGCGCAGTTGCAGCATTCGGCGTCATAATTGACTGTTGACGAGAATTAGTACGTCGACTTGTTGCGCTTAGTGAGCTTGCATACCATGCGTGCTTGCAGCTTCTGATGCTATTCGATAGTTCTCAAGAGCTTGAATGTGCACTTGCATCGAACGTACCCTTACGAGGCCATCGATACCACTTCGTATGCCGGACCATCATCTGGATTTTACTCATCCGCTAACTGCGGGATATCGGTCTTTCAGGTCCATCCCGGGGTGCATTGCGATGTCGTCAAACAAGTACAACCACTGTACCCGTAGTTGCACGGTCACCAACTGATCTGCGTAGCGCCTCATTCGACTAACACTATAAAGTTGAAGCGCTCGGACCCCGATGCTTACAGTACACCCTCATCTGCATCTGGCCATGCTCTTTCGACCCTTGGGTATGCTGTTTGTCCCATTCTTGTGCATCTGTCTGTCAGTTGTCGTTGCGCAAGAACTCAGTATTCCATCGAATTGGGTGTGCTTACGTCCCATATCCTCGTTGGCGCTGACTCAGGGCATTGTAGAATCACACCTCGGCTCTCAGCCGTGGGTCACGTCAAGAGCTAGCCAACAACGCTGCGTCGGAACTTCTGTTACATGTATCCTTGAAAGGGGATGATCCAAGTATGTCCACGCCGAGAGTCATTTGTATGCACTGAGACGTATATACTATCTCGTCAGATCTACCTTTCGCCCAATATAGCACTGGTGCTATTGCTGTCCTTGCGCTACAAGACTACTACAGTCAGAACTCGACATGGTACAACGCAGTGAACAGCAGTGTGCAGACATGGGTAGATGAGCGACGACTCTACATCGTGTATACAGGCGACGAAAAGCTCAACAGCGATAGCATCTACTGGGGGCTCGCTTTCTTTTATGCGTACAAAGCGTATAAACAGAAGAGATTCCTCGATTTTGCCGTGGAGGCATATGACTTGACATATGCGGGCGGTTACATCAACTCAAGCGCCGCTGTCACGGGCACTGGTGCTGGGCGCAACATCACCTTTACCCCGCCGCCTAACTGTACCAACGGTGAGTAGTCGAGCAACCAAGTTGCACTCCAGGATACGAGCCCGTTCTCATCAGACGTTCAGATACCATTGCCGGTGGCGTATTCTGGGTGAGGCTGTCGATGCCAAGCCTCGATGACATCTCTGCTCACGAGTGAGACTGTAGGAAGCGACTCCCCGAGACAATACGTTTATCAACTCAGAAACGGTTTCGCCTTTCATGGCGTAAGTGACTCTCAATCGATTCACGGTGCTGCATCTGATTTCAACACGAGACTGTCGGCGTACCTGTTTGAAGAAACGGGAAACTCGTCGTACAGCGATGCTGCCGAGATGTCATTGAACTTCATCCACAATCATCTTTGGAATGGGTCGATCGTTACGGACGGCTTCACTTTGGCCACCTGCTCAAAAGGCAACGGAAATGCACTCACCTACAACCAAGCTTGGTTTATAGAGGGTGGGTTTCGGCCATTGCGGTGATTTTTCCGCGAGGAATGACTTTTATCCGCAGGAATATCGGTATGGGCCAACGTCACGGGTGATCCGGGTCGAGTCTGGACAACCTTGTACGTACACCGTTGGACGTGAGTACTGGACGCTTACGAACGTGCATAGTCTGGAGAACGACATCATACCTAGTGTCACTCATAATGGACATTACTGGACGTCGCCGGACAACGGTATCATATATGGTAATGCGTATCATCTCTCTCGAATGAACGCTGTCTGTTGTTGACCTGCTATGTAGAGAGTGGCGACGTCTCTAACGTAGAAGCGAATCTTAAGGGACTTTTCATTCGTGGCCTTACAGAAGTCTGCCGTCGTTACCCTGGAACGACTCTTAGTCAGTATCTTGAGGGATACATCACCGTTCAGGTTCGTCTACGTCCTGGGTGTCGAAGAAACTGCGTTGATGAATACCATCGATCAGTTCAATGCCCTCATGAATAATGCACGGGCACCGGGGACTAACTTCTACACAACCGCTTGGCTTGGCCCGTATAACTCGTGAGGATTATGTTCTCGTGACGTGATAAAATTCCTAAAGCTCGTGTAGAAGTTTCACTGCTGTGGGGAATATCGCTGCCTTGGATGTTCTCAATGCCGCTTTCCTCTTCGGAACACCCTCTACGTGGGCAGACAAATTCTGTTTGTATCGAGTATCACATGCTGACATCTGATTCTTCACAGAACATCCTCATCCGCGCACCCAACAAACTCCACGGTGCCACATGATGGCACGACGAATACCAAGAAGGCTTCAAACGAGAGTGGGATTATCGGCGGAGTAGTTGCTGGTGCTGTTGTCTCTATTGTCGTGGCCTTCGCATATGTGATCTGGCGTCGTCGTCGGAAGCACGTCACGGTTTTCGACCCTGCCCACGAACAGTTGGGCGAGAGCGACAAAACTCCTGGTCATGGCCCTGCGCCTATCATTGAGCCGTACGTTTTGCATTCCCTCCGGAGTCGTTCATCCTGTGATAACATATACGGCGTCCAGCTTCATTCACCCGGGCGCAGCGCCCGTAAGGCCAAGCAAGCTACAGCGCATGCAAGCGCCTTTCCATACTGTCCACTGCACGTCTTCGTCATCCACGGCGCTCCATGCGCAGGGGCCAGCTGCTCCTGTAGCAGCCCGCTACCAGGACGCCAATCCCTCACTGCTTGTTGATGTATCTGACTCTACACCGGTTTTCAAGCGACCGAGTCTCGTACATGCGGAGACGCCTATTATACGCAGGTCCGACAACGAAGGATCTGAAGGCGGTATGGCGTCAGGGAGCGCTTCTCCGCATGAGGCGTCCGCGCTGTCGGGAGATGACGTGCAAGGCGTGGGCGCCCAGCAGGCGCTCACACTCGCTGATCTACCCACACTTGCTCGTCACTTGTATCCGCTTCTACAGGATCAGCAGGCAGAGCATCCGCCGCAGTACGGGTCTTGAAGACCCTTCCCACCGTCTCCTTCATATGATAGTAGACTACTGGTATTCACGTCCGGTGCACGTCTATTACGCTTGCGGTTACCAGGGTTCGCGCTGGATTTCATCGGGACAGTCAACATCTTGCGTATTCATTTATGGGCTTTATTACTTTTCCGTCATCATTGCTCGCGTTCTACTGGATAAAAACACTTCATTTCTCTTTTGGTATCCCAATCTGGACCCTGGGTATGGAAGTGAGGTTGGAAAGAGCCGGCGTGAACTTACGGTGTTGGTGATAGGAGGAAGAGAAATGCCCAAGGGTAGTAGTATGCGGAATTCGAAACGAATGAAGTGATTACTGAAGAACAGGAGTGGATGACAGATAGGTAAAGACGTGGTAGTGGAAGGTGGGGCACGAGAGACAGTCAGTGGGCTCAGACGCAACAACAGCGCCGTTTGTCTTCGCCTTCTTTTCCGCAAGTTCGCCCTCCTTCTCCTTCACCTCCTGCACACTCTTCAGCGCCTCGCCGTCTCTTTCAGATTCTTCTCCGCGCTCTCCAGCTTCGCCTTGACACTCTCGAGCCCTTCTGCGGCAGCTTTCTCTGCCTCCGCAACCTCAGCCTCGCAGCATCCTTCACAGACGCAAGCTCCTTCTCTAGCATCTCAGCCGCCTCCTTCGCAGAGCGTTCAGATGCAGTGGATTCGCGCGCGGGTGCAGGCTTCTTCGCAACGTCAAGCTCCCCTCGAGCTTAGACGCGGGGTCAGCGGCGGCGGTCTTGGCCGCAGCGAGCTCGAACTCGAGCGCATCGGCTTCAGCCTTGGCCCCAGCGGCCACTGCCTTGTTGTATGCGCTAGCTCCCTTGGCGGTGGCGAGTGCTGCGGTGGCACGCTCGAGCTCGGCGACCTTGATCAGCCTTGCTCGCGTCGTTTTCCTTCTCCGTAGCGGGCGCAGCATCGACGGCCTTCTGCGCCGTTCCAGTCACAGATTCGAGCTTGCTGGAGGTCTCCGGGCCCCTTCGCAGCAGCGACGCTTTCGGCCTCATTCGCGCGTTCAGCAAACTGGTGCCCGGACGCGGCCTTTTGAGCAGCGGCGAGCTCTTGCCGGGCAGTCGTGAGCGCCATGGTGGATCCCTCGGACGAGGCCTTGAGCGATGCTATTTCCGAGTGGAGCGTCCCGTATGGGTCCTCGCCTGCCCGACCTCGGTCTCGAGCTTCGTAGCAGCCTCAAGCGCCCCGGAGAGCGCTACGACACGACGTCACCATGGCAGTTGGCTCCTAGGCTTTGATAGAGTAGACTGACACGTTCGGTGCATCGCCTAAGTCTCCTGGGGAAGATGAAAGATAGGAGATACGTTGAGCAGTTGCGAGAAGGGCGGGCCTGCAGTATCTGATCATGGCGGGAAGAGACAAGTTTGGGCGGCTGACGGTGGAGGGAGGGAGGATGTGCCCTGTCGGATTCTCGGCCGAGAACCCGCGCGCGTGGTGCCGATTTCATTGGTGCACCTTCACTTTGCTCTGAACTACTGTACCACCACGGCCTCGCCACCATGTAATCCATCATGTACTTGAGCCGTACAATTTCTCGGCTTGTGTGGGTAGATGTGTAGAGGAGCGTCCAAGTGAGAGGGATGTGAAGAATGACGCGTGTAGTAGGACTAGTATTTAGGACTATAAAGCGGTTTGCGGCGGGCGTACTATGGAGAGGAATCAGAGGATGTGACTTATCGGATTCCCGGACCGATGTCTTGGCCTGAGAACCCGCGTGTGCAGTGCGTTGATGCCGTTTCACACTGAACGAGAACCATCATCATGCATCATTCCTCTGTAGACACCTATACCTCAACATAATCGTACCTGCCAAACTACTCGTTTTACCTTTTGCATTGACCGTAGTGTTCTGACTCAGCCAACTCCACGCTCGCAAACGTGGCTCTTCACCTGTACTGGATACATGTGGGCCGAGGTGTTCCGATACACTGGCTCTCCCGCTGGACGTTTTCGAAGGCGACTTGAATGACAGGCGGGGAATCAGCGTTGACGGCACCCAGCTCTATTCCAAAGACCTGCAGACTCTGACAGCTGCTTGCAAAACGATAGGCCACTGGGGGGTCCTACACATAGAGAGCCGGGCGCCACTTCGCGTCGTCCGCTCACGTGGAAATGACACGAGGCTCCGAGACGGCTCATCCGGGCTTCAACAACCAAAAGCCCAGCTTCCCTTCTGAGGCAGCGGTTTTGGCACGATATTCTTGTACTGAGGCCGAGGGTCGCAAATCGCGACAACCGGTTAATTCGTATGGTATGGAGGACTCGCAAATCAGCCTGAGCGAGAAACGCGGCCAACGCCGCGGGGGCACCTGTGGAGCAAAGCGGTGCAAACGGGCTGTATGTGTAGGACCCCCCAGTGGCCTATCGTTTTGCAAGCAGCTGGAAACAATACCGCTGTCAAGTCTTCTCCCGTCATCAACATGATGATCTGCAGGTGATCTGCGCCCGTGTGCCCGGTCACTTGTTCGGCGCTGTACATGTACGACCAGTCTCCGCTTCGAGGCATTCTGTTACATCCCACCGGACTGCGTATAGAGCAACTTCGATGATAGGATGTTGTCTTGGCATGCGGGCGCTGTCCCTATCACTACATGCCCCCCCCAGTTCTCCAGCGTTCGAGCTTCGGGTACGTCGCCGGTGGACCCTCATAACATGATGGTGTTACCTACGGCAACGCTCCATTTCACTCGGCCACTTCGCTAATACACCATCCTAACCCCGTTCGAGCCCACATCGTCGAGCGGCCTTCCACGCCGGACGTTGTCAAGCCATGCACTTCTTCAGCCCCCGCGCATATGAGTCTCATCCCTGGTTGCTGAGCTTGTTGGCCATTGGAGCTCTAGCCCAGAACCTCCAAGTACCCTCAACGTGGACGGTACGTTCTGTGATATTTTGCCACAATTCATGTCTGCTGACAGTCCGATCCTCAGAGTCAAGAGTCAAATTACAGTCGCCAGGCGCGCGAAGGGCTTGCCTTCGGCGCCGCTACAGCCCTCATTGACCAGGTCAAGCCATCTGGTGGTGGTGTCAGTGATGGTGCGCGATCATCTTTCAGCCGGATATTTGATCTCATCCGTTACCTATACAGTGATTCCCAACGTGCAATACCTTGCGAGTCTTTTCGGCGGGCTGGCCATACAAGATTATCTGAGCGGGAATACGTCTTGGGTCAATGAAGTGACCCAGGTCATGCAGGAGAACTACGTTAACCAGGGCGTCTACAGCGCTCCACCAGCGACCGGCCAAACCGGAGACGCTAACCATTGGGCCCTCGCGTTCTACTATGCGTATAGGACGTACAAGCAACAGTTCTTGCTCGACACTGCGATCCAAATATACAACATGACGTACACGACGGCCTTCATTACTTCCAGTGCCGCCACCAGTGGTAGCGGGGCAGGGCGGAATATATCGTTTGCATCTCCGAACTGCACACATGGTATGTCTATATCAGAGTCCGCCTAGCATCTTCACAAGTGCTCATACCACCAACAGGGACGTTGGCAGGAGGCGTTTTCTATGTGAGCATCGGGTCTATGCCTCCGTGGAATCGACAGACCTGATCCATCATTCATCACCCTAGTACAACGATCAACCGGAGTCGCTTCAACTGTGCGGTGAATGCACAGATACCTTCTTGACGTAGGTCCTCCATGTTCGTTCGAACGTCATCGAGATCTTATCTTATCTATAGATTATCGGCCTACCTATACGAAGCGACGAATAGCTCGATCTACTTTGAGGCGGCGCAACTTTCCACGGACTTCATGTTCAATTATATGTGGAACGGGTCCATTGTCTACGACCTCCTTTACCTCCCCGACTGCGCACCCTCCCCGAAACCAATCACTCTCAACCAAGCTGGATACGTCGAAGGTGACATCCATCCAGCGATGTGTCTTCCCTTCTGAACGATGCAAGTACAGGCCTGGCCGTGTGGGCGAATGTCACTCAAAACAGCACGTTGGTGAAAGTGTGAGACTACTCCGTCCTTTAGCTATCAGAGTGAGCTGACAAGACTCCGCTCTAGTCTTGAAGAGGTCGTTTCCAACGTGACCACTTTCCCCGCGTGGTCCTTGCACGAGATACCGGTGCTCACAGGCGGGTTCGCTACCATTCATGTTCCCAAATCTGTCTAATTGGGCGCTAGAGTCCGGAGGTCTTCAACAATGGGACTACAACTCGAAGAACTTCTTCATACGCGGGCTTGCGGAAGCACGTGCACGAAATCCTGGATCGGACCTCTCGCGATACATCGAAGCATACATCATGATACAGGCGAGCTCTCAGGTTCAATCGTAGCCACTCACGCGCTGACCTGCAATGGGTGCAGTTCAATTCTCTCCTGTCCAATGCACAAGGCGCACCGCCTAACAACAACTTCTATGGGACAGCGTGGGCTGGCAGCCCGCCCACGTAAGTGCCTCTTCTGTCAACGGCACAGTGCGATCATTTCATTTTGTTTCAGGTCGTTTAGTGCGCCCGGCAATCTCGCCGCGCTGGAGGTTTTGAATGCTGCCTTCAGTTTGGTTCAGCCGGCGAATGGGTCAGTCAGCTACCCTCATAGAGGGCAGACGTGTCGTTGAACAAGACGTAGAACGAATGAAACTGCAACCTCCGCAAGTCCTGCCACTACGAGTACAGCCGCGACCGCCACTACCAGCGCACCGATGAGCCCCTCACGGTCAAACGTAGGGGCCATAGCTGGCGGCACGGTAGGAGGCGCAATCCTCGTTGTCGGCTGTATCGCGGGCTTCCTTTGGTATCGCCGCCGCCAGACGAGTGCCAGATCTGCTTCTGCAGCACCCAATATGACATCCTCGGTATCGCTCATCGGACGCCATGACGAACATAACGCACTCGGCGCCGTCGATCCCTTTACAATGTCCTCTCCTTCTACCCAAGTTCCGTCGAAGTGGCGAGACAACTACGCACCCAGCCACAGTGCCGCCGGCCCATCATCACCGGTTACTGCACATTCGTCGCGATCAACTGCTGCATACGGAGGCGACAGTGATCCTGCACGAGGACCGCTGATTGGATCTGGACAACGCTCGACGTCGGTTCAGGCCGTTCGGGACGGGACTGACATGCAAGAAGTGGCACATGCCGAGTCGGATGGTCTTTCTGAAGTGCCGGGTCTTGTCGGGCGCTTGTACCACCTACTTAGCCGTCAGGTGGAGCTTCCGCCTGCATACGCATCCTGACGGCGTTTTCCGGGTGTTGAGCGCCTACTCGCTTACTTAGCTTTGAGAGAGCATATCCTTCCCTTACCTTTCGAACATATATTCTTGTCGTTTATGGTTATCCACACAGTCATTCGAGTTGCTCAGCTGCCTCAATATTAGGGCAATACGTGTCGCATAGCCAGTACTTAGCTCGTGGGAGGGGACTCGTCGTGAGAGCGAAGTTCGGATTGATACCGAGACGCGTCGACGGGCGTCGACGCCTACGCACGACCCACCATCTGCCATAGAGGACATCATGATGATGGCAGTCGGGAAAGACCGCTCGCAGATCATACTGCGTGGCTCCCGGGCGACGCTGGCATGCCAGTACCCGTTACCGCCTGGTGAAATCGACATGCCCAACCCTCCCAGCATAACTTTCTCGCCTGCGCGCTAAACCTTGGTCGGACCCATCAACCTTCCCGTCACCTTCGCCCGGTCTCAGTCCTCCGATGGCCTTTAGGTTGGCCCGGCTCGCCGCTGGATCAATGCTTCATCGCCGGAAGCTTTCGACGACGTCAACTGGTTAGGCCGATGTCCGCTCTTCGGCTCGTTCATGGTCCGCATAACCCTAACAGTATAATCACTGCGTGATGAGTGCTGATATAATATGCGGACATAGGATGATATGCTCACTACGAGAGGAGCTTGAATCGACGGATATACAGGTGCATGCGAGGAGTTCGAGGTAGACGGGAGGCCGAGCTGCGCGTACGTCTCTTCCCTTTACCCTCCCTTCCAGATCTCCCTCCTACGCTTCCAAGTCTCTCCCTCACTCCCCAGAGTTATGGATCAAAGCTGACTGATTGCATACACAGTGTGCAAGAAAGGTCGCCGGGTCGTCAGGGACAGCCCCCACCCCCGTACGCGTATTGAAGACTTTGTACTCTCTATACGCTATATACCGAGTGCGAGAGTCATGTCTATGGCCGTTACGTTACTTCAGTCGGATCTGAAATTGACGAGCGTGGTCGTACACCTCACAAGTCCGCCACATCTACCAAGAAGTCTACCAAGAAGCCGTAGCAAGATCGTCTACACCTTGCCCAGAATGCAGTATGCCAATCGTCGCCCAAAGACGACGGCTGATTCACCGTCACCATCGGCCATCGTCGTGTCGCTCAATGTCGACGAGCGCGCTTTCTCAGAAGCCGTACCTTGCCGACGCACGCGTTTGAAACGCCGGCGGGCACGCGCGCTTCGAAGGCACGCCCGATTCAAGAACGAGACGCGTCGGTGCCGGCGCCCGTAAAGGAGGCCCTCAACCACGGCGAACTCCATGCACAGATGGCAAACATTGCACTGCCTGTAGCATCTTTTACAATGGAGATTGCCGCGCTCTCGACGCCGTCGCGACCGACCGCGCTTCTCCCTTGCGGCGCGCACCCAGATCAAGTTCGAGACGCGTCGGCCCCCGGGACCACAGGATCGATGCTGGTCAACGCGCCTCTTACATTCGAGGCTGGCTGCACGGTCGCCGCGTCTCCAGCGTCGGCCTGCATTCACACTTCAGATCGAAGATCATCCTCGTTCTCCCGAAATCTGACCCCAACCTCATCTCTCCCGACTCATCACCTTCCCGACTGGTGTGGCGCTTCCGGTGGCCGCTCGATGATGATATGCGGGTGTCGCCTTGTACATACGACCGTACGCGAACACGATGGAGAAGATTCCTGTCAAGGGACTCATGATCAGAGTTGGGTCAGACGGTGTACGTGGAATTGCCTTGTCTGTCTTCGTTGTCAAAGGTCGCCTTGGCTTGGCAGCAATGGAAAGCGAGAAGAAGGTCGAACTGATCCGCATGCACAGCTTCGGTGTCTACGTATCCTCCGAGAACAGGATATCTAAGTACCTGTGGCGTTTGAAGTATCGAACCGCGACAGCCGGACTCCTTGTCTGCCCTCCTCCCCGTACCCGGCGTTGACCATTGCGGTTGTACATTGGGCGAAAAACACGTTTCCGACTCCGCCACACTGTGCCGACATGGTTCTACTTTTTGCTCTCGCCAACCCTTTCGAGCTCGCGATCTTATCACACCTATTTCTTGCATGCGCCGTCGTGCCTGCCTCACGCGCTCTCGACGTTCCTTCGACTTGGGTGGTGAGTTTGCCGACCAATTCAGCACATGCTCTCCACATATGTACCTGACCATGCGTGTAGAATACGACGTCGGACTTGAGTCGGGACGTGCGCGAAGCTATTGCCTATGGCGCAGCCAGCACACTGGATAATCAGATACAAGTCCAGAATACAGGTACGTATATGTTGACCATCTCGACAACCTCGTACTCATTCGCATTGTACACGTCAGCGCTTGAACAGGTACAATTCCGCTCAAGTTATTATTCGGGACTGGCTCTGCAGGACTATCACTCTGGAAAGACAACCTGGATGTCTAGACTGACTCAGAACCTTCCGACTTACTATCTTCAGAACGGCGTGTACGGAAATATTCATGGATGGAGCGGCGATGCCGACTATTGGGCCCTCGCGTTCTACTATGCCTACCGGGCATACAAGCAAGAAACGCTCCTCAATACCACGATCGACATCTACAACAAAACGTACATGGCCAACTTCATCACTCCTGGTATTGCGGCCGGTTGGGCTAGCACTGGTGTAAATGGATCGTTTCCTGCTCCACCTTGTTCACCTGGTATGAAGGGTAGACTCGTCAACTTCTGCAGAACTGCTCACCAGGACACTAGTGACATTTGCGGGTGCGGTCTCGGCGGCAAGTCTGATCAAAAGCAATTGCGCATTCTAGATCCCACTGAACTCACCACAGGGGAACGACTCGGACAAGCTGGACGTCGTCGCCGAGAGCGTTGGTTCCTTCCTCATGTGAGCAACATCATATACCTATCTTGACTACAGCTTCCGAGAATCATCCATTCTTCAGGCTGTCAGCCTACCTGTTCGAAGCCACGAATCAATCTTTCTATCGCGAGGCGGCCCAGCTTTCCGTAGACTTTATGATTCGCCACATGTGGAATGGAACACTCGTTGTCGACACGCTCCATCTCACAGACTGTAGCGTGGATGTGGATCCAGTCACTCTTGATCAAGCCGGGTACATCGAAGGTGAGTGGATCAGGCATCATGTCTTTATTATAGCTAAGGTATCGAACGCAGGATTATCTGTATGGGCGAACGTGACACAGAATGCCACTCTGGTCGCAATGTGAGCACGATCGCGAGGATACTGGAACTTCTTGGCGCTGAGAAGCTCAAATAGCCTACGGGATGTTGTGTCCAACGTGACGACCTCTTCTAGATGGCATTCAAATGGCGGTATCATAAACGGTGTGTGCTCGCAACAGATGCTGCGCAACGATACCCACTCACAAGGCCCAGAGTCCAACCGCAATGACGAGAGCTTATTCCACCTCAATCTCAAGGGTGTATTTGTCCGTGCACTATTGGAGGCACGAGCACGCAATCCCGGTACCGACCTCGACCGCTATATCGAAGCGTATGTTCTCAACCAGGTCGGTACATTCTGTGATGCCGACACTCCGCAAGCGCCCATTGCTCACCCAATGAATGCAGTTTAATTCCATCCTACTCAATAGTAGAGGGCTGGGACCGGATGACGATGACTTCTACGGGTCTCTGTGGACCGATCAACACGCCTTGTAAGCTCTACTCCTAAGCGATGCACTTTCCGCCGAAGCGTTGATCTTCGACAGATCGTTTCAAGCTCTCGGAAGCATCAATGCTCTGGATGTTCTCAACGGCGTCATCAACATGACCGTGTCATCGAACGGGTTAGTCCTGATGATGCGCTTTCCACATCCGAGTAACAAGATCTCAAGCTGTATCTACTAGGTCGAGTGGCTTGCAAGGGCCCACTGCCACGAACGCTGCATCTGCATCTGCCTCTGGATCAGCGTCTATATCTAGGCATAACCCGACCCATATAGGTGCCATAGCCGGCGCAACTGTGGGCGGCGTTGTCATCACTGTGCTCTCGGCGTCTTTTCTGTTGCGGCGCCGCTATCAACGAGCCACGAGGACTATGGCCTCCGGTACCAAAACTTACACTGCTGACAATCCTATCAGTGACACCTCCATCGGCGTGGATCCGTTCATTGACCCTCATCCTACTCGCCAATTTCCCTCGAAATGGCAAAGATTCTACGCGCCCAACGAAGGAGAGGCTGGTGCGTCATTCATGGGCGCTCCAGCGCCGGCGACGACAGATGGAGGTCCATACCGTGTGGAAGAGCCAGAAATGCGACCCATGAGGGTTGAAGATAGAGCCGGGCAGGATCGCCTGGGCGTCGACATATTGCGCCTCCGAAACTTCCTGCATGGATATCGTCAAGGGGAGCTCCCGCCCGCGTATGTGCCTTGAAGACGGTGGTCGCGTTTGAGTATGCATACGATATACCAGTCCCGTAGCTATTTCCTTGTATGCATCATCTTCAATTTGCCACTGCAGCTTCGATGGGTGAAAGACGTGGGCGGTGGTACATCCAAAGAATCAGCTTGGCTTTCCGAATGGGAAGAATAGGAATGAATGCATCGCATTGGTTGTGTGCAGAACGGATGCATGGGGTACAGTGAAAAGGGGGTCAAGGCCAAAATCATGAGACTGAACAGGACTGCGATTACTGTAATGGATAGATGCGGGGTGTCGATTGATCATGTGAGCGTGAGCATCAGGACACTGGACAGGCATCCTAGGAAAGTGAGTTCAGAGACCGATCTCAAGATGGATGATTCTATGATGGTACAGTATTAGTATAGGTGTGAGGAAGGGTCTGAACTTGGCCTACTGTATTGACACACTGGAGCCGTCGTCAACGGAGTTCGCGGTCCGATCTCCGTGTGCCTTGATGGCGCGTGTTCGCCTAGCGTTCGCCGCTTCAGAGCTGACCGCCACGGCCATCCAGCTACACGTTCCCGTCCACGGGTTGTACTTCCGACTCCGAGTCACTAATATTATCTCTGCTTATAACCATCCACGGCGCCTCGAAGATGGCCTGGAGTTCTCACCCTTCGGTGATCTCACTGTGATCACCGGCATTCGCGCGCGTTCAGTCGTCGGGGCCCAAAGCTGTTTCGTCTGGTCGAGATGGCGAGGAGTTCAATGACACCAAGACGTGGATTACTGGCCATTGTTTTTTGCGTCTTGAGGCGTAGTAGTGCGTAGTCGAGGGGTTGAAGCGCCTGAGCAGCACCGGCGTCCGTCAGCCATCCGTCCAACATTTGATCGATGATCCCCAACATCTGCTGGCCTCAGAAACGGCGCTTCGCGTCTCGACTTCAGAGTCGCAATCTACGGTGTTGGAGCGACGCAGGGACTCGGAACGGTATATATGGATGGCATCCTGCTATGTGCGGTCGCGGGACGCAGGTAGCGTAGAGCATCTCCGTGATGATCACACTGAGGCCCAGGCAGCGCCCGTTGTGAGAGCTAGCAGTGGCATGGGCCGTTCCGCAATCGTCGATCTGCGTCTCTGTGGGGACCCTGGTCAAGTATCAAAACAAGGTAGCTCTGCTTCCTGTTCGCTCCCCCCCCTCGCCCCCGTCAGCTTGCACTAACATCTTCATACGCCAAAGGACCTTGGAAGTTGGCACGCTCTCGGACAACTGTCGTTACATTATGCTCTCACTTCGTGCTATGCTCTTTCACATCATCACCGCAGGCTCTATCTTTGCCGTACTGGCAACGGAGACCACCGCTCAGGCACTTCAAATTCCGTCGTCATGGCTGGCACGTCTTCCATCACTGTCCATGCTTTCATTTCCTTTGGCTGATCAATAATACTCACAGAACACGTCGTCGAGTACGAGTCGGAGCTCGCGTGAAGACATAGCATATGGCGCGGCCAACACGCTTTACCACCAGATCGGAAACACAGGTATGCTGGTGCTCTTCAGTCTCTCCCTCCATCTCACGCATGGCTTCCGTTGAAGGTCAACGCACAGCGCAATACCGCTCCAACTACTACGCCGTTCTGGCCCTTCAAGACTACTACAGCGGAAACACCACATGGATGGCATACGTAACACCAAGCATGCAAAGCTACTACCAACAGATCGGGGTGTACGGTAACAATCTTGGTTGGAGTGGCGACGCCAATTACTGGGCCCTTGCGTTCTACTACGCATATCGAACATACAAACAAGAGGTTNCCCATTCATCGGCTCCTAGATACTTTCGCGGGTGGGGTATTCGTTGTAAACCTCGTTATCCGATGATGTATCCTTCAGAGCGCTGAGCTCATTTTAGGGGAATGTGTCCACCGACCTCGATGTGTGCGCAGAGTGTATCGGCCCTTTTTTCACGTGAGTCTCACCACGCACCGTTCCTTCGGTCCTGTCTCTTTGGGGCTCATACGACCTTCTAGGCTGTCGGCTTATCTCTTCGAAGCTACGAATCAATCCTACTTCAGCGACGCGGCGCAGCTCTCAATGGACTTCATGATCCGTCACATGTGGAACGGAGCGTTTGTCGTTGATACGTTCCGTCTCCGCGACTGTAGTTTGGATCCCAAACCTTGTACACTCGATCAAGCCGGATTCGTGGAAGGCAAGTCGGCAGGGCTACTACCTTCCGTCTCGACGGAGCTGATGGACGTGACGTAGGGCTGTCTGTATGGGCCAACATCACTCAAAACGCTACTCTGACTTCGCTGTGAGTACATCTGCGTCATAATAATGACACGTGGCGCTGATCGGGCTTGCTAGACTGAGAGACGTCGTGTCCAATGTCACCACTTACCCGACATGGACTTCGAACAGCGGTGTCATAGACGGTCCGTGACGGGCTCGTTCTAGGGATTGGCTTGAATCATCGCTCATAGACATTTGACCTCTTAGAGTTAAACACCCAGTTGAGCATGTTCTACCAGAACTTCAAGGGACTCTTGGTTCGCGCACTACTAGAGGTAAGAGCACGGAACCCTGGCACCGATCTCGACCTCTACATTGAAGCATATATTCTCAATCAGGCAAGTTCTTTCCTCGCTCGCTGGTGCTTGTTGCTGACAGGAGCAAGCACAGTTCAATTCCATCCTGTCCTACACTCGAGGCTCGGAGCCGGATACTGTAGACTTCTATGGTCTGTCTTGGATTTCTCAACGTGCCACGTGAGTCACATCATCGTGCGATCAATCCGAACAAGCCCCATAACTCTCGATAGGTCGTTCAATTCTGTCGGAAGTATCGGTGCTCTGGACGTCCTCAACGGGGTCATGAACCTCACAGTATCGGCAGCCGGGTAAGCGTCTCCCATGTACCTCCCACATGTGCGCATGGCTGAACCTTGTGCATGAGCGTAGGCCGAATACTGGCGGTACTACTACAAGCGCAACTACTGAAGTCCCGACTGCGACCGACTCCGCACGCGAGTCTCAACACGCATCGATCGATACAGGTGCGGTAGCGGGAGGGGTAGCGGGAGGGATCGTTGTGCTCCTCGCCGCGATAGGTCTCTGTTTGTGGCGGCGTCGCCGAAGAGCTGCGAAGAGGGAACAGCACTCCGCCACCACTCACTTCGGTGACATCCCTACCGTTGGCATAGACCCATTCGTGCTTTCTGCGCCCGCAAACCAACCTTCTTCGAAGTGGAACGACTTCTACGCGCCCAACCCAGGAGGATCTCGCGCATCTTCGATAGAAACAGGAGCGCCGACGAGAGTCGTACATCGCGCGCAAGTTCCCGCGGAAAGACCCTTGTCTACCGAGGATAGACTTGAACAGGAGGATTTGGATCTACCGGGCGCCGTCGGACGTCTACGCAACTTGATTCGCTTGTTGCATCCGAGCCAAGACGAGTTTCCGCCTGCGTATGCCTCTTGACAAGCCTTGCCATGCAGGCTATCTCGCTATCGGACTCTGTACTACTTCCCTTCAATTGTACATTGTCACCTTTATGCTAATTGTATGGATGTCCACTCGTTTGTGCGCTGCCATACACAACTGTGCCCCCTTGGGTGTATCTGCATCTGCATGGCCCTTTGGTGGCCGGTCACCGGGTAGCAATAACGGAGAAAGCCTAACCATAGTACCAGCGCGCTGGCCAGAAACCATCTGATTTACTGTGTAAGAAGATATTGCTTGTTTCGCCGCGGTCGCACCTGTTGTCATACGCGTGCGCGTACGAGCTACATGATGAGCATGTGCGGCGTAGACGGGCTACAGAGGTTGCAATCAGGGTGAAGTTACGATGATGTGAACGGAACTTATATAGATGTTGGGTGGTAGTCTGCAGTTGTTATGCAAAACTAACGAATGAGGTATGGTACATGCGAGTCACATAGGTGCATGCGGACATTGAATGGCATGACGGTCGATGAAGAGATGGGGGGATGCGGCATCAGACATGGAATGCACAGAACGACACGGTCGTATCCTCGAGCTCACGCCACAGCCTCAACCTTAGCAGCGGGCTCAGTGGCGGCGCCAAACCCATTTCCCTCCACCTCAACAAGCTCGCGCTCGTTCTCCTACTTCTCCAGCGCCTTGTCCGAAGCCTCGTCCTTCTTTCCGCGCTATCCAGATTGCTCGCGTGCTCGGGCTTTACGGCCGCTTTCTTTTCCTCGACAGCTTCAGCTTCGCCTTCTTAGTGTCTCTTGTCGCGCTCGTGAGCTCGTTCGCGAGTCCAGTCGCCTCGGACGCAGCAGCAGCGACGTCTGCCTCAGCTCAAACCGCGGCCTCTTCCGAAGTAACTAGATCCTCCTTAAGCACCCCAGTCGCTTCTTTTGAGATAGCGACAGCCGTATCTTGCTCTCCAGACAGCACGGGGCTCGGCGATCTTGGTCCGGGGCGCCGCGAGTTCGCGTTCGTTTGAGGGTGTCGACATGTATCGGCGCTCGTTCTGGCTCAATCTCCTCCCCCGCGACGAGCGCGGCGTTGAGAGCCTATGTAGTGTTCGGCGACCTCCTTCGCAAAGATTGTCGTCTGAGAACGGGATCCCGACCTCAAGCTCAATGGCAGCCGCCTTCGCAGCGAGGGTATCTCGATGCAGTATGCATGGTGGTGGTGTGCGAGAGAGAGGCGGATCAATGTCTTCCCGCGCCCGAACCGCGTTCGAGTATTAACTTGAACTTGACGCTGGCCTTCACCACTGATACAGAGTGCTCACCAGTTCTCATCAGCTGTTGCCGAGAAAAAATTCTCGTTGCTCTGCAAGCTTACGCGACCACCTCTCCCCGCGCTCACGCGCTCAGAGGGCCTGAGTGCGCAGATTGGCGCTCGCTTGACGAGATGCTGACATGATGTTGGGATGCATTCTCGACGGAGAGGCGGCGCTATCTGAATGTTCTGCTCGATATTCCAAAGCCGCGCCTTACTGAAGCTCTTTGGAAGCTCTCGAAGTCCTCCCCTCCGAGCGAATTCCGAGACGGTAAACAACTGCCCTTGATCATCGGCTCGCGAACCGCTGAAAGGGCAGATTGAAGTTGGTTAAGACACATACAGGATGCAACAACTGTACTGATCGGACTGATCTACTCTTGTGTATCCATGTGTTCAGCGCTTCGCGCGTTTATATCCGCTAGACCTCTTCGACCTCTCCGACTCAGAATGGGGATTCACTTCAGTACGTCACTTTGGAGAGTGCAGCTTTTTCGAGTACCAGGTACGTTCTCGTTGAGGGTATTCGGGCCCGTAGTCGCAGCATCGCTGACGTACGTACAGTGAAAGCTTGTCGAGCCCCACACTATTGCTCACTGGTGAACGCCGCGCCTATCAAAGTTAACGGTGAAACCGCTTAGATGAAAGTTCAACAGAGTGGCCTTCATCACGCCCATTGTTCCGTGGAAGCGCGATTGTAGGTGATGTAGTAACAGAAGCCTCACGCCTTCTACTTCCGAGCCATTTATGCTTTCTTCGTTTACTATCTCCCGACGTCTTCGTTCACTACATATATCCCAAGTGTCGTGCAACACGTACTACTCCCTCCACCTCCCACCCTCCCCCTGGTTACCTCGTACGATGGTGTCCCCGCCTGGCACATCTGGGCTGCGACTCGTTGTTCTGTCCCTCTGGGTCATGACGCTCACTGTTCGAGCTCTCCAGGTCCCGTCAACGTGGCTGGTGCGCATGTCGCCAAGCGCGACTCGTGCATGCACTCGCTAACTTTCCTTCTCCATTCCTCAGGACACTACGTCAAACCTCAGTCGCGAGTCGCGGGAGAACCTCGCCCTGAATGCAGCTACAGCCATCGGAGTCGACGCAATCGACCCATCCTCCGGTCTATCTCAATGTATGTGTCCCTTCCGACTCATGCAAAGCTGCTCTGCTCAAGACCTCCCCAGCTATACCCACGACCCAGTACATGGCGAACCTCTTCGCCGGACTCGCTCTCCAAGACTACAACCGCGCGAACAACACCTGGACAAAACCCGTGACCCAACTCATGCAGGACTACTACCGCAAGCAGGGCGTATACGATGCCCCGGGATCCACCGGGCTCGTCGAAGACGGGAACTTCTGGGCGCTGGCGTTCTATTATGCATATCGGACGTATCGACAGGAGTTTTTGCTCGAGACGGCGATAGAGATCTATAATCATACGAGGGCGACTGCGTTTGTTACGCTGGATGCGGCTGCTAGTGGCAGTGGCGCGGGGCGGAATGTCTCGTTTGTGCAGACTGCGAACTGTTCGGACTGTGCGTCTTCGTGGAAATCCTTTGTATGTCCGTGCGTTGACGAGACTGCCAGGGACCTTTGCGGGTGGTGTATTTGCCGTGAGCCTCGTTCCTTCACTGGAGCCCCTATCGTGCGCTGATCATTATGCTATGATACAGAGCAACGCTGTACAGAACAACACCAACGTGTGCGCCAAGTGTGTTGGTCCATTCTTGGCGTACGTGGCGCACATCGGAGTATCATGAGAGCTATGCTGCTAACTCGATTAACAGCTTATCGGCATACCTCTTCGAGGCAACGAACGAGACCGTATACTCCGAGGCGGCGCAACTCTCTGTCGACTTTATGATCCATCATCTCTGGAACGGCACCATCGTCTACGATATGTTCAACCTGAACACTTGTACCCCGCACCCCAACCCTTTGACCGTGAATCAGGCTGGGTTCATCGAAGGTCAGAGTCACTATGTCATTTTCAAACGGCTCTGTTCTGACCTGGGACTCAAGGCTTGGCGGTATGGGCAAATGTAACGAAGAATGCTACGCTGACGTCACTGTAAGAGGAGCCTTATCGTACTGTGGCGATGTTGACACGCCGTCTAGACTCGAGGAGGTGGTCTCCAGTACTACTACGTTCCCCGTCTGGTCTCTGTCTGGCAGTCCTGTCATATCAGGCGAGCATACTCTGAACCGATTTGTCCGCTCAACCTCTCATGAGAGCACAGAATCGGGAGCACTGAAAAACTGGGCGCCGAATCTCAAAGGTCTTTTCATACGGGGACTTGCGGAGGCTCGTATGCGCAACCCCGGCAGTGTTATTGCACGATACGTGGAGGCATATGTTACGATTCAGGTAGCTATTCCGTGCGGTTCCCCCCATCGTTGTCCTGACCACGCTCCCCATCATATGCAGTTCAATGCGTTGATAGACAACGCTCAGGGCGCCGCGCCGGATGATAGCTGGTACTCGCCGCAATGGGCTGGTCCCCGTGCATCGTACGTTGCTGCTCTTCATCAACGTCTTACTCTGTCCCACGCTCACCCGGTCATCTGCAAGATCGTACAACTCTGCCGGCAACATCGCCGCTCTAGATGTTCTCAACACTGCTTTGACTTTTGTCTCACCTGAATCCTCGGGGTGAGCTTCTCCTCTTCTGTGGCCTAGGCGAAGGGGATGATGCTGAGCTTTCTCAGCTCTAGTGACGATCCAGTCAGTACAGATTCCCACGGATCATCTACCCCTACCGGCGCCGTAGCAGGCGGTGTAATAGGCGGCATCGCGGCCATCGCCATCGCCGTAATCTTCACCATGCGACACCAGCGTCGCAAGCGCGCGACCACTCACTCGACAGACGTGCTGGTCACTCCCAACGAAGATAGAAGCGATGGCATTCTCGAGCTCAGCAGCGTCGACCCGTTCGTTCATACCGCGCCCGCCGCTCAGACTCGCAACAAGTGGCAGGGCGAGACTGTTTATGGATATGTACCGCCGGACAGGGATCGTGCGCAAGTATCGCCCGAAGCGACCGAGTCGGATTTAGGGAGACAAGAGGAGCTTCCACCGGCGTACGAAGTTCGTAATGCATAATGTGTCATGAGGGGTCTATGTCGGTTCAAAATATACGAGCTATGCGGACGGGTCCATCGATGGCCACTACGTCCGTAGAGTCAGAGTTCCTGCGGCTCGGGGTGCCGCAACCTGATTCAGGTCGAGCACCGTATGAATGCACAAGGATGCGCATATACGCGAACGAGTGAACAGCACGTCGGCGTGTCAAGGCGCTGTGAACGAAGCAGGGAGCGCTCGCATTTGACCGCGGCTCGGGAAATACCACGAACTGGATGAAGCTCGAAGCGGGATGGAATCCGGTCTTGAAGTCGATCTTTGAACGGGCCACATGGCTTGCGAAAAGACGCGACTGAAGAAGACGGAAGCAGAGAGTATTCCCAGCGAGTTAATATTTAAATGCTCTCTAGTAACGGTTCGCGAGACGCGGCCTGGGATCACGGTGACGTCATGCCGAGGTGCCGAGTACACAAGAGTACATTGCGTAGCGCGTCTAAACTGAACTTGGCCTCGCTGCACTTCCACTTCCACTTCCTAACCGTCTATGCATCCCATACGTCTTATCTCACTCCGTCGTAACGGCACCAGCAAACGCGGTGGGCGCGATTATCCGGATCGCAAAGACGGATCCGGAGCGCAGAAACTCTGGTCGAGGAAGCAGGCGGAGAGGATAAAGGTTGAGAGGACCGCGGTGTGCCGCTTGGGCGGGAAGAGGACGCGGCCACCGTGTCCCAAGGTGTGCGCGTCCGCGGTCGCGAGTCCGGATGTCGAGGAGGTGAGCCATCTTTGGGTTCTGTCTGGCTGTATCGTGTGTTCTAATGGGTTGTTCAAGTTTTCTGCACAACGCCTAGTATGCCGTCGCGCCAGAGACGACGACGACGAGAACTGCCCACTGCTTCACCTCCACCATCAGTCTCGTCACCTCGACGCGCATTCGCCCCAAACCGAAGCTGTACAACGCGTTCTCGGAAGCCGACGCGCGTTTGGATCGCCCGCGCGCTTCAGACTCAGAGGCACGCCCGGTTCAAGAAAGAGACGCGTCTGAGGTCCACGTACGGGCGGCAAACGTCGCGCTACCATTGCAATGCTTCCAACACCGACGCGACTGCGCTTTTCCCTTGCGACGCGCACCCAGGTCGAGGTCAAGACTCGCCGGCACCGGTTGATGGTGCGCCACCAGCAATCGACGATACGGTCAAGATCACTGGATTGGCGCACTCCTCGCAGTCGAGTTGGCTCGTCGGTCGCTGCGCTTCCAACCCGGGGCATTCTGCGTCCACACCACAGATCGAAGATATTGCATCCTCTCACTCGCCCAACTTCCAATCCCTACCGCATCCACCCTCTAACCGTCGCCATCAACTGGCCTTAGTACCCCTGCCCTTACACCGCGCCGAACGCTTCACCGTCCCATTTTCGAAAGCACTGGCTCTGTGCGGATCTGCGTGCAGCTCACTACACAGCTCGCCGGCTGCCGTTGAGGCCGGTGCACCCCCGCTACGGATCGACGACATGTCCATCTTATTCGTCCAACGCCCTTGCTATGGAACCGGCGCACCCCTCGCCGTTGTCGCCAACGATCCCTCCGCAACAGACAATGGCGCGCTCAGCGCCACCGCCTCTACTCTCCGCCTTATCCTCCCCGTTCGCGCACTCCGCCATGGCCAGCTCAACTCCTCCCGAGCTCTCACCTTCCTCCGTTCCCAGCACCGCCTCTTGCCCGCTTGCTGCTACACCAACGCGCCGTAAGCCAGCGCCCGCGCTTCCCGATTCATCTGGCATTATGCCATATGGGCGGTGGTTACTTGGGGATGTCGGATATTGCGAGGGCGGCCAGGGAGAATCAGGGAGAGGAAGAGAGAGAAGGGGCGCGAGGAGGTCCGTCTTCTCGTGAGCAAGGCGAATACGGAGAGATTGTTACGCAAGTTGACGCGGAAGGATGAAAGGACATTGCGTAGGCCATCGAAGTCCGCATAACTTCTAGTCGCCTATGATCTCTGTCCTGACTGCTCTTGCGTGGGCGCAGGACTAAGAGGTCCCTAGGAGGGGGCGATCGCAGAGCACGAAGCGCAATGTTTAGGCAGGTGTATACTGGAGAGTTAAGGTGGATGAGGGGCCTGCGCGTACGTCTCTTTTCTCTCCTCTCCTTTCCCCATTACTCTCTTCCTCGCACCCACATCCCTGTCTACCTCTCGGACACTTCGTAGCAGTACGATCCGACGCTGACCAACTGGCACATGCAGCGCGCAAACAGGGAGAAGGCAAACACCATCCGCCCGATCTTGCCGCCCAATGGGCCCTCGAGCGCGAAAAGAAAGCCGAGCCATGTCGCGAACGCGGATTCGGGTGCCCCATCGCAGCCTACGGGCCACTCATGCTAAAGAAAAGCAGCAAGAAGACCCCAGAATCCTAAGATGGGCATGGGCGCTACAAGAAGAAGTGGATGCGAGTGTATGATAGATGGTCAATGTCGTGTATACGTATGTTCGTAGACTGTGGGGCCAGCGAAGTACTTAGTAGGCGGAGGAGGTTCGAAGACACGACGTGATGTTTACGCGAGCGTGATGCTCGACGCGCGTGGGCTATATTCGCAAGCGCCACCGTACTCAATGCTACATTGCGCCAACATTGCTTCACATTCAGCTAGGATACGAGATGGTGTGGTCGGGGATAGTTATCTGTGTGTAGATTGCGCGAGAGCGTACCCATTGGCGTGCATGGTGTCGCGAGTCGCGTCCCCCTGTGCTCATACTGGCACATGCATCTTGCACATCAGCTGTGCCACCTCAAATCTCTACCGCACACGCAGTGAGTCTAGTCTGGCGGCATGGGCTATTTCCAGGCGCCGCACACTCGAGACGCCCGCCTAACGGCTCCCCGCCGGCGACCACACTGCGCCGCCGTGCGTGACTGCTGTGACCGAACGCGCGATATTCAACGCGGCGACACGCCGCGGCTTCGTTCGCAACCACCATCATCCTGAGCGCGGATTGTGCAGGAAGGCTACGTCTAGATGTCATACAGATGGTCATACTTGTGCTACGGGCAGCTGATTTATATGGTACACGTCCGCCGTATTCGGATGCGCGACGCTGTTCACTCGCTTGGCGTGAGCGATCGCCCAGTCGATGAGCTTCATCGCTGCGCTGCGGGGACATTATCATCCGCCGGCGGCTGAAGAATCCCCCGATAAAAATACTCGGAGTATAGGGCGCGATCCTCAATGTGCGAGAGGCGCGGTTGGCGCTGTGATCAACGCGTCGATTGTGATTGAACGCGCGCGCGACGTCAAAGGCCCACCCCGCGTGAAGATACGACGCACTGCCCCCAACCGCTTCCTTCTCACTCGCTCTATGGCAGATCCGCTCAGATATCTCTCGCGCGCACACAAGAGGAGGCTAGCTTGCGTCTGACTGGTATGCTGAATACTCATCTCACTTTCTCTTTTACAGTGATTGTACATGAACCACGATACCTACTCCCGCCGCTCTACCTTCTCTCCAACTTCAGTGCGATCGAAACGGCCTTCCCGCAACATGGCCCGTTCATTTGGGTCCGATATAGCACTTCGTCCAATCCTCACCATACACGGCATCTGTCCAGTCGATGGTGAGCCGGCCGGCGGCGAAGCGATGGATGATGGGTGGATGCTGAAGATACTGGCGGTACTTCTCAGGGATAAACAAAAGAAGCTCTTTGTTTGGGGCCTGCATCCATCCTCTTGAGCTTGCAGTGGGGAGGTAGAAGTGATCGAAACCGTCGTTCATGGCTGGTAGTAGACATTTAGTGGTGACCTTGCTGAAAGTGAGATATGAGCCCACTAACCGAGTTTGCATCTATCTGAGCTTGGGCCTATGTCCCAAACAACGATGCTCTTATCAATATCGTAATCGCTTGGTAGTAGTCCGTCGTTATTCCCCTTTCCAGGACCCGAGATAATGGACTCTCCATCGCTCGAGATATATACAAAGACTGCACAATTGACGGCTCCCCTAAGAAAGGGTCTGACTCTATCCCCTGTGTTGATATTCCGAAGGTCGATGCCGCCGTCGATAGAAGTGGCAATGAAGGCATCCTTGTACTGAGAGGAGGTATATGACGCAATTGGCCTGTTATAATCATCGCGAGGGGAAAAGCGTAGCTTCGTATGAGACCCAGTCAGACCAGCATCAATGTCAAGGATGTGCAGACCAGCATCCATACTGGTTCCACACATGATCTTTTTCTCAGATAGGAAGGTCAGCGATGTGATCTTGTTACTTCGATCATACCGCCCGAACCCTAATGAATCCGGCCAGCATTGAAGACAGAGCTCACGAGAATCCAGGTTCCACCCATATATTGCAGGTCCATTCGTTCCGACGACTATGTAAGCACCAGAAGGGGAGAACTCGAATACACTGAAAAGGCTGACTCGGCGTCCATCAGGCTGATATATGTGTTCTGGGCTCAAATACAAGTCGGCGGTAAGATGCAGGGTCGCATCACCCAGGATTGGGATATCCCAGACATGTATGCGCCAATTTATATAGTCTTTGATTATCTCAGCAGTAGCAAGGTACCTCCCATCCGAGGAGAAGGCCATGTCAAGAGGTCTGGACGAGCTTCCCTTCCATCGATAGAGGCACTGACCACTAGTATGATCCCACATCCATACATCGCCGTTCTTAGATGCTGTCCGAAGGGAGTTGTTGTCAAGGGAGAACATAATTGTCATGAAGTGAGAAGGCAAATCACGGGAAGTGTCAATATTACTGTGCTGCCATCCTGCATGCCGGCTCCAGACATGGATAGTGCAATCTCCCGACACTGCCGCAATATATGCCCCATCATGAGAACAGGCGACGAGCCGATACCCTTCCTCAGCGATTTCTTCGTCAATCCATTGGAAGTGTACAGAAGCGACCCGTGGAAAGGCAGTCTTATAAGCCTTTTCTAGGTTAGGAAATAGGAACATGAATGGTAACAGTGAGAGATAGGCGTGTGGGGCGCTGTATTTGATACCGTGCCACATCATGTTGAGTATATCGCAAGCTTCATGAACTATGACTTTTGAGAAAGATGAGCCATGTGGGAGCTCGCCATCAAACATATGTTTGAAATTAGTACTGTCCATGGGATGTCGCCGTATACGCATCGTGGTGAGAGCTTCGATCCAGAACAGAAACTTCGTTGAAAAGAACGCAGCAATCTGATTCAACAATGCCACGGTCGGCCGAAGAACTGCTAGGCAATGCATGATCCAATGCTTACATGCATATTGGACATCGTAACTGAAGGCAACGATATCCTGATCCCGATTCCTTAGGAACGATGTTCGTGCTTGACTCATATTGAAATGTAGATCATCGGACAAAGCAATATTTAGACAACCCACGACAAGATCGTGGTGACCATCCGCCAAACTGACATACATAGGCTCCTGTACACGCTCGCGATCCGTGAGGAAATCACCAAACGAAGCATGCAGAGTCGACACTGATCCATTGCCAACATCTTCGGGCACATTCACGACTGCATGAAGCCCGTCGAGAGCATCTCTAAGCTCGTCAACGGTAGAACCGAGTAGCCTGGCTAGTGTGGGAAGGCCCAGTAGCTCTCGGGCGGCCAGAATCGCGCCCAGAGTGCGTTTCGTCAAGAGCAACTCTTCCGAAGTACGACCCGTAGTTGCGGCGTTCAGTATGAACGTGTATATGCGGTCCAGATCGTTTAAGGGATTCGCGACCGTCCATAGTCGACGCCGCACATTGAGCACATCTTGCATCCGCTTCACGGGATTGCGGTCACCGATGTGTTCGGTCGTGGTGAACGCGTAGATGAACAGTGATCCCGACAAAGCGACAAGAGATTCCGTGTCCTGCCTGGTCGGCCAGCCTTCGGGGATCTCGGCCCTTCCTCGGAACCGATCAACGATGACATTGAGGCGATGCTCGATGTAGAGACGAATGTCCGCAGTGACTATCGTTTTCTCTACGTCATGGAGCCGTAGACAGTCGCCATATCTGAAGGAATCTAGGCGCCATCGAATGTGCCTCTCAGGGCGAGACGTCAAGAAGAACTTAATAGGCAATCTCCTTGCCACAGAAACCAAACTGTCAAGAAGATCCCCAACGGTATCATCATTCGCTTCATCCAATGCATCAATGACCAAAATAGGCATGGGTGACGCCGAAACCTCGCGCATATAACAAGCAAAGGGCTCAAAGAACAATCGTTGAATCTGCAGCTTGATCGCCCATGTGCTCGGGTGCGCCTCGTGCGAGTATTTTCTCAATACAGACAGAAGGGCAACCTTGTATTGGATATCAGAACCGGCCAAAGCCGCGGAAAGAGTCGGCACAATCCGATTTGCATCAGCAAGCTCTGCGTGACTTTCGCGAGAGCAAAAGTAGCTGCCGCCAAGGCTACCATTATCACGCAGTCTTTGGGCGAATGAACGTGCTATCGCTGATTTGCCGGTGCCAGCCATGCCGTTCAACCAGTATATGCGCGGCGCATTAGCATCAGCGCTCCACGAGAAAAGAGCATCAAGAACTTCAACGCGAGTGCCTGGCAAGCATCCGCCGCGTCGCTGGGAACTTAAGTCTGCAAAGCCTACGCGATCCAACCTCGCAAGTAAATCTATGGCACATGAGCGGGCCGGTAAGTATCCATACGTGAAATCGACTCACCACGAGCCTCGGCTTTCTCTTCAGCGGTGAGTATTGTCTCATGAACCTGCGAGGGGAGGTCAGCGTCTCATGGTGTAGGACCAGTATCGGAGTACCTGATTCGCGACAAGGACTATAGCAGTCTCAGTATGGTGTACGAGATGAATATGTGAGCACGGCACTCACTGAGTTTGGCCAGTACGTCGCCCACGCTACGTTCTACGATACTCAAGCACAGAGTGTCGCGCGCTTGCGCTGTTCGAATGAGCTCGGGGACATGTCACACAGTCGAATATGGCTTACACATCTTCATCTCGCCCAACTCTTGTCGCAGTTGCTGGGCAATGCTACGACATTCAGCAGCATCTACATGCGTTTCTGATGAGATCGCACGGGACTCGAGTGTCGTTAGCAAACGCAGACGCTTCAAAACCTCCTGCATGTCCTTATTGCCGGTAAGGCTCTCGCCGAAATGAACTGAAAGTAATATTTTAGCCCGTAGTGCGTACGTCTCACGAGAGTACTCACATAGACGCGCACAAGAGCGATTGGTCGATGCTATGAAGTTGGTAGCGAGGGCGAAAGCGTCGAGTATGTGAACTAAAATCAGAGACGCGATGTTTCGGGATAGTTTGTTACGCCAGCTGGCTGGGCTTGCGGTGCGAAGACGTAGAGATCCGAAGAATATCTTGATCTCATCGAGAAGATCCAATAACGCGTTATACCGTGCCGAGACACCTTTCGTAGCCTGAGACAAGTGTCAGCGGCTGCCCGAGTTGAGGTCTCCCATACACGTACAAGAAGTACAGCCCCGAACGCAACGAAGAGGAATCTGCCGCCTGGGACCACAGACTATGCTCGCACGCTGAGCACTCTGTTCAACTCGCTAGGGGGCGGGGTCACGTACGAAGCTCCCCGCAGTCTCTCCTAAAGTTTTGTTGATAATCAACAAGGCGTCCACAATCGGCTTCACATAGTCATTGCGGATCCTGCCCCACTTCGTACCATCGCGCCGATATCTCTTCATCCTCTCTCGAAAGGCGTCGCAGATTTCTTCGGGAGAGTCGAGCACAGCCAAGTCCTTCGCCAACGGGTGCTTCGAGAGATCGATCTTCGTCTTCTTGGTGTAGTCGCTGAGAGCCTGAGACCAGAGCTCTCCAAATTGATCCTGCCCATTCGCCGCTACTGGCTGATGGCTTTCGAAGCCGCCGCCTGCTGTGGTCGACATGACGGGTATCTTGTAGCAAAGTCGGTTGGGGTCAAGCGATGAAGATGGTCGTGGTTTATCGCGAAGAAGCATCGAGCACGCGGCGGCGCTTGATCAGTGCATGCACTCGCACGCCTGGCTGCTCAACTATTCACCTGCAAGATTATATTGGTACGGGGTAGACACCAAATCTCTGTTCGCAACGCATTGTTCTGTACTCCACAGCAGCGAGCCAGCGCGTAGCCACTACTGCACTCTTTCCCTCGACCCAACACCGATACCCGACCAACTCGCGCTTAGACTGACCGAGAAAGTACACATCATCATCACGTAGAGATACACCATGACACTACGATTGAGATCAGGAACGCGATTGAAACAAGACGCATATGTCGTGGTGATAGTGTGCAGAATGAATGAACTGGGTACTGAAGAACAGGAGTGCATGGGAGAAAGTGTATGGACGTGGGCATGAGAGAGACAGCATTAGGATCGATACAAAGAGCGAGAGATGGGTCTGTGCATCCGAGCATCCAGTGAGATTACGCCTCAGCTTCGGCCTCGGCTTCAGACGCAACAGCAGCGCCGTTGGCCTTCTCCTTCTCGCCTCCTTCGCAGCTACCAACTCGGCGCTCAAAGCCTCGGCCTTAGTCGCATGCCCAGCCGCAGCGGACTCATGACCGGACACGGTCTTCTTCGCCGCGTCGGGCTCTGGCTGTACGCTCTCGAGCTGAGACGCGGATCCGGCGGCGGCGGATTTAGATGCAGCGAGCGCGTCGGCCTCAGCGACCTCAGCCTCGATCTTCGCGCTAGCTTCGTTCACAGAGACGAGCGCCCTCGAGCTCGACGATCTTGCTCGCGCCGCCCTCCTTCTCAGCAGCGGCGGCCTCCTTTGCAACCACGATCTCAACCTCGAGCTTAGTGGACGCCTCCTTCGCAGTGGCGACGCTCTCGGCCTTAGCGGCATGAATCGTGACTAGAAGCCGCATTTTGCGCAGCGGCAAGCTCTTCCCGGGGAGCAGCGAACTCCGGGACGAATACTTCGGACGACGCCTTGAGCGATCCGATCTCGGACTCGAGCGTCCCGGCGTGGGTCTTGGCCTGCGCGACCTCGGTCTCGACTCGGTGGCAGCCGCGAGCGCGGCGGACAGCGTGGTGTTGGTCGCTCGCTTCCCCAAATCCGTTCTCCTCCTCCGCGGCCAAAGCAGCGTCAGACGCTTCCTTCGCAACGGCGAGATCAGCCACGAGCTCGGACGCGTAGAACACCAACTCGTGCTCAGCCGCAACATCCTTCGCAGCCTCCCGTTCGCTCTTGAACTTGAGCTCAGATGGGAAGTCGGACGCGGTCGTCGTGACAAATGACTCGAGAGAACCTGACGCTGGCCCCTGGTCAGGGTCGGCGGGCGGAGTGGGTTCTTGTTAGAACGGGGAGTTCTGGGTAGCGGCGAGCAGCAACTCTTTTGAAGGATATGCGGACGCCGGTGCGCATCACTGCTTGCGTGTCGACTTCGGACTTGGCAGCGCAGACGACGGGTATGAGCCATAGCTCCCCTCAGGCCGTCCCCCATCCTCGACAACGCGCTTCCTTACTAGTTGCGGGATCGGCTCTAGCTTGTTTGCCTGCGACGTGGGGCGTGTGGCCCGCGCTGGGGGACGTTTTCTGCGCCGCCTTGGGCGATGCAGCCGGTCGTCCTGCGGCTGGCGTTTGAAGGAGCGAGGATGATTGGGGATGACTTTGACGTCGACTTCAATCGTGGCAGCGAGGTAGGCCTCCCAGACTCCGTCCAGGTCTTCGTGGCATCAAGCTGCGACTCGGGTTTGGTGACAGACGCGTGGAGAGCACTGGTAGACTCTTCGACATTGGAGGATGTGCACTTTTGGACAGCGCAAGTGTGAATCAACGCGGTCTCCTTCGCAGCGGCCTGGTGGGTGGAGGGGGTTCGTTCGCGGCTTGCAGCTTGCAGCAGCATCAACGTAGGGTAAACGCCGTAGCAGTCTTATCCAGCTCGACACATAGCGACCTGCCTAATAGGATTACACATGAGCATCGACCGATTGATACGCGTGGGGATCTCAGACGTACTATGCGGGATAACCTCTCCGTCAATAGACGCAGAATCCTCGTCCCGTTCCGCCGCGGGCCGTACGCCGTTCGGCCGCGTCCACCTGTTTACCGCACCCCATGGACGTGTTGTAGTAAATCAAGAGGCATGCCTATTACGCTAGAGTAGATGTGCGTGGAGTGCGCGCAGGTTGGTTGATCTGGACATGGTCTATTGTGCAGCTGCCGGCGGGGTGAGAGGGAGAACAAGGAGAGCTCGCGGAGGAATCGCGTCGTGCGCTGTTGTCGCGCCGGGCCGGGAGTGCCGAAACATGAACGACAGTCCGTGCCGATCAATCATGCATCACGCATCATGCATCATGCCCTCCGCCGCCACGACCGCCCTCAAGCGCTCTCTCTCCAAGACTACCATCTCCAGGACCGCTCGAGTTTCATTCCGCGCGGGCTTTGGCACACAAGGTCACCGATAGAACATGAAACAACCACGCCTGTATGCGGGGGTCCCTTACTCGTAGCTTTTCGCGCCTCATTGTCAGAAAGATAGCCTCAGGCGTTCTCTTGACCATCTCCCACTTCGACTTCTCGCCTGCGTGCTCGGCACCTGCTACAGTGGTCTTCGATCACGCGAATACGGCTCTCTATAACACGGAGATACGTGTGCGAGGAAGTATCTGCTACCGCGGTAGTATGCCCGGTGCGGTGAAGGAACCAAGATCTTCGGTAGCGATGATATCGGCCCTGCCCACGTACACTAAGGGTATCAAAGGTCCATGCTACGTGTCCCCCGCATTGTTTTGACGTCGATGATGGCCATCCATTTTAGATATGTGCATGGCCGATAGAGTGTTCATGCTACTACGCACCGCTGCCGCGCGTGTGCGCGAACAGCGGTCGTGACAGATGATTCGAGGTTGATTCGTATCTTCTTGCACTCTTCTGCGATGTCTCATCATTGACCATCGAATCGCACGCTGTCCATACGGTATGGTGTCATCATTCCGTACCGCTTATTGACCCTATGCTTGGACGTGTCGCCTGTAGACGCTCAAAGAGCGATGCCATGTCAACCCGCCCCTCAAGACTTGCCCCACTTTCTTCACACAGGCTCCGATTGCATTGGTGAACATCCTCCCCCGCCGGATCTTCTTCAACCATGCCTTTCTTCAGCTGTCTCATGTACGGACTTGCTGGCTGGATGCTCCGGATATGGCCGGCCAGCGCTGCGGCTCAGAGTCTTCAAGTGGCTGGTGCGTTCTCGATCAGACTTTGCACACTACACTCCGCTTACTAGCGTAACGACAGGGCACGACGTTGAACTATAGCCTGGACGCGCGTGAGAGTATAGCACTCAGCGTAGCCTCCACACTTTCCTCTCAAGTCAACACATCCCAGGGCGTCACTAAGAGTATGTCGCCCGCTTCTATCGTCGGTGCTTTGAGTCTGACGAGGTGCTTTGTGCTTTGTTAGGCATACCCGTCGTACAGTACCTCGCGGGCTATTTCTCTGCTCTGGCGCTCCAAGACTATCACACTGGCAACTCCACCTGGAATGTCGATGTGACTCAAGATATCCGGACATACTATAATCAGTATGGTATCTACGGCGACGCCTTCAATGAGAGCAGCGATGCTGGTTTCCGGGGCCTCGCATTTTACTACGCATACAGAACTTATAAGGAAGAGGACCTGCTGGATACTGCAATCACCATCTACAACAGGATCAACGAGACCGCTTTCATCACTCCGAGCGCTGCAGCCAGTGGGACAGGTGTAGGTCGCAATGTCTCCTTCAACCTGCCTGCGCAGTGCACAGCAGGTCTGTCCTTGCGATCCTGCTTGCGCACTGTCGTTGACCGGCACCCATAGGCTCATTCGCGGGTGGTGTCTTCAATGTAAGAGTCTCCATTCCATCCGATCGTTGCCCCGTTGCCCTGGTTGACCGTCATCTGAACAGAACACGGTGCCTAACGACATCACTGTGTGCGCGTCGTGTACGGGGCCCTTCCTGGCGTACGTTCGCGATATACGTGCCATCGACCAAACATCAGTTGACTCGTTTCTGACAGGTTATCGGCCTATCTGTTCGAAGAGACTGGCAACAACTCATACTACAACGCGGCACAGCTGTCCGTGGACTTCATGCAGAATCATATGTGGGACGGGTCGGTCGTTGTCGATACCTTCGACTTGGCGGATTGCTCTATTGCGTCGAAAGCATTGACGTTCAATCAAGCCAACTTCATAGAGGGTCAGCACGTATGGGCTCCCCACGGCACATCGTTACTCATCGAGGGATCTAGGCTTGGCTGTGCTGGCGAATGTGACACATAATGATACTCTAACATCGTTGTAGGTCCAGTAGTTCGGGTACCTTCTTCAATGCTCACAATGTGCCTCAGCTTGGGAACCGTCGTGGCCCGCGTGACCACTAATGCGGCGTGGTCGTCAAGCAGCGGTGTCATCACCGGTGAGTATACTTGTAAGAGACAGTCAAGATGCCGCGTTCAGATGTTTCCAAGAGTACACAGATCCTTCGGACACGGTTAATTGGGGCCGCAATCTCAAAGGCGTCTTCATCCGGGCTCTCTCAGAAGCGCGCATGCGGAACCCAGGTAGCGATCTCGCCCGTTACATAGAGGCATATACCATGGTCCAGGGAGGTTGTCGTCTCCCGCTTAAATCCCGCTCTCACTCCAATGGCCCTCACGCAGGTCAACTCCATCCTGTCCAACGCTCGCGGCTCAGGCTCAAACGCCAACTTTTACGGAGTGAACTGGGCCGGGCAACCAGCGACGTGAGCCTATTCATGGGTGTGCGTGGCGATGCAAGCTCACCTTATCGCATCGAAGGTCGTTTAGTGCCATAGGGAACATCGCTGCTTTGGAGGCATTGAACGCCGCGCTACCGAAGTTGAATTCATCCAGCGGGCAAGTCGTCGATTCTCACAACACAGGGATACTGAGTTGAACGTGAACTTTGACGCAGGACACACGGGAACCCCATTGCATCTACGACTCAGAGCGCCACTGCGACTTCTACGGCCACTGCGACTTCTACGGCCATTTCGCCGAAACATGCCACGTCGACGCCTACGGGGGCTGTCGTAGGCGGCGTGGTAGGCGGCATTGTCCTCCTGAGTACGTTCGCAGCGGTCTGCTTGCTGTGGAGGCGTCGTCAGCTTGGGCGCGCTATGATCCGGCTGCACGCCGGCGCCAACAGCGGAACCTCGGTGGACAGCGTCGACCCGTTCACCTCCCGCGCACCGTCAGACCAGATTCAATCCAAATGGCGCGAGTTATATGCGCCCAGTCAGCCACATACGGAGCCGATGCATAGGCCGGAAGGAGATGGCGCGCACTTGGGAGAGAGTGTGCAGCGTACGGGTGACGAGGCCCACGTGCGAGAAGTACTGCAAGCTGAAGGAGAGCCTCGCGATCTCGCGGAAGTGCCTAGCCTCATCGGGCGCTTGTACAACTTGCTGGGTCGCCAAGGGGATCCACCTCCCGCGTACGCGTCCTGACGATGTTCAGATATAATGTATCACTTATTTGTACTGCGACGGTAGCGGAGGATTGGTCGTGAATCGCCGTTATTGCTTTCCGTGTCCTTGTGTATCGACACTGTAGACGCCGCGTCGGCCCCTCCCGAAGAACCCGGCTCGCGAGCAATCCCGATCTAGCCCCCGAGGGCATACTTGACGAGAAGGCTCATGTTGTATGACCATACAGAAGACCAAAAGAAGTTCATAAGACAGCGGCGTATACGGGCAGGTGATCGGGAAACGAGTACAGCACGGGCTTGTTTACGCTCTTTCGGGCCGCACGCGCTTATCATGCGCCGCCTCGTGTCAATCGAAGGGGCGGACCCCCAACCTTCGGACGAGATGGGATCGCCGCCGTTACGGCTAGCCCCAGTAGGCCTATTGTCTAGCAGAGACGTGTCTATGAAGTTCAATACGTGTCAAAGTCCTTTGTGTACGGTACGGACGGTGGTGAAAGGCAGAAAGGGAGCGACGCGTCGGAGGCAAAACACGACTTGTCACGCCAGTTCGATTGCGTGACGGTGCGCCAAAAAATGCCCCGGGTGCGCGCGATGGTCCTTTGAGCGGCGCAGCCACCACCCCCGGTCGCACCAGCCCTCCCTCCCCCTCTTCACGCCCATCCACACACTTAACGACCCGTACGTACATCTCAGCTGCCACCCATCAGCACCACCTCTACATCGTGCATCAGAAGCGCTAACCGATTTGTCTGACACGTAGCGCACGAACAACGAACAGACAACGATGGCGGAGGGCATCTTCAAGTGGATCTTCCCCCGCGCGGTCCAGCAATACTTCTTCACATCCAAACGCCATCACCAACCGCGCCAGACGCTCGAGCACTCCGAAGACTCGGCCACCTCGCCGGCGTCCGAGGCCTCGCCGCTGCTGTCCGAACAAGACGCGGCGGCCGAGCAAGCGCTGATCAAGCAGCTCCAAGCCTCGCTCGACGACGCGCGCAACGAGGCGCTCGCCGCGTCCCACGCGCGCGACAAATCCGTAGCCGAGGCCTCGGCGTTCAAGTCCCGCCTCGAGGCCGACGCCGACAGGGCCAAGGCCGAGGCCGAGCGCGCTGCTCAGGACGCGCGCGAGGCGCAGGCGCAGCTGCTCGAGCTCCGCGGCGAGCGGTCCGAGCTCGAGAACACTATTTCGGAACTTAATGCCAAGGTCACAAAGGCGGAGCAGGCGGCACGCGACGCCGAGGCGCTCCAGTCGCAGCTCCAGGACTTGGACGGTTTAAAGGCGCGCCTCGACGAGCAGACGTCGAAGGCTGAGGCGGCCGTTGCCGAGGCGTCTGCTGCTGCCACTGCTCTTTCGGACGCGCAGACTGGATTGGAGGCGCGTGCGAAGGAGCTGGAGGCGCTTAGGGTCTCACACGAACAGGCTGGTACACGGTTGAAGGAGCTCGAGGAGGGCGCCGTCGCGTTCGCTGCTGCTCAGACCGAACTCAACGCTGTGCAGGCTGCGCTGTCCAAGGCCGAGACTCAGCTCGCGGAGAAGGACTCCCAGTTGACGGAACGGGACGCTACGATCGCGGAACTGAACGGAAAGGTTACATCGCTCGAAGGCTCGCTCGCGTCGCTCGAGGAGAAGGCCGCGCAGCTCGTCGAGGCCCAGGCCAAGATCGCGGCGCTCGAGGCCGAGCTTATGGATAAAGGCACCGCGCTCGAGTCGGCCAGCGCACACGCGCCCAAGGTCGCCGAGCTCGAGTCGGCCGTCGCTGCGCTCGAGGCTTCGCTTGCGGCTGCTAACACGGAGAAGGACGAGGCCGCCGCGGCGCTCGCTGGCGAGAAGGCCAAGGTTACCGAGCTTGAGGGCAAGATCTCTGCGCTTGAGGCTACCGTCGCGGAGCTGGAGACCAAGTCGGCTGAGCTCGCTGCCACCAAGGAGACCGTGTCCACGCTCGAGTCCGATCTTGCCGCCGCTAAGGAGAATGCCACCAAGCTCGAGGCTGAGCTCGCGACTGCCACCGCCGCGCTCGAAGCCGAGAAGACCTCTTCCGCGTCTACGACCGCCGAGCTTGAGACCGCGAAAGAGTCCAGCGCGAAGCTCGAGGCCGAGCTCGCTGACTCCAAGGCCAAAGTCGCCGAGCTCGAGAGCAAGATCGCCACCCTCGAATCCGCATCGGGCGAGGCAGCCGCCGTCGCGACCGAGCTCGCTTCCGCGAAGGAGACCACATCCAAACTCGAGACCGAGCTCGCGTCGGCCAAAGAATCCACCGCCGCGCTCGAGACCGAGCTCGCTACCGCCAGAGAGAATGCCGAAGCGTCCAAGGCGTCCGTCGCGGAGCTCGAGTCGCAGCTCGAGGCCGAGAAGACCCGTGCTGCGTCGCTCGAGGCGCGCGTCGTCGAGGGCGAGGCGCAGAAGAGCCGCGCGGACGGGCTGGAGGGCGAGCTCGCTGCGTCCAAGGAGTCTGTGACCAAGCTCGAGGCTGAGCTGGTCAAGGCGAAGGACGCCGAGGCCGAGCTCGCCACCGTCAAAGAGTCCGTCGCAGCGCTTGAAGCCGATATCGCCACGCACAAGACCACCGCATCCGAGTCCTCTGCGTCGCTCGAGAGCGCACAGAAACGCGTGTCCGAGCTCGAGAGCCAGATCGCCAGCCTTGAAACCGCGTCCGGCGCGCACGCAAGCGTCGCGGCCGAGCTCGCAGCGGCGAAAGAGAGCGCGGCGAGCCTCGAGGCCGAGATTGCCGCCGCGAAGGAGGCGCTGGGGCTGGAGAAGGAGAACGGCGCGGGCAGGGCGAAGGAGCTCGATGCGGCCAACGTTGCGCTGTCTGCGGCGCTCGAGGCGGCGACGAAGCTTGAGAGTGAAGTTGCACAGGCCAAGACGCATACCGAGGCGCTCGAATCCGAGGTTGCAGCGCTCAAGACGTCGTCTGAGGAGTCCGCGAAGGCGCTCGCTGCTGCCCAGGACGAGCTCGCAGCAGCACAGAAGGCTGCTACCAGTCACGAATCCGCCGCATCTGAGCACGCAGCGAAGGCCGAGAGTGTCGCCGCCGAGCTCGCTGCTGCCAAAGAGGCCGCCGCGAAGCTCGAGGCTGAGATCGCCGCCGCGAAGGAAGCCGCGGATGCAGCGCTCGCAGCTGAGAAGGCGAATCGCGAGAACAAGGTCGCGGAGCTCGAGAGCGCCGCGGCTGCACTTGCCGCTGCGAAAGAGGCGGGCGCGAAGGTCGAGGCGGAGGTCGGCGAGGCGAAGGCCAAGGCCGATGCGCTCGAGGCTGAGCTTGCGGCGTCGAAGAGCGCCGCTGCGGAGTCGGCGGCTAAGCTTGAGAGCGTGCAGGCTGAGCTCGACGCGGCGAAGAAGGCCGCGTCTGAGCATGAGGCTGCTGTGACTGAGCATGCGGCGAAAGCTGAGAGCTTGAGCGCCGAGTTGGAAGCGGCGAAGGAGGCGAGCGCGAAGCTTGAGGCTGAGGTTGCCAGCGCGCAGGCGAAGGCTGCCGACGCGGCTGAGAAGCTCGAGGGCGCGGTCAAGGCGTCCGGAGAGCACGAAGCTGCTGTTGTCGCCGCGAAGGAAGCGGCTGAGAAGCTCGAGAAGGAGCTTGCATCCACTAAGGAGGCCGCTGCAAAGAGCGAGGCGGACGTTGCCGCTGCTACGGCTAAGGCGGCGGAGCTCGAGAGCGAGCTCGCGAGCGCCAAGGCCGTCGCTGAGAAGGCTGGCGCTGAGCTCGCGGAGGCGAAGAAGGCGGCTGCGGAGGAGCTCGAGGGCGTTAAGAGCAAGCTCGAGAGCGCGGAGAAGGATGTGAAGGAGAAGAGCGAGGCGTTGGAGAGTGTGAAGAAGGAGCTGAAGGAGAAGGAGGGAGAGCTTGCTGAGGCGAAGGCGAAGGCGGATGGGCAGGCGAACGGCGCTGCTGTTGCGTCTGAGCCTGCTGCGGAGCCTGCCGCCGAGGCGTAGACTCAAGGATCCGTTTCCCGAATGCCGCATCCATCTCTTTATTGATCCTAATGCTGTCTTCTCATGCCTACCTCACGTCCATACCCTCTTCTCCCATGCACTTCTCTGTTCTTTCAGTACCCAGTACCCCCATTCATCCGTCCGTTCTGCATTTCTGCATACTACCACCCCGGCATATGTATCTTGTTTCTTGCGTTCTCGATCTCAATCGTAGTGTTATAGTGTTTCTTTACGTGATGATGATGATGTACTTTCTCGGTCAGTCTGAGCGCGAGTTGGACGGCGCTGGTGTTGGGTGGAGGGTAAGGGTGCACTGGTCGTGTGCTGGCTGTAGTGTACACGCGCATGCTTACTAGAATATTTGTGATATACGGTGATACCCAAGAGGTTCGAGGCCACGACACTATCACTTGTCCGAGCGCTAGAGCACTAGCACCCCGTTTGATCACATGTCCGCCATACTTCTTATCGTTTCCGACGTCTCGAGTGCCGCGAGGGTCGAATGAGACGCATGCGACTTCCGGTTGACGCAAAGGTCTCCGGCCATGATCATGATCATGAGGAAGGCGAAGAGCTGCAGGTCCCAGTGGGTGCGTGTGAAGGACTCCGGAAGCGCCGCCGCGAGGTCAGTGCGGGGCAATGTTGGCGCCCCACTTCGCTTCGAACCACCAGTAGGCTCACAGCCGTCTTTACCTGGCTCAACTACAATACGCGAGACTGGATATGTCGACAACGGCGATCGCTGTGCAGGTAGCCAGGATCTCAGCTGCTTCAAGTTCAAATTCCAGTTACCTCTTAGCGCCGACCGGGGACGAGGCAGTGCAGGGCGTAGATAACGGAACCGCCAACGGCCTCAAGCTCCCCAAGGCGCATGCTCAATTCGAACAACTCTGGTCTCAGACACTCAGCGACTACACCAAAAAAACAGATATCGACCTATCGAATCACCCGTTAGCCGATGTCCTGAGCGGGCTACAATCTCCCGAAGACATCTGCGACATTTTCCAGGCCAGAATAAAGCGCTTTCGGCACGATGATTCGAGATGGGGCAGGTTACGCAACTACTATGTGAAGCCGATAGTCGACGCCTTACTCATCATCAATGATACCTTGGGTGACGCTGCCGGCGCTTCTGTACGTCGCTTATTTACTAGCATCTCGTGCAACGAACTCAACACAACCGTGAAGGCTGTTATTCCAGGTGGAAAGGTTATCTTCGTCGCATTTGGAGCCTTGCTCGCCGTGCGTGCACTCCTTTGAAGAAAGTATGATGATGTTTACGTTGCTGAGGTTCTCGTAGGCTACCAAAGGTGTATCAAATCGATATGATGCGTTAGTATCGCTTCTTCAGGAAGTCGAGTTCTCCATCCGATCGATACACCTTCGCACCTCAAATACGACTAGCTTGGGCGACCTATCTATGAGCATCGCGTCTCTTATCTTGGCACACGTCCTCGACGTATTTGCTCTAGCCACAAAATTCTTCTCGACTACGGATCGCTCATGCGCACGTTTATGTCAGTGCATACAGTGTCTGTTGTTTGACTCCGTCTGACCTCATTATCAAGTTCATTACGGCCAGAGCCTTGCCAATAGGACCGACATGCAGGAGGCACTGAAGCGTTTGCGCGTTCTGACGGAGCTCGAAAGCCGCGCGATCCTATCGGAGACACGCGTTGACGCCGACATCTGCCGCAATATCGCTGTTGATCTCCGGGAGAAACTGAGTATGATGGTGTCAAGTACGTGTATGATTTATTGCTTCAACATTCTTCATCTCAACAACATAGCGCACGAACGCGATTCAATGTCCTTGGCGATTGTAGATCGTGTTGTCAATAGTATATCCCAAAGGCTCAGTGAGTCTGTCATGTTACATTTACGAACGCCACGCGCTCACCAGTGCTGCAGCGGCGATTCAAAATGAGGTACATGAAGACGCTATGTCGTACAGGGGGTCACTAAGGTCCACTGTAGCTTCGCCAGGTACTGACTGCACAAGAAGAGGCGAATATCTCTGGTGCGTGAACCTTTTCTACTACCACTGATTGTTGTATTCATGAAAGAACTAGTGCTATTAGGAAGACTGGACCGCGTAGATCATGCCGATCTCGATGCTCAAAGACGTATGGGCTGCCTGCAAGGTACTCGTGTCGACGTTCTTCAATCTCTTCGCGTCTGGAGCCAGACAACCTCGTCACCTTGTATATATTGGCTCAACGGGATGGCCGGTACGGGGAAGTCTACAATTGCCCGTTCGTTTGCTCGACAACTTCAGAAAGCCGGCGCTCTCGGCGGTAGCTACTTTTGCTCTCGAGAGAGTCTTGCAGCACTTTCTGATACACAGCGCATCATACCTACGCTTGCGGGCGCCTTGGCCGGGTTCGATGTCCAGTACGAGGTCGCACTATTATCCGTCTTGAAACAATACTCTTTCGGAGCGCGCCCAAGTTCGTGGACTTTGAAGTTGCAGGTCGAACGGCTGTTCGTCGAACCCTTCACACGTTTCATGCGCAGGATGACTACGTCTCCTACTCCTGTCCTGGTCATAGATGCTTTGGACGAAGCTGAAGATGCCACTGTTGGCGATCTACTGGATGCCCTCGTCTCGGTCGCGCGGAAACTGCCCGTCAAATTCTTCTTGACTTCTCGCCCCGAAAAGCATATCCGGAGACGTTTCGACTCACGCGTTCTGTACGACACCTTGAAGCTTCACAATATAGAAGCGATGGTTGTCAAGGCTGACATTCGCCGCTATATCAAGTACCGCTTTCGTGAGATACTCGAGCGGTTCAAAGGATACACTACCTTTCCCAAACATTGGCCGTCTGATTCCGACACCGAATCTCTGGTCTCACTATCGGGATCGTTGTTCATATATGCATTTACGACCACCGAGTATGTTGGGGGAAAGAATCCTGTGAAGCGGCTGGAAGATGTGCTACATGTGGGACACCAGTCTCTGTCCACCGTCAATCCGCTTAACGATCTCGACCGCATTTATCAATTTATTCTTTCCTCTGCTACATCGCATGGAACACGAGATGAATTGAACTTAACCAGGCGCATTCTGTCCGCGATATTGGCTTCCCGAGAATCATTGGATATGATAACCTTGGCCTGGTTTCTCAAGCTCGAAGTATATGAGATCAGAACTGCACTTGACGAGCTACATGCAGTCATCAACATCCCTAGAGATGATGATGGCGAGGCTCTTTCGACGCTTCATGCGTCTTTCGGAGACTATCTCACAGACTCAAACCGTGCGCATAAGGATATGCATATCTCTGTTGAAGATGGCCACAATGACCTTGCATCTGCATGCTTCACAGCGATGTTGTCAGACGATCTACACTTCTCTATATCCGGTGCGCTCACATCGTACCTGCCAAACTCTGAACAAAACCTCAATGTTATACCCTCCCATATCGCGCATGCCTGCGGCCATTGGACCGAGCATGTTCTAGGCATCCGGAGTCCATCTAAGTCCATAATTGACAAGATGGAAGAGTTCTTCCTGTCAAAGCTACTGTTCTGGCTTGAGTGCTGTAGTGCTCTTGCTACTCCCTCTGGATCCATCGAGGTGGCTCTTGTCCGGATTCAGACGCGATTTGCCAAGTCAGATGAATCATCTCCTCTCGCCGTCATCATCAATGAGATATGTAGCTTGGTTGCGTCAATGGGTGAAGTGATTGATAAATGTGCTTCTCATGTCTATCTCTCCATACTCCCATTCATACAAGCCTACCCATGCTTGTCCACTGCCTACAAGCATCACTTTTCTCATTTGATCGCAGCCAATTGTCGCTGGTTAGATAGGGATTCGAGCGACGAGTTCAGACTCGCCACTTGCTCAGCTGATGGGCAATGGATTGCAGCAGTATCTGGGGCACATGCGATTTTTGTGTGGAGTGCACAATCGGCGATGCTTACTGCTCGATTCGATTGCGGGCCTCAATACTCCGATCATGAGATATCGACCATCACATTCCACTCGAATGCCTCTCAGATCATTACAGGCTCACTTGATGGTATCATCTGTGTATGGGACACCATTTCCAGCCAGTGTCTTCAAAAGCACAAGTTGGACGTTGACTCTGATGCTTTGGTCGTATCTTTATGCCCAGATCATCGGCATGTGGGTGCTGTGTTGTCTGAGAAAAGAACGACGGCTGATGTTCAATCGTATCACGAACCCTCATGGCGCATACGAGTTTGGACTATGCAACCTGCTGGATTGCGATTTGACACTTCTGTGACCTTGCCATTTCCGGAATCGAAAGAGAGGATCGAACGTTGCACCATACTGACATTCTCACCCGACGGTCAATATATTTTTTCTGGTACTTCGAGTGGCTCAGTATATGGCTGGGACCTGCGCGCTAGCCTGCTTTGCCTATGGTCCTCTCCACCAAACGTGGGAGGCTCTCAAGTGACAGGGATAATCCAACTCTCTGCGACCCATGTCGTTGTCTGTTTTCAAGCTCGGTGGGAAGTATTTGTCATGCATACGGACTCCCACGAGATGGGATCACCGATCACTCCATGCATGTTCAATCACTACGGCACATCTCCAATGGCTCTGGCTTCCCATCGAGGTTCGAGTGTCGCATCTGTCTGCGAGAAGGGAATTCATATATGGGATCCTTTCACCGGAGAGCTCAAGATGCCGATACTTCAGGGGCATGCATTGGATATACAGTTCGTTGCATTCACATCAGATGGAAAACGCGTTATATCAGGGTGCAGATCAGGACAGCTGGATTACCAGCCTTATGAACGCGACCTGAAATACGATAGTACCATTGCGGTGTGGGATATCGACTCGGAAACTTCCTCTGAAAGCTGCAGAAAAGGTGAGTGCCACGAAGTGTATGCCATGCAAAGGAGCTGAACCCACGTTATTGCAGTGTTGAATAATAGCTTCGATCACTTTTATCTCCCATACCGACAATCGGGATGGCTACGCGGGCCTAACCAGGAGTTGCTTCTCTATGTTCCGGCAGAGTACCGCCCGTACATCCAGCATCCTCCCATCATACATAGGCTCGGTGCCGGTCAATTTACCATCGACTGGACTGACGCCGCTCACGGCGAGGATTGGACGAAGTGCTACGTCGGGTTAAAGTGAGTGTGTGTTGCCATGAGATCCGGATCGGCCGCGAGAACACTGCAGAGATGGAGAGAAGCGGCGATGTATCGAGTAGCAAATCACGAGCTCTGTAGGATCGAAGAGAGAGAGGAGTGTTAGCCTTCACATCATTGGTCTAGACAGACGCGAGATAGCACGCGCGAGCTAGGTCAAGTTGGAACCCGCGAGAGGTACGCATCCTAGATCAAAACAACTGCAAGCAGCTGCAGCTTGCGCACCGAGTCAAAATTTAAGTCCAATCGACATAGCGCGACAGACATGATGCTCGCAATACATGCTGCACTCACCACCTCGACGAACCCGTCAGCCGCCGACGATCAATGGCGTTCGACCGAATTAACGTCAAGAGGCCTGCGGCGTCGCGCATCCGATCGTGGAAACCATATCACGCTTAGACGACTTCTTCGGTAGTAGAATGGGCATGGGCATCTTAGTGTCGACCAGGTGCAAAGCTATTTCGTCGCTCCTGATCGGGATGGTGGTGGTCGCTAACAAAGCCACGGGACGGTTCGCCGCATCAACCATTGCGCGCGGTCACAGCAGTCACGAGGCACGTTCACGGGCGGGGCGGGCAAAGTACAAACAACTAGTGTCGGCTCATGGTTTCAGCGGACGATAGTGTATATAGTAGCGAGTAGAAGAAGACCAGTCGGTACGCAAAGTACAATTACTACGAAATGACGAAGCACAACTTTCAATATTCGGACTCGCAGTCTCATCTCTCTCCTCATCAACACCAGGCCGCCTAATAGGCATTCTCGATCAGTCTATCCAAGCGGCTAATTCAACCTCCTTCATCCGGTGTCCCAACCACATCCTCGTATTTGTGCCTATAGCTGTGAGCGAGATCTCAATTACGTCCGTCTCTCCTCCGAGACCAACGCCCATCTCTGATGTCATCGGTGCGAGCATCACGAACTCAATGTTCAATCTGCTACGCTTCGGTGAGATCTGTACATCTATCCGTATGACAAGTCAGAAGAGGACATACGGAACGAACGGACGTTAGGGAGCGTACCTTGCCGACTTCCTCACCCTCCCTGACCGCGCCGTATCGCCTCTAGAACAGGCTTTCTCGTCTCCAGCAGTCACCGCACCACCACCCCGCTTCACGGAGGCACGGCGCGCACTTTCCCTTCGTAGACCCTGCCCGCGTTCACTAGTCCTCATAGGGCCCGTCTGTCTTCCCGGTCCCCCTTGTAGTTGCCCTTGCTCTTCAACCCAAACACGGTTGCAACTCGTATAGGACCTTCCTAGCGTGTGTCTCCGCGAGCGAATGAGCTGTCGGATCCGCCTTTCGAAGCAGTCGACGTCGGATACACGATGCGGCAATAGATCAAATGTTGGAGATTCGATGTGCACGCGGAGAGCCTCCAAAGCTATCTTGCCGTCGCCGTTCTTTCTTACGAGTGAGGCGTGAGCTGCGATGAGTGGCGGAATGAGCGCAGGCGCCTGCACGTCGAGAGGGAAAACCATGGTGACAACTCTCCATCCCTTTGCATCATCTTCAAAGTCCACGTCAATCTGCACGTCGTCTACTGCGTCTCCATCCTCCACAGCTCCGCCCTCGCCAAGCAGACGAATCGTGACCCGATTCAACATCGTCATGCCGCCTCCTCTTGCCCTCCTTCGCAAAATCCCCGTGAATCCGCCTCTTACTCATCGTCGCGCCGAACGGGTCGAGAGATGGATGTTTGGCCAGTGCTGTGCCATTGAGAACCACCAATGTGGCGTAGGTGGTGCAACGAGCGAGGACGGGGTGGTGCTCGCGGGATAGGGGGAGGGGCTGGGGCTGGGGCCAAGGTGGCGGCAGCGGGTCCGTAGAAGTGTATCGGTCTCGACGGGCCCCGGCGACCTAGTGAGCGATACAAAGAGCGACACCGACCCAGTGCTCTCGATAGCGGGGACGGTGGAGTGTTCGGCGTGGTGTGAGGGAGAGAGCGCTGAGGCTAGGTGATGACGGTTCGGGAGGCAATGAGGTCGAAATGAATATATCTTCGATTCGTGGTGTGAACGCGGAACGCGCCGGCGCTGAGAGCGCGGCATCCTCGGCGGCGACCAACGCGCCAGTCTTGACTGCGAGAGGCGCGTCTACCAGCATCGACCCAGTGGTCTCGATCTCGGCTTGTGGGGGTCCTTTGGTCGCCATCGAGACCTCGGTCGCTGGTGATGTACGGTGCCCCGGCGCCGGCGCGGTTTGATCTTGAGGTGGGCGCGCGTCGCAAGGGAGAAGCGCGGAGCCCGGCGGTCTCCGCTGCGATCTGCGAAGTTGCAGGTACCGAGATAGCCCATACTCAAGCGCGTGAGTGCAGAGGGGAACGGTCGCCCGGACTTGTAGAGCATCAAGAAATCGGTCTTCGGCACCAGCTAGGTAGTACTCCAAGTGAGTGGCGACAGCAAGAGTCAAGTTCAAGTTGATATGTATTGGAACCGCGTGAACGCGCTTCGGTTGGGGATATTTGATCCGCCTCTCCCGCACACTAACATCGTGCAACCAGACCAGGGTTCATACCAGCCGTTATTCGCATGCTGCTACAGCTACTACTTAAGGTATAGGCACTGCTCGTAAGCAAGCCAAGACATGCGAAGACGACTGGCAAACAATATTGACGCCCGTTTTCGGCATTTCGGCACCGGCGATTGACCGGCGACCTTGACGCGTCACGACGCGTCTGCGGACGACCACGATGGTCTCTCGCGCGCACGACGGCCAACCGCGTTTGGCGCTTCCAAGACTTAATCATGTGCAGTAGGTGCATACACATTTGAGGATGGCGCAAAAGGTACTGATTGTCTCTTAGATCGAAGGTAAACGCGCCACGCCGAAGGGGGGTTAGGATTTTGGGTATTCGAGGAGTCGGAGGGTACCCGAGAGAGAGGGCGAGACGGCGCGGAGAACCGCTGCGAGTGCCGCCGCAAGGGGACGCGGAGCGTTGGAGAGTGTGCGGCACGGAGTACCGCTGTTGAAGGGAGCAGCACGAAACTCATGCTGTCTTATGCACACGTCCATATCCCTCACTTTGTGTAGCGTTTATGTCCGGTCACCGGAAGGCTATCAGTCATATAGACGCTCACAGTTGTGCGTAGGAGCACAGTAGGAGCACAGAAACCAGCAGAAAGCCATAAAGTTATAATGGTAATCATGCGGAGATGCAGCAAGCTACAGAATACGATAGTTGAGAAGTTTTCGTGGCCAGGCCTGTCAAGATGCGTACGCAGGCGGAAACTCGTCTTGACGATGCAACAAGCGAATCAAGTTTTGCAGACGCCCGACGGCGCCCGGTAGATCCAAACCCTCCTGTTCAAGTCTATCCTCTCCGGGCATGGGTCTTTCCGCGGCGACTTGCGCGCGATGTACGACACTCGTCAGCGGCGCGGCTTCCAATGAAGATGCGCGAGATCCTCCTGAGTTAGGCGCGTAGAAGTCGTTCCACTTTGATGAAGGTTGGTTTGCGGGCGCAGAAAGCACGAATGGGTCTATGCCAATGGTAGGGATGTCACCGAAGTGAGTGGTGGCGAAGTGGTGTTCTCTCTTCGCAGCTCTTCGGCGACGCCGCCACAAGCAGAGACCTATCGCGGCGAGGAGCACAATGACCCCTCCCACCATCCCTCCTGCTACCGCACCTGTATCAATCGATGCGTGTTGAGACTGGCGTGCGGAGTCGGTCGCAGTAGGGACTCCAGTGGTTGCGCTTGTAGTAGCACCGCCAGTATTTGGCCTACGCTCATATACAAGGTTCAGCCATGCGCACATGTGGGAGGTACGTGGGAGACGCTTACCCGTCTGCAGATACTGTGAGGTTCAGGACCCCGTTGAGGACGTCCAGAGCACCGATACTTCCGACAGAATTGAACGACCTATCGAGAGTTATGGGGCTTGTTCAGATTGATCGCACGACGATGTGACCCACGTGGCACGTTGGGCAATCCAAGACAGACCATAGAAGTCTACAGTATCTGGCTCCGAGCCTCGAGTGTAGGAAAGGATGGAGTTGAACTGCGCTCGCTCTTGTCAGCAAGTAGCCCTACGAGCGACGACACCTCATAAGAAGAACTTGCCTGATTGAGGATGTACGCTTCAATGTAAAGGTCGAGATCGGTGCCGAGGTTCCGTGCTCTTGCCTCTAGTAGTGCGCGAATCAAGAGTCCTTTGAAGTTCTGGTAGAACATGCTCAACTGGACGTTTAACTCTAAGAGGTCAAAGGTCCATGAGCGATGATCCAAGCCAATCCCTAGAACGAGCCCGTCACTGACCGTCTATGACACCGTTGTTCGAAGTCCATGCCGGGTGAGTCGTGACATTGGACACAACGTCTCTCAGCCTATCAGAGCAGAGCCGATCAGTGCTACACGGCACGAGCCCCACGCTGACATACTTACAGTGAGGTCAGAGTAGCGTTTTGAGTGATGTTAGCCCATACAGACAGCCCTACGTCACATCCATCAGCTCCCGTCGAGACGGAAGGTAGTAGCCCTGCCGACTTGCCTTCCACGAATCCGGCTTGGTCGAGTGTACAAGGTTTGGGATTCAAACTACAGTCGTGGAGACGGAACGTATCAACGACAAACGCTCCGTTCCACATGTGATGGATCATGAAGTCCGCTGAGAGCTGCGCGGCGTCGCTGAAGTAGGATTGATTCGTAGCTTCGAAGAGATAAGCCGACAGCCTGGAAAGTTGTATGAGTTCCAGAGAGAGATAGGACCGAAGGAATGGTGCGTGATGAGACTCACGTGAAGAAAGGGCCGATACACTCTGCGCACACATCGAGGTCGGTGGACACATTCCCCTAGAGTGAGCTCAGCGCTCTGGAGAATACATAGTCGGATAACGAGGTTTACAACGAATACCCCACCCGCGAAAGTATCTAGGAGCCGATGAATGGGAAGTAACGACTGAGCAAGACCTTTCCACGTACCTGACGTGCACGATGGAAGAGCGAAAGAAACGTTCCGCCCTGCACCAGTTCCAGCCGCTGCGTCGTTGGGCGTGATGAAAGCAGCCGCATAGGTCGCGTTGTATATGCTGATTGCGGTCTCGAGGAGAACCTCTTGTTTGTATGTTCGATATGCGTAGTAGAACGCAAGGGCCCAGTAATTGGCGTCGCCACTCCAACCAAGATTGTTACCGTAAACCCCGATCTGTTGGTAGTAGCTTTGCATGCTCGGTGTTACGTATGCCATCCATGTGGTGTTTCCGCTGTAGTAGTCTTGAAGGGCCAGAACGGCGTAGTAGTTGGAGCGGTATTGCGCTGTGCGTTGACCTTCACCGGAAGCCATGCGTGAGATGGAGGGAGAGGCTGAAGAGCGCCAGCATACCTGTGTTTCCGATCTGGTGGTAAAGCGTGTTGGCTGCGCCGTATGCTATGTCTTCACGCGAGCTCCGACTCGTACTCGACGACGTGTTCTGTGAGTATTCTTGATCAGCCGAAGGAAATGAAAGCATGGACAGTGATGAAAGACGTGCCAGCCATGACGACGGAATTTGAAGTGCCTGAGCGGCAGTCTCCGTTGCCAGTACGGCAAAGATAGAGCCTGCGGTGATAAGGTGAAAGAGCATAGCACGAAGTGAGGGCATAATGTAACGACAGTTGTCCGAGAGCGTGCCAAGGTCCTTTGGCGTATGAAGATGTTAGTGCAAGCTGACGGGGGAGAGGGGGGGGGTAA
>UWZB01000155.1:87873-98334 GCA_900536885.1 Peniophora sp. CBMAI 1063
TTTTGTAGTCGTACGCTCACTTGCAGGGCCATAGTATGCCAAAAAGTCGAAATCCAGCTGCATCAAAGTCCCATCAAAGGAAAATAATCGTCCCCGGGGAGACTCAGACGTAGGACGGTAGGGAAAAAGTGCTGTGCTTACTTGTATGTAGATCCTGGGGCTACCTGCGAAATATCTGGGCGATACAACGAAAGGATGGACGGGAATAGCTATAAAGTGGTCAGTGTGGCTCGTGGCGAAGACGTAAGTTCCCACCCGCGAAACGACGCGTTTCACATTCTCTACGCCTATAGCTCTTTCACCGCACTGATAAAAAATGATATGTTCTCGTAGATCGTGTTGGATACCTAAATCCCAGTACTCGCATTTTTTTCCGAATTCTCGAGCGGGTAGATCTCTCCTGTCCCACTTCGCGCGCACGCCGTCCCACTTCTGGGGTCGGAATAGTATCATCTCGTCCACCAGCTTAACGATCCCGCCTTCTTTGTAAGCGACGGCGACGGCGCATCAGGGCGCATCCCATTCTTGAACCGAACCGAACCGAACGTGACTTGAAAGGCATGGGGCCGCGGCAACATCGAACTCCCCGATAGGGCTTCTGAGAATGCGCCGTATCTTGAATTGCGTGGTCGTGGATGATGCCGTGGCACTTCGAGGTTGAGGGACACAATGATGGCTGATGGTGAAGGCAGAGGAGTGGGCAACCTCGTTGCCGACTCTCGCGCGATGACCTCGTCAACTGGGATACCACTGGGCGTTGCAGCAGACTTGAAGATCCCGCGATACAGCCAGAGAGCATTCAAAGATGGCTCACCTCTCGACCTTAGAGCCCGCGTCCGCGCCGAACTTGGGACACGATGTCCTCCCTCTCGTCCCCCCGCCCAGGCGGTACATCGCAGCCATCTCCGCCTCTATAGGCTCTGCTTGCTTCCTCGAGGCGACCGCGCCCGTGAACGACTCTTTCGTATGCCGCCTCGCTCGGCTTCGCCTCCCTCAACGGCACTTCAGCGCTCGCAGCCTTCAACCTCTCCACGACGGCAATCAGCCAGGTCGTATTCAAGTACTACTACTGCGACCGAGAGCCCTACACGATGGCCATGATCGGCTCGGCGGTGCATTCTAGTCTGTTTGCGTTCGTGCTGTGGGGCTTTGCGAGGGGTCTGGTGCTGATTGATGTGTTTGCAGTGGCGTTTGGGAATATCGTGCGTTGGGCTCTGCTGTCCTAATTACATAGGCCCTGTTCGACCTCGCGTTAGGCACCTACGTTAGGCAGTGCGTTAGGATGGGAACTCTGTTAGGACACCGGTGGAGTTCCAGTAGCCGAGGGCCGGACTTCCACCGTCACACACCGTTACCGTCGCGCGCTCCCTCCCGCCCCGCTCCCGACAGGCTGCCCTTGAGCTCGACGCGGACGGCGTTGACCTTGCGCTCATAAATGATTCGATACCCTTGTTGTTGAGCGGATGGTTCGTCGTGAGCTACCGATCCTGCTGAAAGGAGAGAGTCACAGAGGCAAAGCTATAGAATTGCACCAAGCACTGTGCCTCAACAGTCTACGCGTCGAGCTCAACATTGTGCGGGACAGTTTGCACGGCATTGGAGTGTCGTGGGTACTGTGTCGGATGACGTCGAAGATCCGGAAGATCTTTGGGCGTTACCCGGGCGTTACACCCGCATATGGTGGACTGTCCCACGAAAATGCCTAACGAACTTCCCATCCTAACGTGCTGCCTAACGCAGGTGCCTAACGCGAGGTCGAACAGGGCCATAGTCTCCTAAAGCAGCTGTAGAGCGGGGGCTTCAGCTCGATCTTCCCGCCCGCCGCCGCGGACGTCTCCAGTACGCCCCATTCCCTCTCCACGCACACTTTGAGCCAGTTCAATCTCTAACCGTATGTTCAGGCGCCCGAGCGATCGCGCCCTTCATGCTCTTCGCCTGCGCCAAAGGTCTCGCGGCCAAACCCGGACCCTTCATCGTAGCCGCCCTACACCCGAAGAGCGCATCTTCGCATCGGGTTGCGAATGAGAGCAGGTGATCTAGCTACGGCTTCCCCGGTACGGGCTGTGGTCTCGCACTTATATGCGGTGGGTGTTGGGTTTGTGCTGATGTTGTATTCGTTCTGTGGGGACGTTTAGGAGGAGGAATCTGAAGGCTGAGTTGGATAGTGATATGTACATGTACACGTTCAATAGATATGAAGCAGATCTGAAGGGGAAAAAAGTATGTTTGTTCTCGAGTGTAGAGTAATTCCGGCCCGGACCGGTAATTAGCGCTGCGGCGTCTCGGCCGCCACGGCCGCCCCGAACAGCTCTGAGACGCTACACTCTTGCAAATGAACACAACTTCCAACTCTCGCGTCTCCCTCTTTCCACTGCACGATCGACTATATACTACAACACCAGCTTCCATCACACATATATCGACCAAAGCATATGAACTCCCGTTGTTACACTCCGGCTCCGTATGGCGCGCGGAAATAGAGGCAGACGCAGCGCTAATCGTGAGGGAGAGGTGGACACGACGGGAGAAGCGAATGAGGAAGCCGAGGCTGGCGCGGTGGATTTGCATAGTCCGGAGCTGGGCTTACTGTCCTTGCGAACCGTTGAATCTGCCGACATCGCACATGGGCCGATTCTGCGATGATCCTTGAACTTTCCCCGTCGCGGTAGAACAGCCTGGGGGAGTGGAAGAGCTCGACGCGGTGGGCATGACACCGTCTACTACGCTCGAGGCAGACGCCGAGGTCACGCGGGCCAGGTTCCATGTCAAGGGGCTCACGTTGGAGCCTGTTGAAGCTCGCATTGCCCAAGGCTGGTTCGGAGGGATTCATCAGGGTTCTCCTCGCCGTGCAGAGGAGCTCTCCGTCGCGCAAGACACTGTGTTCGAGCATGAGCGGGCGGCATTTGAACACGGAGCGAAGTCCGAGAGGACGAGCGCTAATGTCGAGGCTATGCCCAAGGCATGCGTGATCGCGACCATATTCGCAGCATCAGACGGCGCTGCGCCTGAATATGCATCCCAGCCACAAGACGCCTCGATCGAGCTGAGCGTCACGATTCGCAAAGGAAGGACCAGCGAAGATCACAGGCGGTCGTTGTCATTGATGCGCTCAAGGCGACTGGATCCGCTCTCTAGCTCGCGGGCGTAGGAGTTTATTCTGAGAAGGTTGAGACGGAGCTTATGGAAGACCGCTAGGGAGGAGCTCGAGGGAGTCTGGGCGAAACTGGGGGATGGCACGGAAGAATGCAGCGAAGAAGAGTGAGGCGTTGAAGAAGGTGCCGATGATGCTCAAGGAGAAAAGGGGGGCTTGCGGAGGCGAAGTAGAAGGCCTGCGGCGCTGCTATAGCGCTTGGCTTTACGCAATGATGAACGGAAATGTCGGCGTGTAAATATGGATGTAGGGGAACTGGGCATGAGATGCTGATGTCGAACAATAATCGAGCTTGATGCTCTTCGTAGCACGACGAGATCAGCCCTCGGAAGGAACGACCCGCTTCAAGATCATCACCGTGATGACTCGCTGAAGAGCTTGTACATCTGCGAACGCCATGAAGTATTCCCAAACCCCCATAAGAGCGGCTAGTACCACCAACAGGATCATGTTCATGAACGTGAGGGGTAGGTCCAAGCATTTCATCAAAGACGCCCCACGGACCCCGATCGAAAGCGCCGAGAGCAGAATCCAGGTAGCCCCGGCGACATGGCTGGGCATCATTGACCAGAAATATAGAATGACTTGTACCAGCACCCCCCATGCTGCATCCCATGCGATTGAATAGAGTAGGAATAGCCCAAGATGAATGCTGGCGAGGTGTGATTGTCTGCATATGCAGGCTGCTAAAGTTAACGTGACCATCTTTTGTGCCACTATGTACCAGATGGCGTGAGTCGAAGCCAACGCCACGTATTGTATGATCTTCGCGCTTGCGCGAGACATACGCCGCGCTCCCATGTTCCACACCAAGTCGAACAATATGTCCCTATGGCCGTAGCCTAACTGCCGTCTGATGGACCATAAGAGAATAGAAGTTTTGAACGAGATGTTGCAGGATGATCGTTCGACATAGAGGCGAATGGGAGGAAGAGTACGGATGCCCTGGCCAGTAGGACCTCCGAGCCACCCATCATTCGCGTTAACATCTTGTGCCGTCTGCACCAAGAAGTGGCGCCTGAGAAGCGCCACGGCACGAGGAACTGACCCAAGACGGCCATTCAATACTCGTTCAATAGCTGACAACCTCGAGCACTGGAGACCGGCGGGGAAGAGGCAGACGATGCTAAACATCTCAAAACTGTGTTGGTCAAGGGCTTGGAGAGATAACTTGATGGATACATCAAGACTATTGAGATGATCTCCGATACCGTGGGATGCGACCACCTCTGTGTTCTCCTTTCTCCAACGAGCGAGCAAAACCTCCGTGGGTTCGTACTGAGCAAGTCGAGCGAGAAGGGTCACTGCCAGAGGTATGCACGCCACAGCTTCAATCAGTTCGACCGCGTGATCATCGTGCTTGTCTGTTGAGCAAATGGCATCCCAAATCTGAAGAGCAGCGTCTCTCTTCAGAGGTTCGATAGGTTCTAGGGCAGGAGACGACCACCGGATGAGTGGCTTATCGGCTACACGACTTGTGATGATAAGCGCGATGGCCGGAAGAGAATCAATTTCTCTAAGTAAGCCCTCGACTTTGGAAGCCTCGTTATCCCAAGGTGTCTCCAGATTATCGAGACATAAGATCCCAACAAGAGGCTTCAGATGAGATCGCAGAGCAGACAAAGCAGAATCATCAAATGATGATGTGCCTTTCAGCTCAAGACCTGTGGCCTCCGCGAGCGCGTGAACGAGTTCGCCAGCGGTGTTCAAGCCCTCGCATGGTAGAAAGCAACGCTTGTCTCCATAAAGCGTCACTACATCGGAGTGATGAAGGACTGTCAAAGCAATGGATGTCTTCCCGATACCTCCAGGGCCCAAGATAGCAACACGGGCAGGTTGCTGGTTCACAATTAGTTGGATGGCTCTGCTGACTTCTTTTGTGCGGCCGAATAAGTCGCTAGGTGGGCTGCGACACGACCAAACTTGACTGAGGTGTGATGTCAATGTATAGCTCGGTGCGATGAGTGGCCACTCACGCATGAGGAGACACAGAAGACTGCTGTACCTCAAGCATCTTCTGATATATCGCGCTGGCCATATCATAAGTGGCGTGGGATGTGCCGTTGGTGTCGTGTGATGTCCGGTTGGTGTCAAACTCCACCATCATCTGGTTCGAGAAGTGAGTGCAAACGGCCAACTTCAGGGGCATAAAAGCGCACAGAAATCTTCGATTTAGCTCTCCCAATCTTGTCTCGGCACCGGCTCACTGAAACCTTCACGTCGTCGCGCATCAAGACCCGGCGAATGCTGCTCCGAATGCCGCGTGAGTCGACCTTTTGAGCTGAGAGATCCACGATCCAATCCCGTACGTCACTACAATGCATGGAGAGTAAGCAACCAATTCGCGCCTCTGCATTCCAGATGGGAGGCGTACCAGCACATGTCGCGAAGTACCTCCCGAAGCTCATCTCTCTCGCCCTGCGGCCTGGACCGAAGAACTATCTCAAACTTCTCAATATCACCAAGAAATGTCGTTGCGTCCTCCTTGACCGCCGCATAGCTTTCCTTATTCTCCTCAACAACCTATAATCGCACTCAGTATATGCTCTCCACACTCGCATAGGATATGTCCTACGTCCAGGATATCCTTGAACGCCGTCACTGCCTTGGCAACCGCGCCGAGGTATGGTACGCCTTCGACGACCTCGGCAACTATGTTGAGCGCTTCTATCGCATTCGTCGCCACCACTTTTGCGTCCTTCAATATCTTCTCCATGACACCTGAACCCCGGATTGAGTACGCTGTGCCCTTAGAGAGAGAGAAAGCTGAAGACGTACTATCTCCTTGATCCAAGCCTCCCGAATGCAGGGTCGGGTCTGGCACGGTGAGGACTGAAGCAGGCATTCGGAACGCTCGCGATGAGGGTGATTTGGCAGCAAAGATAGTACGAGGGCGGTCAACAGGCAAGTACCACGATCCCGCCTGGCCTTTTGTGAGCGCGCGGATAAGGTTACATGACCACGAGATCCGTAGCCGTACTACAGCCAGGCCAGGCCAGCTGTGTGAACTGCGTGCGATCCTCGAGTTCCTACCTCATGCCATCGGAGCGACTCCCTGCTTCATGAGCTTCATGATCCGAGGAGACGCCCGTGAGCAGTGCTGGCATTTGCGACTATTGTTGGCAAGGTAGACTACGCAACATGTATCCACATATTTTCGCGCGTATGGCACGAACTGGCGGCCTGGCGGACACTGCTATCAAGGGTCTCGCACAAAGTAAGCTTCTGGTCTGCTGATGCAGGTAATTTTAGCGGAGAGTCTTGGGACAGGATGAACAGCGTGCGGATGCTCGGTTAAGAAGCTTCTTTTGCCAAATGAACCCAGCGCGCTCGACCCGGCGGGAGAACACGCGTTGAAGTATGGTCTCGAGATCGAAGTGCGTGTTTGGCGCACACATCGTCCTCTTCCATCGTGCGTTCTCCGGATCTGTTGGGCTGTCAAACGAGAACATTTACCGCGCAAATATCGTGTAAAAATGTCCCAGTGAACTTCTGTACGGTGTCGGATGCTGGGGAGATGGCCTTTAACGAGGGACCACGAACTGAGCCTTTCGGGGACACAACATTCAGGGGATTCAGAAGGACACATAAGAGTGTGCGCTATATCTGATAGTATGATAGTAATAGGAATGGCACGGAGCTGAGAGACAGAACACCCTCAGGGTGGGAGAAGGAAGACAAGGAGCGGCCCAAGGACGGCCGCGCGGCTGCCGGCACGCTTCCTCGGCATCTTGGCCCGATATCGCCGCTCAGGCGTCAATCAAATGCAGCACCGAACTTGGACCTCCTCGAGCCTATCTCTTTCGTGAAAATATGTCTCCTCTCATCACACGATAAACTTTCAGCGGCACATGTGACGAAGTATATGTATGTACACGCTCAATGAGACGTGAAGCTTAATGAAGAATGCTCTCTCATAATAGAGTAAACTCAGCCTCAGCCTCGAGCTCAGGATCCCGCATAACGACGCCTAAAACCCTCCGCACAACGTCCACGCAGTCCTCGATAGCGCCCGGCGTTCCTTCGGCCGGCTTCTGAACATCAACCGCGTTCGTCGCGGCCGAATACGCGGCCTTGAGTGCTCGCCCTTGTCGCCCACGCATCGCGAAGAGAAACATCCCGAGGCAGTGGTTGATATCCACGAAGCGCGGACCGGGGAGGCAAGCTCTAAGTAGGACCACCAACTTGAAGGGGTCGTGCCAGAAGTAAGGGATCCGCTCTGCGGCGTTGGCGTAGAAGGTTGTGATTGAGTCGCACGCCGTGTCAGATAGCTCGGGGTCCACTAGGTTCAAGAGTGGACATCCGATGTAATGGCGGAGAAGAATCCAGACTAGTATCCAAAAAGCCGACTGGACGTCGTCGAACGTGCTCTGGCGGAACGAGGGCAACGGAATCGAGAACTCGATGACGTCATGCTAAGTCCTATATGCATATGGTATGACCATCAGACAGCTTGGTAAGACTGAACGGACATACGTACCGCATAGAGCACCGTGTCAAGCGTAAAACGCCGTATGGCATGTGGTCATCTGCGAGAGTGCCTCTCCGGGTTCGGACCACGCCACACGAGAATGTCGGTGTTGTGGGCTAGAGGCTGAGCTGGCTTAAGCGCTACGAATCTTCGGCGTCGGTGAACGCGCTGGAGGGATTCCCGAGCGCCGGTCGGAGTCTGAGTCGTCGTGCGTTCCGTTTTCAGTCGTCTCGAAGATTGGACAAATTTGCTGGCAACGGGCAGTGCCGTCGATGGGACTTGGGAGAGCCGCTGGGAGTGGGCGTTCGATGTCGGCGGTGGGGATTGTCGGATAGTTATGGAAGAGAGCGTCGAGGGCGGCGTCGAGTTGGTCGCAGTCGTGAACAGACGCGGATGGGTGAGCGTCAGGTTGGACAGAAGGGGCGGATGGCAGTCGAAGTGGCGGTGTTGTTGTCATGATGCGAAGTAAAACGACAGCATATGTAGAAGCTTGTAAGGACAGGCGCTCAAGCGATGCTCGCAGAATCCCCCGAGTCCGCGTAGTTGGGCGCGGGACACGGCCAGAAGGAGTAAAGTGCGACCAATGATTAGGACATAAGATGAGTGAGCGGCGCGCGCGGTAGTGGTCGAAGGAAGACTCGGAGTGGCGCGTGTTGTAGGCCTTCTCTTCTCCGATCGGCGGCATCTCGGCCCGACGTCACCGCGATCTGGCGCGCGCTCCCGAAGGGCAGCCCGCGAGTCAAGCCCGTCTTCCACTTCCCTCTCATCTCATCCCTCATCCCTCCTCACTACGATCTTCGTTCATAGACACGCACACCATTCTCGCATCACATCCACTGTAGCATATAGACTCCTGTCATATCTGTACGACCATGGCGCGCGGGAACAGAGGCGGACGCGGCGATAACCGCGGCAACGGCAACGGTCGAGGGCGGGGCGGCGGACGCGGCGGGAGGGGTAGAGGGCGAGGGAGGGGCGGCTTCGTATACGGCCCGCGCGGGAGTGGGTTCGACGATTTCGACGACGACTTTGTGATCGCCAACGGCGAGGTCGTCCCGCAGAGTACGTCTCAGTTATCTGTCTATCTATCAAACTGTAATGTGCTCATGCATGTTCTTAGGTTTTAATGCGCCGAGAGGAGGACGCGGGCGCGGTCGCGGTCCGCGCGGGGTCTACTCGCCCGCGCCCTCGCGCGGCACCTCCACACCCCGCGGCACCTCCTACGCCTCGCCTCTCCGCGGCACCGGCTCTAACAAACGCGGTGGCCGCGACGACCTAGGACCAAAAGACCGCCTGCGCCAGAAAATGCTCGACAAGAAACTGAAGACCGGCACGGCGCCGCTGTCGCAGCTGCTGTTCGAGGACCGGCCGTTCCTGCGGCCGATCGTGTTCGTGCGGTCGAGCATCACGCCGAGCTTGTTTATGGACGAGGAGGAGATTTTTGAGCCGGGGGTTGAGGGTGCCGGTGCGTCTTTTCGTCTCATATCGAGTGTACGATGAGGTGTTGACGGGAAATGATTGGTGGGGCAGACGAGCAAGAGAAGAGCCACGTCCCGACCGCCGACGCAGTGTCGCGCGTGTTCCACATCCCGCTCGATAATGCCAACGACGATGACGAGGAAGAGCTACAAGAGATCGACTTTGCCGATCTGGGCGAGGCAGTGGCCGAGATCGAGGTCCTCGCCGCAACACAACAAACCCAACGGACGACTGGGGCCCCGAGCACGGAGGAGACGTTTACGGGGTTCTACGTCGATAGTGTTGGATCGAGAAACAAGGAGAAGGAAGGGAGGATCGAGGTCGAGAGGGCCGTCGGTGTCCCGCTTGGGAGGGAGGAGGATGAGGAGGTTATCGTTTATGTCGCGCCCCATCCTAGGGGAGGCGCGGGTGCGAGTGCTAGGGTCGAGGAGGTGCGCTGTCTTCAGCCGTCGTTTGATTATATCTGACTAGATGTTCAGGTCGAGGATGTTGCGATGCGTGCTGCATCGGCGCCCAGTCTGCCATTCGACGAGGTCGTCGCGCCAGAGACGACGACCAAGTCGCCGACTCCTCCGCCTCCACCATCGACCATCGCCGTATCGCTCAACTCTGATGCGCATACAGCTCAAGACGGAACGGTATCTACAACTATGCAGAACGAGGTACGGCGTCTTTTACATGGGGCTGACACGCGTGTTTGATCATGGTTTGCTAGGTCGAGGTCGAGATGGCGGACGTCGCTTCGACGGCGCTCCCGTCACCTTCAGACGCGCATCCGACGCCCGCGGACGAGGCCACCGCAACTGTTGAGGTCTACGTAGAAATGGCGGACATCGCATCGCCTGCTGCACCTATCGCACCGGATACTGACGCGCTTCCGACGCCTACACAACCGACCGCGCTCTCGCCTCCAGACGTGCGCACCGATCAAGACCAAGACGCGCCAACCCCCACACCTGCAATCGAAGACGCAATGGCGGTCGAAGAACCTTCACGGGCAGGCATCGAGAGCGCATCGGCGTCCGTCGCCGTCGAAGCTAGCACGTCGAGCGCGCCGGCGCCTACTGCGCCCACACCGCAGATCGACAGTATATCCTTCTCGTTCGCTCAACCTACCACCGCCACCACCACCTCCACCATCTCTTCCCCTCCATATCCCGCGCCTTCACCCGGCCCCAGCACATCCCCATCCGCCCTCACCCACACCCTCACACCCCGCCGCACCCCACACCGCCCGCGCTCGCTCCTCCACCAACGCCCCGTCGGCGGCTCGGCAAGGCGCAAACTGGCGAAGCACCCGCTGTTCGGCTCGTTCGGCACGATGTTGAGCGAGCGGAGGTTGAGGGAGGAGGAGCGGGAG
>UWZB01000156.1:0-17876 GCA_900536885.1 Peniophora sp. CBMAI 1063
AAGATGGGGACGAAGAAAGTGGAGAACTTGCGAGGCGGGTATGTTGTAGTAACCGGCTGTAGCTGAGGGCGGTATGGTGCGCTGGCATATGCCCCTAAGTCGCGCCATCTAGTCGCCAGGTCTGCAATCCATCCCCGAGAAGAGCTCGAGTGGAATCCATATTTCGGGCGTAGCTCCATAGCCCTTCCCCGAGCATCGTCTCCCAGCAGCGACCATCTCCAAGCGACGGGGCGCCCTCGGGGAGTTAGGGGTACAGGACGATGGTGGTGGTAGAGTCTTGTAAGGTGTACTGCAATGCGTCAACCAGAGGTCGTGACGGCGCTGATCTATGTGGAACTCCCCAGACCCCCCGGTTCACATCCTTGTGCAAGCCGTAGTTTGGCGGTAAACACATAGCATGTCCCTGTCATTGGGTTGGGCGGCGAGTCCGCGAGGTAGTGGATGACACGATGGATGTGCGGTTCTAACCCGCGATCCGGGGACACGACGCGCTCAAACCTAGACCACCACCACCATCATTCCGACGCTCCAGCGTTCGCCTAGGATCCATCAGTCGCTACCGTAGAGCTGCCTGGTGATATGACCGATGAAGAAAGGTATGCATCCTGACAATGGTGGTTTGTAAATACACATTGTTTAACGGCTTTACAGTGAATCCGTACGAGACGCGTGGATTGGCTTCCTGTGCTCACAGACCGACCACCTCCTCCCTCAGTTCGCTGTATGCCCCCTGGACCTTGCGAAAGCCCGTGGTGTACTTGAAGAACACCTGGCCGCGGTGCGCGTAGCTGAAAACCTGCTATACCAACGCTTTAACACCATGCTCCCCGTACATCGCCTTCCCGACGAGCTCCTAGCACACATCATGGTGTATACTTGCGCGGCGGACGAATCGTCATGTTACCTTCCCGTGAAACTTATGACAGTCTGCCAAAGGTGGTACACTGTCGTCACCTCCTTTCCCGAGGTCTGGGGATCTCCGCCGCCCCGTTTTACCGAAAGAGGCATCCAGTCCATACTCTCGCGCTCCAAGTCTACCCCTCTGCATATCAGCTGGAACATGCCTGGCCTTTCCGTGACGGACACATTGAACCGGGCTCCCTTTGGCCTACTCATGCCCAGATGCCAAAGCCTTGCTCTGGCGGCCACACCTACTATACTACAAGTTATCCTACCCTCCTTCGGCCGCGAAGAAGCTCCATGTCTTCGAGAATTGTCTGTGACAGCGAACGAAGAAAGTGACGACGAAGACGCGGAAATGACGGCTTCACGGTGGCCAGCAAACCTTTTCAAGGGCAGCACTCCACGCCTTCGCGAATTGACTTTGAACGACTTTGCTTGCTTTGATTGGTCACATGCATTGCTTCGTGCGCCGTTGACGAGTTTGGTCGTTGACTTCGTTGACAGCGACTATTTATGCGCAAAGGATCTGGATCTGGATAGTCCACATCGAGCTGGGTGCTCACTCCAAAGTCTAGTCGACGCGATAGAGTGCTTGCCGAGCTTGGAGAAGCTCGACTTGAGACATTGCTTATCCACCTCTTTGCTTTTCGGCGCCTCTGCTGCTCGGCCGAGGGTGAAGTTGCAAAACTTGCGGAACCTGGCCGTTGAAGACAACCCGCGATCCTGCAACCTCTTCAACGAGTGCATCTCCCTTAACTTTACCCAGACGTCTGTCGCATACAAGTTTGGTCTCTCAGATGACCACAACTCGGAGGATATGGCGACATTCCTGCGTTCAATCCCCCTCGAGAGTTTCTCCTATCTGGATGTTGTCGTTCACCAATTCTCATCCAAAGATGTTCGGAGTATACTCTTCTACTTCAACAACAACGACTCGGAGAAGCTTGGTTATCATTTGAGTCTCCAAGCAGACATACATGCCGCACCCGACGAAACTTCTGAGTATTACCGCAAACTCTTGGTTACGATGGCCGCTTCTCTCCGACTACAGCATATCTTTTCTCTTCGTGTTGCCATAGGTCAGAGAGCCGGCAAGATCACTGTGCCGATGTGGCTCAACGCCTTCGCCCATGCATCCCGGGTCAGTCAACTGCACGTCGGGTCAAGCGAAGTTCCGTCTCTATCGCATGCACTATGTTATCGGCAATCGTCGACGCCAAAGGCCTCCCCGAGGCTCTTTCAGCGTCTTGCGGCGGTATATCCAGCCGGTACGACCAGACGAGACATGTTCTTCCTTGAGCGTGCGGTAGAGATACGCGCTCCTGGCCGTTCTCTGGGATATTTCTACGTCGTACCCAACATTCATCAAGTCAGTATCGCAACATGGCGTCCCCGCGTTTACTGCGTCGATCAAGATGGGAAGCGAACAGTTTGGCGGCCTCCCAATCCTCTCAAGGTGGGCTCATCAACAGTACCAATAACATGCACCCGTGTTGATGATCAGCATTGATTTAGCGGCATATTCTTCCCGGACGCCATTCCCATGAGTTCAATGTGAGCACAGCTATCGAAGCAATGCGCATCAAGAAGTGAGTGCTCCCTTCCTCTGGATCGGAGAGATACTCAAGCGGCAACACAGGCGCGCGAAAAGAAAAGGCAAGCAGCCACACATATCTGCCACAGAGCACGAAGAGGCATTACGAGATGTATATGAGGATATCTATCTGTACGCTTGACTGTGTAAATATGGCGATTGCAGACTGTACAGAGGGTTGCATTGGGAAAGCACTGGTCGTCGATCAAGCGATAGTAACACACCCAACGGATATAACACCGAGGTGACACGGAAGATGTAACATGACCGGATGAGCATACTCTGTAGTGTTAACCTAGGAGTGCACCTCTTATGATCCCAGCACATCGGTATCAGTATACCAGTCACATTTGATCCCCCTCTAACGCGATACGGGAAGGCTGAGCTGATTTTTCTAGTGATTATCTACTAATTGTATCAGGTTAATGGTGTGTTCAGGCGGCGTTGACAGCATGCGTATACAAGTATCTACAACAAACAACAGTACAACATACATAGCACATTCATTCCATCGCGTCCCAAGCAGCAGTACGTATCCCAAGATCGCGCACGCTGGACACAGCAATCAACAGCGGATGGTCCTTCTCGAACATGCTCAACACCTTCGCCATATCCTCAAGCACGAAGTCCTCCATTTCCTCTAGTAGAGCCATATCTTGCCTCTCGTCTTCGCCGATTGGCCCGCGCCCGCTGCGAGATTTGCGCCGCTCAGCCAGTGTTGCTAGCTGACGCTTACTGGCGTCGATGATAGAGGCGTGATAGTCGGGAGGAAGGGTGCTCGGCCCACCGAGCAGCAGCAAGCATTTGTGGTAGCACTCGTATAGCGACGCGAGGAAGGTGGTATCTGTTTCGCTCGCAATACAGGATGTGAGTTGCGAGAAGACAGCGGCGACCATAGCATTCGTCAGGGTATTGCTTGTACGACCGCATGTCAGCAGCAGAGGGAGAAGCCTGCGAAGTGTCAGTATGATACTCATCTCGGACGAATCAGACACGTACGTTGTTCCAGCTTCCCTTACGCCGTCGTGGAAGTAAAACCTGAGCGCAGGTAACGCGAGCTCGAGCGTCTGAGATAGATATGGCGCAAAAGCGATGCCAAGCGTTGAACAATGGATGGCGAGCGTCTCGAACGCTTGGTTCTTCTCCTCGATGGCAGCTGTTCGGACGGATACGCGCTGCCCGTCAAGCTTCATGACTTCCCAACCTTCGACAGGATCGCCGAGGTCTTCGGTCTCTGCATCGCTCGGTGAGTACACGGGTAGCTCTGAGCGACTTTAAGGGCATACCCAGTACACTGACTTCCGCTTTCGCGCTTGCTGCACGCAGTAGCGGTGGCATGACAGCGGGAAGCCACGGTTCGAACTCAGGCCCCAGCGCTTGACATACCTTTGCCCAAGTGGCAATGAGGTACGAAGGCAGAAGCGCATCACCGGGATCTGGAGGTGAATCTGAGGAGCAATAGGAGTCAACGATCAAGGGCGATGAGCATCAGCGGCACAGTCGTACTCTGTATCCGCATGAGCACCTCGACCAGTGCTGGGGCATCCGCGCGAAAAACGTCTGTACCGACAGCAATCGCTACGCGGAATCAGTGACGCCTAAGCAGACGTTATCGTAGACGTACCGATGAGGCCTGCGCACTCCATCGCTTTCGCGCGCAGCTTGCGGTACTCCGGCGCCTCTGCACTTCGAAGTATACCGAGCAAGAGCGGCATGATCGCGGGGTAGTGCTAGAACTGCATCAGCATTCGGATCACTATGTTCAAGTCCAAGAGTCAGTCACCTTGGCGAACGTCGCTTCGCTAGCATCTGCGACCATAGCAAGGGTTGTCACAACTTGCTCTTGAACGTAGCGCTGCGCCACTCTGCCACTTCCATCCGGAGGGTTGAGTAGTGCCAGTAGTCGCTCGACGATTGGATCCAGATACGGGACCAGCGTTTCTTGACGGACACCTTCGCAGAAGTTGATGAGGGCTGCGGCCGCGTGCGCGTGAACTCTGCACCCATTCAGATCCTGGTCTTCAACAACTCCTGCAAGAACTCACCGTGGCTCCGGTGCCTCGAGGGTCGGAATGAGTACAGCGAAGATCGGTTGGTGGTATTCTGCCTGGATAATCTCCTGAGGAGAGGTCAGAGTCTGAACAAGATCACGAGGCAGAGCATCGAACCTCTAAGTCCGTACAAAGTTGACCACTGAACAGAACTGAGAAGACAAACGCTGTATAAAACAAGCACACTTACACGCATTGACACGCGGCGAAGCGCACACGAGGGTGTTGGTCGGTGAACATCGGGGTGATCAGCCTATTCGGCGTAAGTATATGGGTGAGAATAGGCTCGGGATGACGTACTCGACTACCTTGCCTAGCTCGTTTTGCATGAACTAGTAGAGTATGAGTAAGTGTGGCGTTCCATATGGCCGGTGTACGTACATCGCTTGTACCTTCCGCCACAGCCGCGATGGCCATCAGCCCAGCATGGCGCTCACGCCAGTCGTGGCTCGCAAGCATTCCCGGGATATGTTGGAATGCGACAGGGAGGACAACCTCTCCACCCAGCGTGCACGCCACACGATCAAGCGCCTGCTCATATAGGTGCGGGTAGGTATCGTCCGTCGGGTCTTCGCTCGCCTATGATGATGCATCAGCTCGGTCGCGCCAGCATGAGTTATTGAACATCACGCACATCCGCTTCCAGCCACGTCTGAAGTTCGTCGTCGCGCAACTGGCTCATCCCATCCAAACACCCGCGTACAAGTGCCGTCACCCAGCCCTCAACACCGCGCACCATGCTCGGACGCGCTTCCGACAAGCTGACCATGAACTCGAGCGCACTCCGTCTACACTCCTCTCCCTCCTCATCCTCGTCTTCCGGTGCAGAAGATGCCCCACCATCCGGTGGGAAGGAGAAAGCTCGTCCGGGCGAAGGGAATGGGCGCGAAACGGTCGGTGTTGGGCCTGGATCGGCCGAGGGAAGTAGTAGGGTTGGTAAGAAGCGTAGAAGAGCCGGAATATGCGGTTCGAAGAGGCGCGGATAGTGCGACGCGAGCGGGGTTAGGGTATTGATGAATGTGGGTAGTTGAGCTTGAGGTAAAGGCGGAAGTGTGCCGAGCATTGGGTAGAGTAGAGAGAGAGATTGGGCGCGTTGGTGTTCGTCTGCGTGGTTGAGATACGCGATCGAAGCCCGTAGAGCGGATAATCGGACCTGTCAGATATCAACATAGAACTCATTTGAGCTGGAAGTCCGACCGATCGAGATGTATGGTAAAAACGCGCGACATGGATCCAATGGACCTGAACGCCATTGCAATGCCGTGCATGCAGCCGCGAAGCAGAACTGCCTCGAGCGCAGAATCTCACGCATCGCAGTTCTGACTGAGAGCCTTCCTGGGCCTTTCAAAGTCCAGAATCACCGAATAAGGTACTTACCGCGACTGATTCTGGATCTTGCAGGCCCTTCTTCAGAACGCCGAGAACCGCGTCGGTCTGTAAATCCATGACCAGATTCGGACAACCCGCAAACAATCTGAACGCGACGTCACGGCTCCCGGCGTCCGCGCCCTGTGCCATACCGAATGCCTGGGCCTGTAGAGCGTGCCATGGGCGTCCGCGGCGCATGCTCTGGTTCGCCAGATCGGCGACGGTGTCTACGGCTTTGCGCCGTACGACGTCGACAGGCTCGTGTGATAGCGCATGGAGCAGTACGCGTTCGATCTGGGTGAGCGTCTGGGATGATAGACGATCGTAGAGCGTTAGACGCGCGTTCCTTGGTGTCGACGCGGATCCGGCGCTTGGGCGAAAGAGTAGACGCCGCAGCAACACGAGTGAGAACGAGCGCATCTACACCCAGTATTTAGATCTGCGCATCACCGCATCATACAAAGATCACACGCACCACTTCGGTATCTGCGCTTGTTGCGAATTGGGTGAGAGCAAGTAGTATCACTTCGGGCGTCTGCTCCAGACGTTCGTTCACGGTACGTTCGGCGCTGCGGGAAATGAGGATCTGTGCAAGCTATACAACCTGAGAAACTCACTTGGATCGAATCTCATTATCGCCTTGTACTAGGTTAGACAGGATCTGTACGAGCTCCTGGGTGACTTCTGGCGGGACTGCGGTGTTAGACTCCATGATCGCACAGTCTGCTCTGCAGAGTCGTGCGTCGAGATGTATCCGTAAACCAAGCGCACAGCCAGCTGTTCTAGATCGGTACAAGCAGCCAGATCAACAGCAAGAGAAGAGAGTGGTCAAACGCGCTAGCCCGCGTCGTGCAGTCGAGAGCGATGGTCGAGAGCAAAAGCCGAAATGTGGCGGCTCGAAAAGTCGAACGCACGCGCGACCGTGGGCCGGCTGTGCATCTTTCCTTCGACCATCACCTACCCTCGCGCCCTCCTCGCCCTTGCGCCCAAGGGTTGATCCCCATCGACATCTCTCGAGATCGGCGTATGGCTACACTCGCTATTCGGACGCGCTCTACGGCATCTGTCTGGCACCGCAGCCCGCGAATGGATTTCCGGCTCATCTGGCCCGGACTCTGGCGTCTAGCCTGTGGACTGTATTGCTTATTGGCGCTCGGACAAACATATCAGCGCTCCGGCGACCGTGTCTTCACCTTCCCATGGCGTAGATCTTGCGACATGTCTTGTGCATACCTAAACCACCCTATGATAATCTGTTTCTGTACAAGCTCTAGCCCAAAACATACGATCTCTACGCGAAACATCTGTTGCTCGTGAAGGACTCTATCTTGCGGCTGTCCTCCATGTGCTTGCGGCGTACCCTAGCGCGCTATACTGTCCCGAGACGGGCCGTAAGACTGATCCGGCGGTACTGATACCGCATCCGGCGTAGGCGTCGGCAACTACACCTCTTGGGATCTGCCAATTCTGGCGCCGTTTCCGCTTTGGAAAATGTAGGGGCGCCAATATACGATCTGAAGTGGCGACGGCTCCGCTTTCTGCGATGTTTATCCTATGCTCCTGCCGTGGCGACCGGACTTGTCTCCGGTGAACAGAAATGTACCGAGGCGACTAGCAAGCATCAGCTTTCATCGGCTTATTTACTACAACGCTGGGGCCATCGCTACGATGTACTTCGGGGCTCTGTTCGGCTACGTGAAGTGTTCATGCTCTCCTGAGGTCCAATATCTAGCTTCTCAGGCCCACTCAGGAGACTCTTGCGCCCGGCTGGGGCGTGGCGGCTTAGAACAACAATCATATGTGGGGGACGCTCTTGGTATACGAAATAGCCCTGGTGTGGCGCCATCATTGTCCATCCGTCATACTACTGTATCAGGTGCCACGTACTCAGCTTGGACGCATCAGTCGCCTACTCTCCAGCGATAGATGTCATGGCTATAGATTTGTGGCTATGTGACTTGGAATGGATACTCGCTTTGGTCTAGATGCAGTAGGTCGATTCCTGGAGGAGATGGATGCAATGAAACAACGTCTTGCGCGGGCCGATGCCACTCACTGGACCATAACGGTCGCATGCGGCGATGCTTGGCTAAGTAGCGTGTGTCTCCTGGAGCTTACGAACACGTTGCCCTTCAACGCTTCAAATGTTGAAGCTTCGAGCTAGCCCACGAAACTGCTTATCCCAGCAACAGCCGCCTCGCCCATGTGCAAACTAGTTTTGTAACCTTGCGACCACGCCTTCTCGACGCCTTGGAGCTCGTACGTATATGATCTCTTATCTCAGTTTCAGTACAGTACACGTCTACGACTGTAGCGCACGTCGATGCCCTCGTTATGGGTATATTCCGCGTACGCGGCCATGAACAGGCCAAGCAAATGTTCACTTCGTTCATCTTGATGATTGGATCGCACGTACCGGTGCAAGTGATATGAAAATAGCAGCGTGATTTGCTCTTACGAGCCTCCTATGAATCCCGGTACGTCGCCAGGAAAGTCAAACGGCAAAGCTACAGTCAACGCCAACGCCCGAGACGACGAGCTGGAGTTATCGGAGTGCGTTGTGCACTGCGGCGCGAGGCTGCATTCCGTCAGCGACGCGGCCGCCGTAGACGCGCATTTATCAAACAGTACCGCGCGAGACGGGCTGCATGAAGCCGAACGCGGTAAGATGTCGGGGCGCAGTCAAAATTGGAACCTCCCCACGAGTCGTACTGGCCGAGCGCCGACAGGCCTGCCTGCTGCTGTACAGCGGCGTGTCATGTACGCAGAAAGGCGCGGTTATAGGACAGGCGACAGCGCGTGCCGCCGCCGTGTTCACGCGCGTATGACCGGTGTCAAAGGCCCGAGCTGGAGCCATGTCTAATAGTTAGACGACGTATATGGAAAGCTTGTCGGAAGTAAGAGTCAAGGAAGAAATGCAAGAAGGAGAGCGGTTCTGTTCGGTGCCTGCCAGCGCCTGACGTAAGCATCACTGGGAATGGCCCCGCAGGAAGGGATTGGTGTGCCCTTGTTCTACCGCTACCGCCATCCCGCCTTGCCTTTGTTCTCCTTCTTTCCGTATTCCTTTCCAGCGCTGCCCTTTGCGCGCTACAGGCCGCTACATCGCTAGACCTTTGCCTTAGTTCTTGATTCCGACGCCGAGTTGACACGGGCCGGACGCGCCGCCGAGAGCCACAGCGTGCGGAGATGGGCAACTGCGTTTCGAGCGCGCAGGAGCGCGAGGAGAAGGCGCGGTCGGACAGGATAGACAAACAGATTGAGGAGGATGGGAAGAAGTTCAAACGGGAATGCAAGATCTTGTTACTCGGTACGTATTCTGTAGTCTCTATACTCGTCCATACCGACGCGCGAACAGGCTCGGGCGAGTCTGGCAAGTCTACGATCGTCAAGCAGATGAAGATCATCCACCAGAACGGCTATACGCCGGACGAATTACTTGCCTTCCGACCGTTGATATGGAGGAACCTGTTGGAATGCGTACATACTGTCATCGAGAGCCTCGAGAAGTTCAATCTGGAGCCTATACAACCGCAAAACAAGGTACGCCCACTGCGTTACATATGGTCTCATATACTTAATCCTGCTCAGGCAAGTCGACAACGACTGCTGGAGTATACTATTCCCGACGACGGCGAGTTCTCCTTTGACCCGGTCGTCGCGAGGCAGGCGTTGGACCTCTGGACGGACGACATCATGCCCGCCCTGATGGAGCACTCTTCCGAGTTCTACCTGATGGACTCAGCTTCCTAGTGCGTCCTTCTCCCCGTAACGCCCGTGCGTCCGAACGCTCGCTGACGGGCGCATCAGCTTCTTTGAGAATTCCCAGCGTATCGGCCAAAACGATTATCTCCCGACCAAGGATGATGTTCTCCGCGCGCGAGCGAAGAGTACCGGCATCACGGAAACACGGTTCAATATGGGTCAACTATCGTACGCCCTCTCACACTACGCCCTTGCTTCTCCACGTCTCATCACGCATGCAGAATACACATGTTTGACGTCGGTGGTCAACGGTCAGAACGGAAGAAGTGGATCCATTCGTTTGAGAGCGTAACAAGTATCATCTTCTGCACTGCGCTCTCCGAGTACGATCAGGTCTTGCTGGAAGAGAAGAACCAGGTACGCGCGGTGTTGAGTCGGCTTTCACGAGCCTCGCTGACGCCACCCTACAGAACCGCATGGCCGAGTCTCTTGTCCTGTTCGACTCCGTCATCAACTCAAGATGGTTCTTGCGAACATCAATCATCTTGTTCTTGAACAAGATCGACGTCTTCAAGAGCAAGCTGCCCAAAGTCCCATTAGAGAAGTTCTTCCCGGAGTACACCGGAGGCTCGGACGTCAACAAGGGCGCAAAATACATCTTGTGGCGGTTCATGCAGACGAACAGGGCCCGTCTGAGCGTCTATCCGCAGTACGTCGACCCCGCGCGCTCGTCGCGCCACCTTGCTGATTTTTCCTCTGTCGCGCAGTATCACGCAGGCGACGGATACGTCAAATATACGGCTCGTATTCGTCACCGTGAAGGAGACGATCCTTCAGAACGCGTTGAAGGAGTCCGGCATTCTCTAGTCTCGCATTCTTCGTCCGCTCGCTCTCGTCGTTTTGCTATCTGTATGCAGATTCTTTTCTCTGGTAGGTTCTCTCTATCCCCATCCGGGGTTTTAGCTCGCACATGCTCATGTCCAAGTTCGCAGATCATCGTCCGCCTCGTTCGCGCGCCACATTCCACTCGCATTCGCCATACCTCCACATGCACAATCGTATACTTCCCCAGCCACGCTCCCATCCACGCCCACGCACCGCCGCCGACGGTGGTCCAAATCTTGATGCGAACTCTATAGCCCGCATCCGCTCGTTCCCAGCAAAGCGCGAAGACGCCCGACGGATCTGTTGTAGGCCTTGATGCGGACGCGCGCGTTTTGACAGCGAGCGCGCTACGCCGTACAGCAGCAGGCCATTGACACCGCATCAATCGGGCCGTCGATCCCGTCGACATGCCCGTCGCATCCGCTCCCGCGCGCAGGCCGCAGACTCGCCCTCGTCTCGTTCCCGCTTTACGCCCCCTCCACATCCCATCCCCAACCCCGATTATCCAATACTACCGCCCTCGTCGCAGACGTGTATACATAGTACCATATCCATTATCCATACCATGCCCCATCCCGCGCCGCGGCCTATGCCGCGGTCCTTTACGGACGTTCTCTATATTCATCCATCTCCCCATCCTGTCTTCTCTCCCCTCGCACCTTTTGTCGTCTGGCCCCGGTCCGCTATCGGAGGGCCTGTTATTTTTCTTCTTGTTCGCTCGTGTCCAAGTTCTCCCTCGTTTTACGTCTAGCTGGATAATACAATGTTTCTCGTTCAGGGTGGAATCAAATGTGTGGTATACGTAGATTTCGAGAGACGCTTTTGGACGTGCTGTGGAATGATCAAGACTCTAGTTCGGCCTGCCAGCTTGAACTACGGCGTAGTACACTCAATGCCAGCATCGGCCATCATGACAGTGTGTGAGGAGTAAGTAATTGATAGCCTGCGTGGGAATCGCGCCACAAGTACTGGCGCGCGCAAGTGAATCCGCGAAGCCTTCGACCAGACCACCATCATGGTCTGAAGGCTCACAATCCCATATTCTTGCTTGAGTATTCATTCGCTTTATCTAGCTCCGTATTCCGCGAAATCTGCTACTGGTCGCATACAACTTCGTGTAGAGACTGACACGTCTTTGTCCTGCCCGTCATCTGGACGTTTGGGCTTGGTGCGTTTTCTCTTCATACCTCATAGTCCAGTACTTATTGAAGCACGCAGATGAACGCCTTGAAATGCCTATCCCGCTTGTCTCTCCACAATAACTTCGCTACCTGTGCCTCACCTGCTCGCTACCCTCACGCTTTGCCAACTGCTGTCCGCTTCGCCTCGTCGATATCCGCCCCCGTCTCACCATCACCATCCACTCATACGACCGAAGTACCGAAGAATGCCGAAAAAACCCTCCATCAGAAGCTCGTGAAGCTGCTCCCCCTCTGGTCCACCTCCCGCACCGTCCGCGCGCGTCTACGCTCCTTCGGAATATCCAAAGACGACCTGGACCCCCTCCTGAAGCTCTTCTCCGAAGAGATGCGCGACGGGTCCGCATGGAACCCCATCTCTACCGATGACGCACAAGTCGAACGCCTATGGCACGCGCTCGCAGCGGACAAGACGATGGCGTCTACCGACCGCACGCTCAACCAGCTGCTCTACAGCTGGGTCGCCGACAACGCGTCCGATCCCGCGCTCGCGAAGGTTGTAGGCATTGAGTCGCTCTCGCGCATAGTCAACGTCGCGAAGGAGCTCGATTATCGCCGTCTTCCCGAGCGCTTTCCCGAGGCGCGGCGCATACGGCGGAAAGTCATCATGCACGTCGGCCCTACGAACTCCGGCAAGACGCACAACGCTCTGCGCGCACTCGCTGCGGCGCGTAGCGGCCAGTACATGGGACCGCTACGCCTGCTCGCCTTCGAGATCTACTCCCGTCTCAACTCGGGCCAGATCATCCCCCTCGGCGCCGACCCCGCCTCAGACCCGCATCCCGAGCTAGATACGCAAACAGGCTTCGACGCGACTCTTCCTCTAGAGAACGGCAAACCCGCTGCACCTGCTATACGCACGCTTGGCGATGCGCGCTACGCGCGCAAGTGTAACCTCGTCACCGGCGAAGAGCGCCGCGAGGTCGCTGGCGCCAAACTATTCGCGTGCACGGTCGAGATGTGCGATATGAGGACGCTCCGCGATATCGCTATCATCGACGAGATACAGATGATAGCCGACCCCGACCGTGGCGCTGCCTGGACGTGCGCTGTACTCGGTGTGCCGGCGCGCGAAGTCCACCTCTGTGGCGAAGAGACCGCGGTGCCGGTGGTCGAGGCGCTGCTGCGCGAGACTGGCGACGAACTTGTTGTCAATCGATACGAGCGGCTGAGCCCTCTGCGCGTCGCGGACGAAGCACTGGGAGACCTGTCCAAAGTCCAGAAGGGCGACTGCGTCGTTGCGTTCAGCCGTTCGCGCATCTTCGCGGCTAAACAGGAGATCGAGCGCCGGACTAAACTTCGGTGTGCGGTTGCGTACGGACGGCTGCCGCCCGAGGTCCGCAGTGAGCAGGCCGCGCTGTTCAACGATCCTAACTCGGGCTTCGATGTGCTTGTTGGCAGCGACGCGCTGGGCATGGGTCTCAATTTGAAGATTCGGAGAGTGATCTTCACACAGGTCTCGAAGTACAACGGGATCAGTTCGGGCGACGAGCAGCTCACTACGAGTCAGATCAAGCAGATAGGAGGGCGTGCTGGACGGTTCGGGTTGCATGGAGATAAGGACGCGAGTGTGGGGATCGTCACGACGCTAAAGGAGGAGGATCTGCCGGTCGTTAAAGCTGCGTTCGATGCACCTATCTCCACGCTCCCCTCAGCATACGTTGACTTGACGGAGGGCGCATTCGGTCGCCTCATACGCGCGCTACCTGAGGGTGTGTCCGCGGTAGACGCCCGTGATACGCTGACGTTCTGCGCTCGTCTTCCGCCGCATATTGAGGCCACGGTGCTGGGCATGAAGACGCGCACGAAGCTCGCCGACGCCGACGCCATCGTCAGCGGCCTTGCGATTAGTGACCGCGAAACAGCGCTAGATATCCCTTATCCAGCCCTCGACGAGGATACGACGACTGTCATCCTCGAGCTGCTGCGGGAATTCGCGGAGAACGGTCGGACGGATATAACGCGCGCCACAGCTACCGCGGGCTTACTGCAAGCTCTCAATGATGCAGCGAAGGCGCAACAGGAAGGCGGTGCCGTTGCGCGGCCTACGGAGACATTGACGAGACTCGAGACGTTGCACAAGGTGCTCGTCGCGTACGCTTGGGCGTACTGGAAATGGCCGTCGGCCTTCTATGCTCACAACACCGTCGTTCAGCTCCTGCGTTCTGGCGAAGGGTGTATGGATTATATCTTGCGGTCTTGGGCGAAGCATGCTACGAGCCCGCGGAAGAGGAGGGACGGTGGGAGAGGATTCTCGAAGACGACAATGTTATAGACGCTCCATCTCGCTACTTTACTTTGTACAGGATGTAATCTGGATACTAATACCACTGCTTCCTCTGTTGCCAACAGCTACCATACGTTCTGCCCGCCCACTGCACCCGGGATATCCTGCGGCATAGCCGAGCTCTTCGGCGCGGTCTCCTTGATCACGAAGGCCTCCGCGTCCTTGCGATATTCCACTTTCTCCACCCGCACCTCGCCTTCAATCAACTGGTACACGTACGTGACTACAACCGGTCCTTGGATATCCATCAAGGCGAACGACGGTATCGGGTCCCTGCGTGAAGTCAGAAAGACGTCACTAGAGACGAGACCGCCAAGACGTACCCGTTGAACGCACCGGTCCATGCGCCAGTAGCTGAGCCGGGGTTTAGGAAGAACCTTCCGTCGCGCTCGATGGCCTGGAAGCTGTAGACTTATGAGTATCACTGCAATGTGGCTAGGTGGATCAACGCACGTATGTGTATGGCCAGAGATGAGAACATCAACATCCAGCTGTCGCGCAATAGAGCCCAGGGAGTCAAGATCACCAGTCGGTATGCATTGATGTCCGTGTACAACGCCTATGCGTATAGGCGAATGGTTGACGGTCATCGACAACGGGAAGGCGGCAGACTATGCAGAAATGAGCGGAGGAAGGGAGAAGACGTCTTTCAGAGCGCGTACAACAGAGAGGGTGACACATACCTCATCGTAGTCTCCCCTTACTACGTGTACATCTGCGGCTATGGTACGCAGATACTCGTATGTCTCGCGGTCACAAACATTGCCGGTGCATAGTATCTGCTGGATCTTACCCGGCACAAGCAGCTTCTTGAACTTCGCGGGAAGATCGTGTACTCTATGCGGTATATGTAAGTCTCCAATGACGAGAACGAGCACCATCGTATAAGCAGCAGATACGCAGTGAGAGTAAGAAGAGAAGGGCGTTGCGCGTTGGTTGCGCGTGTCAAAGGGGGAGTGGCGCGTCTGTTCGCACCTCTCCTGTTTACCACCACCATGGCTGATAGCTTGGCGCCTCAATGCACTCCACTCAAACTTGAATATGACGCGTGCTTCAATACTTGGTTCGAAGGCTATCTGGAACCCGCCGTGGCCGCCTCCTCGTCCGACCAGCGCACCCGCGCCGCATACTCGAAGGCGAAAGCGAAGGAGTATCAGCAGAAATGCGGAAAGGTCTGGTTGGGCTATCGCGAATGCGTACAGGTGCGTATATACCTTTTGATGCTCGGCCATATCTGACAACTGTATTAGAAAGCTATTGCGGACAAGGGCTTGACTGAGCTTTTGGACCAGGCGCGAAAGGACAACCCTCTGAAGGATCCCTCTGCGATACCTCTAAACCATTCGTCGTAATAACGCTCTCGCGATACGCGTCCATCAATGTATACACAATGTCGTCGAAACTACCCTGCTTGAGCTATTCATCCGCGACCGTAAGCCCGTAGCGCCCGCTGGCCTTCATATTCGTTCTTAGCGACGGCTCCAGGGTCTAGGCGAACCTGCTACACCACTTGCCTGGCGTCAGCACCGACATTGAGGAATACATGTGCGATGTGGAGGATGTACGGCTTCGCAAACCGTCGTTTCACGATTGGTACAACGCTAGCCAACCTCGCTCCGTCGCGGAACACACACGCCTCATCGACACACCGGGCACTGTCGTCTCGGACCGCTCGTAGATCAGACATATCGCATCACCGCCCACCGTGGGTATTGTCTATGTGCTGCCCGGAGGAAGACGCCTGTCCTGGCGCCGCGCACACCTGCCACAACTCCGATGGGAACTGCCGGGCCATAGCAGCTTACAAGAAACTCGTGGCCTCGCCGGATTCTACCATTCATCATAACACGCCTCTCGCTAGCTGCTCTAACCAGCTCTACTCCGCGTTTACTTCGCTTTCATACGGAGACTCGCCACGCTCTTACTCGCTATTGCTCGCGTTCTTGAACCTCGTGCACTGCACTCACTGGCATTCGCCCTCGCTCGCGAGCACGCTCTCAAATCGGCAAACGCTACTTGCCGCGCGAGCTTATTCGCTCACTAGAACCGCTCTTCGAGGCTACGCTGACGGTCTTGCTGCATTGTGCGCGTTAAACGTTATGCACATGGCTATCCTCGGCGATGTCAGCGCTGGCATTGAGCGAAGCGGCGGGCGTTTTGCGAATGTGGTATCCGACTCAATACCTAGCGGAGTATTTGATGCGCACATTCAGGCGAACCGAGCGTACCCGGTAGCACTTGGCAACCACGACGCCATCGTCCACCTCGTCCGCGCAAGGCAAAGTACGCGAGCCTCCAAGCGGAGAGACGAACATATACGGCTGCGTCAGCGAGCACACGGGCGAGCTATTCTGGCAAAGGGATGAAGTTGCTGTACTTGGTACTGTTGTACACTGTAGCGCGCTCGTGGCGCCTCCATGTAGTAGTGTTCACATAGCTGATTCTCAAGTATCTCAAGAGCGAGGAAGACCCGATGATAACGGATATCGGGGCGAAGCTAATTATATACACAGTTCTATATAAGTACCCAATCAAGAGGTGCATAATACGTCCAGTTGAAACTCAGCCAGAGTGTATGTAATCCGCCGTGGGAGTAGGAAGTCCGCGCATCCGCTTGGCGCGGCGTCCGAGGCGCGGCTCTGTGACCTGTCCACGACCGCCATCTCCCTGTGCTGCTGCTGCGAAGCTCTGTCCGCCTAGCTCTTTCTTGCTCTCAGGTCTGCTATCATGCATTCTACCCGCTCTCTTCAGAATGTCCGGCTCGACGACGTACCCGCGTACACGAGTTTAGCGGCAATTGACTCGAAAACCCCCGCCCGTCCCTCGCTCCTCGCTTCGCGCAGTCACCCTGCCAATACGACAACCGGCACATCACCGACTTGACTACAGACGAACTCTGAGTCTGACGTGCTGGGGCTTCGAAAGCGTCCAAGGCTACAAACTCACCGGACTTTCGCATTGACACGCCCACGGTAAGCCTCTTTATCCCGTGCACAGTCGACTCCCCAGTCATTAACTGGGCGTATAGATATCTACGAAACAATACAGTCGCCCGCGAGAGTTGTCCAACGGAGGCTCATGTTCGCTGCTTGCGCCAGTACGCGTGCGCGACGACACCGTCACACACCCGCCGTGTTACTTGGCGTTGATTGCACACGAGTCGTACTCGCCCAGCGCCACGCGACACTCGTACTATCGAAGTACTCAGCTCGCGGCTGCACGTCTTACCAACGGGCTCCGTGGTCTCTTGCGAGGAGTCACGCCGACTTACACCCAGCGGGTGTGCCCGTGCTCATGGGCTCGCCTGGTGAGGCCTCTACGGCGCTCTACATTAAAACAACGAGCGTTCAAGGAGGACTGTGCTCGGAAACTTCGCGCACGTTCTCGTGGACTCAAATAAGAGGCGTTGTTCGCGTACGTAGACGAGGTACGTGCTTCTCGTATGGTTACCGGACATGCATAGCTGATGATACAATGTGTGCGTACAGTTGATGATGATCGATGCCGCGTGCGCGGACGACATTATACGCTCCGCCGATACTGCCCGCTGTCCGGCCGTCATGCCGGGGTGCGATGGTCGAGAGCACGACCTCTCTGCCACAGCTCGCGTCACCACGCCATAGTCACCGTGCCCCACGAATGCCTACTTCGGGTGGCATTGGTGCAACACGCCAGTACGGTGCAAGACTCGCGCCAACCGTCACGTCCATAGACACACGAATAATATTGCGCCGTATGTGACAACGACCGCTACGGCGACTACATCTGCGGACCGTACCCGCTCTCCGGTCCTATGAAGGTCCACACCGCCGCCGGACGACTCGCTTGCACACGCGTCCTCATCGGCTGTGCACGGACTTCCACCGCCTGTGGTTCCCTATGGCGGG
>UWZB01000156.1:24290-37298 GCA_900536885.1 Peniophora sp. CBMAI 1063
CCATACCCTGACCCCACGCCGTACCGTCAGTCGTGGTCCACAAGTAACCCGCACTCTCTCCTCCCTACCCCTTGCATCACCAGCGTATCGTAAGCGCCTGTATACTTCGTTCACATGCTGCAATCCAATCGGTTTCGCCCCGTCTTTTCGCCCGCGCACCCGGCTGATTCCACAGCTGTATACCAATTTCGCAACAGACCAAGTCAAACTGCCGCCTCTCTGGCGCTTCATACCTAACGGTACGTATGTGCGTGTAGCACGCAGGGGTCCCCTCACACGCAATCCGCTCTCCGACGCATTCACTTTGCGCACCGCGCAACCGATCCTCGTTGGCAAGCATTATTTTCGGCGCCGAAAATAATGTAACCGCCCTGCGCTGCGCCCATTGGCCATTTCGCCAAGGTGCACAGTACCCTCAACTGATCATCACAGGCGTGCCGATCCCAACACTCGGTACATCCTTCAACCTTCCAGCACTCCTCTGAAATAAAATATACCGTGTGAAAGCAGCGCCACAGCTCTCGACCCAACCGTTACCCTTCAACTCGTGCCAAATGTGGCTCCACTTCCCCAGACCGATCGTCGATACACACAGTTCGAGTAGAAAGCCGTCAAGATATGTCATTCAAAACGTACTAACATCCATGCATTGCCTACGGTAAACACGACGCGCATTGGCGCATCCCGCCACACCAGTCCCCGAACAGCCTTCGCCTAGCCAAGTCTCCTGCGCTTACTGTCCCTTCCCTCGCTCTCCCCCCCTCGCTTGACTCCTACAGCAATCTCGTCCCTGCCGTCGTTACCGTCTTCGTCCTCTGCTTGCTTATTGCCGCAGGCGCCTCCTTCGCTACCGCCCTCGCTGCCGTCGCTGATGTACCCGCTGCCGTCGCCGCTGTCCAAGCTACCACCCTCGCTGCAGCTGCCGTCGCTGCTGTGGTCGTTGTTGTCGTCGTTGCTGCGGTCGTCGCTGTTGTTGCTGCTGCTGCCATAGTCGTTGTCGTTGTCGTCGTCAGCGCCGTCATCGCGTTGGTCATACGTCGGCCACTCGAACTCCTTCCCATACCTCTCCACCCACTCCGCATACCACACTACGGCCCACTCCCTCCACAGCTCATCCGTCGACTTTTTCGGCACCCCGTGAGCGTCCACCAGCACCCCGTCCTCCCTAACGCTCTCCTTGCAATCCATGCAATCCGCACAGCAGTACACCTCCCCTCGCGCTTCATCCCATCCGACGTCCATCTCCTCAACCTCCTCGTCCGCTTTCCACCCCGCCACCAGCAACGTACCATCCGGCCAAACCCTGCACATCAGCGGGTTCAGGCTCTCCTCCGAGCCACGGTCCTCGGCGGCCATGGAAGCCGGCTGTCCAGGGGACGCGCCGCGTTGGTCTCCGGTAGGAGCAGAGCGCGATGTGCTGGGAGCGGCACGCGACGCCGTCATTGTCCGGCGAGGCAGCCTCCAGTAGAAATGAGCCCTCCCTTTGCTACGGTCAGATGGGAACAGTCCGAAATGTAAGTGCACGCACCGACGCGGTTGTACTTCTGGCGAAGCCTGAAGCACTCCTCCGCGCTCCTCAACCTCCAGATCCTGTTGAGCGCGCGCGGCACGGCATCGTAACGCTCATCCTGGCTCATATTCGTCCATCCCTCGATAGTACAGAGGTTCTCCCGTTTGTCAACGCCGTCGGCCGCGGTGGGCAAGCAGTCGTCGTACACCGTGCGTACGGGACCTCCGAGTATCAACCTTCTGCGGGCATACGTATTCTAACGCCGAGCTGATCAGCTTTACAAACATAACAGAGTGTAAACGGTAAACGCACACGACCCATCCTGAAGTGGTTGGCGTTCGTGCAAGGCGGTTAAGGAGGAGTAGGATGCCGACCGAGGGAGCGTCGAGGCGGATCGAAGTCAAGCTTAACCTGACCGCCGTACGCTCCTACGCGCCTCTCACGCCCACGCACGTTAACCCATACCTGCAGACGCCATCAAAACGCCGCAAGCGCTTAACTCAAATCACATCCGAATTCTCCCATTTGCCCAAACGTCGTCGTCGATCGCTTTGAAGGAAACGCGATCGACCCAGGACCATCGGGCCGCAACCCACTGTCGCGCAGGCTCCCTCTATCCAGCCCTGACTGCAGATCGATAGTATCGTACCTGCATTCACACAGTAGTAACAATACGCGCTGTACATTCTTACGTAAATAAATCGACATTCCCCATCCGATAGATCAACGATGTCACCCACCGCCTAAGATCTCCAAACAAACGGCCGCAGAGCGGCGTCAACATCGGTTCGCACTCACGCTGATACAAGACTGATGAAATAGCAATCCAAGCCATATCCTACAAATCGTACAAGCGGGAACGTACAACGCACGCGCGGCGGAAACCCCAAGTCTAACACGCGTTCGTGACGCGCAAACCCTAACCTTAATCGCTCATGCCCTCGTTATCCGACTCCTCGTTGGACAAGTCTGAATCGTACCCGTAGTGTACGAGCCCGTCATCCTTTGACAGGGCGGACTCTCCACCGGTCTCGACATGCTGCTCCTGCGGGCTCGAAGCCCTGCACGCTTCGCACTTGAAGGCGCCGGCTAGAGGCCTGTCCAATATTTCGAAGGGCCACTGTCTTCTCTTGAAGGAAGCCAGGAAGTATCGATGGAGGACATGAGCGTCGAACTCCAGTTCCTGCACTTTGTCCGCGCCAGACCTGATGCCCTCCAACGACAGCCAGTAGTCGTCGAACCGCTTCTCCCTGTCCAGCGTCGCGCCGTACGGCGAATGCTCGAGGATCCACAGAAGACCGTGAGCCCAGTCCCCTCCCCTATCCGAGGCCGCCTCACGAGAAAGCGTAGGCCAATAGTCCCCGCCAAGCCCATCACACCTCAACGCCGGCAGTATCCTCTCCCTCACGAATCCCTCGCGCTCCGCCGCGGAAGTCAGGTCGGGCGTACGATGCTCTCCTCCCGCATCGGCGATCCGAGGTATCCCGGCCCTCTCCGCAACCTCGTCGTCGAGCAAGCCAGCCAGCCAGTGGACTAGCACGAGCGTGTTCATGAGGAACAGGATGCCGGACACCAGCAAGCGGTCACCCTTCAGGAGCTCGATCGTCGGCTCACAACCGCAAGGTAACACGCCCGTGCGCGGCCGCGACGACGGCTGTGACTGCAGTCGAGCAGACTCATCCTTTCCGAAGAAAACGTCATCGCCGTACTTCCAGAAGCGCCCGTGATCGTACTCCTCGAACTGCAACCCCCTCTTCTCCTCTTCCGCCCGGATCCGCTTGAGATCCCGCTTCGTCAACTGCTTTCCCTCCCCCTTTGCCTTCGCCTCCTCTTCCTTCTCCCGCAACCTGATCCTGCTCTCAATCTCCTTCCCGTGCACGCCCAAATGTTTGTCCAGCTGCCTCTGCCTCCACACGTTCTTGAAGTACTGCCCGCCCAAAACGCCTCTCCAGTCCTGAGTCGTCAACCTCTTGACGTCGGCGTCCGTGCGCGCCAGCCTCACGCGATCGAGGAAGAGGGGGAGCATCCGTACAGCACTCACTGCATACGCCACCGTCTTCTCCCAACTCTCACAGTTTGTGAGAACGGTGAACGGCGGCAAGAAAGTCAGCAGCTTTCGCTCGGACGCGAACTTGACGGCGGCCTCCTGCAACACCCGCTCCCTCTCCTCCTCGCTCGCTCGCCAGTTGCGCTCCTCCGTGCCAGCGGCGTTTGGATCGAACGGATGTTTCAAAGCTTCGGCGAGGATGTTTAGATCCTGACTCGCGCGCAACTCTGCCGCCGCATAGGCGGGCAAGGGCTGGGGCATGTCTGCATCTCTCGGCTTCTGCGCGAAGACGCGCTGGAGAGCCGGTGACCTCTCCACGAGGTTGGCGTATCGCTGTACGGAGGAGCCCAAGACGGGGAAGCGGCTCTGCAGCTGCCTCTCCACTCTCCCTCTCACATCCCGAGCGCGCTTGTGAGCTAAACGGGCATTCAAGTCAGCATCGACGGCCCTTACGCGGAGGTCATGTTACTTACCTGCGTCTATATTCTCACCCCTGCGCTTCAAGCTAGTCTGCTGATCGGACAGCTTATAATCGCGTTCGTCGCTCCGAGTTACGTATCCTCTCCCGATCAGCTCGATGTACCGGTAGTCCGAGCGCAACGGCGCGTACCATCGCGCACGCAGCATCTTCTGCTTCAAATCGCCTGCGGGCAAAGTCAACGACACACTCGAAGATTCACGTCTTTGTCCACTCACCGAACGTCGCAGATCTCTCCCTGCTGCACCGCGGCTCGCTGGCTGGCTTGAAGAGCTCGGCCGGTATGTCGAACTCGTTGGTGCTCACGAGCGCATACACGGGTATGTTCACCCGCGTGTACCAACCCAGCATCGAATCGATCTCCTCTCCGATGAGGATGACCCCGCGCCGCACAGGCTCGTGCCCTCGCGGCGCCCCGCGGCGGATGAGGGGGCCGTTCGGACCTGGAGGCAGCAAGTCCGAGAGGAAGTCCAGGTACGCCGTTACCACTCCAATCGCGCGTTGGTGTGCCCGGTTGCACAGAGTGAGATCGGCGAATGTGCGCAGCTTCCCCCATCGCAAGATGCCCAGCGTCAGCATCATGTCCATAACGTCGCGCGTCGGAGGGCGGAGGTTCTTGCACAACCTGCGGACCACGCTTCCCTCGTGAACCAGATGGATCTCGCTGCTGTATGCGTAGCGAAACACCCTTGTCGCCCTCTCGCAACTTTTGCCCAAGTCCTCCGCCCTCTTCCTCATCTTCTCCCACAGAGCTGTCTTGACCCGGTACGTTCCTTGCTGCCATCCGTACGCAACTTCGGTGGGGTTCCCGTCTTCCCGTCCAGCCTCCTTTTCGAGATCGTCGAAGGTGAGCATTCTGAACCGCAGTCTGCTTTTCTCCTCTCGAGACGTCGGGACCTCCAAGTAAGCCGTGTACGGAGACGTGTGGTCCCATGGCTGAGGTTCGCGAGACCATTCGAAGTCGCCCAGCAAGCCGTCGGCGCACGCATCGGCGTAACCCTCTCCGTCCACACGAGGTGCTGCAGGCAGATACGCGCCGTTCACAGCCAACAACGCGGTATCGTCCGCCCATTTGACCGCCGCTTTGCACTGCGTCGGCAACGCTTTCTTCGTCGCTACCGGAGCAGCAACCACACCGCCGAGAGCACTCGCCGAGCCACGATTGCTTGACATGACAGTTTCGATCCAGAATATCTCAGCAACAGTTTATGCAAGCAAAAGTCTCTGAAAGCTCCGAGCGCCGAGGACCGTGGTTCAGATATAGTATGAAGAGCACACGATAGAGCAGTTCGTCCGAAAGCTATATCTCACGACCGCAGGAAGCAAACAAGCGTATTCGCTTGAAAGTGCCACCGCAAGCGCTTGATACGAGAGAAGCAGTCAAAATAAGCCGAGCGTATCCAGTCCAGTTCGCCGGTACGCGCAGGTCAAGGTGGCGGTCAGAACTCAAACCGCGCGAAGCCCCTATACACCCTCCTCGTTTCTCACGCCACCAAGCCGAAGGTACGTACGCATCAACCACTCTTTGGGAATGCGGTTAGCTCTCGAGCCAAGTCGGCCCGACACTCAAACGCAGCCGCGCCAGTAAGCTCGGCGTCAACAAGCCCGATCGGTAAAGTAGCGCTCAAACTCTTACCCATCCACGGCCGCGCCGTCGTCTCGAAGCACACACAAGCTCACGCATCCCTCAGGTCTAGCTCACGCATCCCTCAGGTCTACCAAACATCCATTACCATTCATCGAAGAGCATGCCGCGCTAAGTACGCGCGATCAAGATCTATATACTGGGGGTCCCCTCAAGCGCCGAAGCTCAGACCTCGAGATCGCGACACCGTATGACCGTCAGGTCACCGACGTATTCGTCGGTGGCCCTGCGCCATACGCCCTCCAACCGAGGTAGTCGCGTAGCTGTACGAGGATAACGATCAAGTACAAGCGGCACAGCATGGCGGCCGGAGGAAAACGTGTTCCGTGGGAAGACGCGACACGCAATCCGCCTTGCGCGCAGAGTTCGACGCGACCGCCATCTCCAACCGTCGATCAACGCCGATGAACGGTCAACCCGTACACCACCCGCACACCAGGCCAATTGGGTAGAACTGCAGCTTCCCGGCGAATACGCCGGGACTGACAGCTTTACCCTATTGCAATCCCGCCGCCGTCCATTCCTCAACGTCAACCCCCGACTCGCGTCAAGCTCTCCGCGGCGTTGAAGTTCCCATCACCTCACGGCGACCGACCTGATAACTGGTGAGTGTTTGCATCCCCCATTGGTGCCAACTACCAACCGTGCCAGCTATCCAGGCCCTCCGACGCAGACGGAAAGGCTACCAGACGCCCTCCCCCAACACGAACCCGAGCCGCTCCGGGACAACGTCAACAACTTTCCATTCATACCATAACTGTACGCGTGTATCCAGCCTCACACATCCTCGTTGTACAGTGTTGTATTATCTTATATACGCAAACGCACATACCTCGCTACGCTCGCCCTGTCTCTACGGACCGTATGCTTAAATATAGCAATTTTATTCCCTTATCCAACGTCAAGTCCCCCACTATCGACCAGCATCTCATCACCAGTCAACAGTCAGAAAGCGGAAGCGCAGCAAGAACCCGCTCCCTCGTACACAAACGCCGAAACGACGCCAACCGCCGCGCACGCGTAAACCCCTCCCCCTCACAACAGCGCCAGCGTCATCTCACATAGCACCGCACACCTCACGCCGATTGACATACCACGCCAATCACTGCCCGCAGGCGCAGCGCCCGTCGCACGGCGCTCCCGTTGAAGATCGGGCTCGGCACCGGCATCGGCGTAGCGCGCCACAAGTTGCAAGGCGCGCGTAGCCGAGCATGAGGCGGGCACACCGTTACGCCCACACACATCATCGGTGGGTCCACTCGCGATCACGCTCGCGTTCGAGGACAAATTCGCTAACGTTTAAAAGACGCGCTCGCGCAAACGTCAAGTCTTGTGCCAACCGCCATCTTGCCGCCTATGGCTCCGCCAGTCGCCCACACCTTCGTCAAGCGCGAAGTATCCCCCTCTCCCATGCATTCGCCCACCTTCGCCACGCGCGTCAACCACGAACCCGCGATCGACGCGCAGGCCGCAGACGCCGCCGCGCGCGCCGATCCGCCTCAGCGCGCTCAAGTTAGTTCGACATCCGACGCGCCTCGCCGCACCTCCGCCGTGCGACCTATACCGCTCGTGTTGGACCGCGAGTCGCAAGAGCCGCCCCCCCTTGACCCTGATCACGCCGCCCTCCACCGGCTCGTAGGCCTGCATCCTCACGAGTCTATGGTCGAAGCGCAGGTTGTCGCCGAAGACGGCGTGTCCTTGCGCCACCCCACCGACAACAGATACATCCCATACGACCAGGTACCCCGGTGCGTGATCTTTTTCAGCTACCGCAACGTTTACTTACCCGATCTCGCCTGACAGCGACGTCCTCGAACGCTTCTTCTCGCCCAACCCTGTCCCTAAGATGCAGGAAGACACGCCGGACGAGTGTCGCTTGTATCCCACTGTCGGGGAGGTCAAGCCGGACGACACGAATTATTTGGTGGTGCGTGAGCGATCCCTAACCCCATCATTACACTGTACTGACATTAACTTTTACAGAACCCCGTCGTGCTCACGGGCGCTGATCGCTGCACCCACTGCCGCGAGAACTACGAGGATTACGACTGCATTCGGTCGACATGCAACCGCTCCCGCCGCGCACCCGTCCCTCCGTGTGATTACTGCCTGATCCTCAACATTCCATGCGATGTTAAGGAAGGCAAGCTTCGGCACAAGCGCCATCCCGCCAAGCCCTACGACAGACCGGCACGCCAAACTGGCGGCTCAGTTCAGCGCCGCGCCCCCTCACTCCCTCCCGTTGCCGGTCCGTCGAACCACCCGGACGCGCTCATCATCACGCCTCCGCCGCCTGACAACAAGTCCGCGCCGGCCCCCGGACTTCAGCAGGGCACCAACGTCGGTCAAGTTCGCGGCATCGGCCACGCAGACTCGCACGCAGAGTCGCTATTGGCCCGTATCGACGCGCTCGAGCGCCGCATCGCACAGCTCGAAAGCCGCGCGCCTTGAACGCCGCACGTCTCTTGGGGTTAGCCGCACGCCGGTCTCCGCCTTCTCTCCCTGCTTGTTTTTCTTTTTCATCATGTATCTTCCTCTTGTGTAAAATTCTCCCTGTCCACGCTAGCACATTAATACAGTAAAGACCTTAATGTCACTGCATTCTCCAAACAGCCAGCGTGGTCACTTCATACGTGAACCGCAAGCATCAGCTCTAGCGCGTACCCCAGCGCAACGCTTCCCGTTAGCCGGAATGGCAGGCGCGGCATACCGGGCAAGTGCTCTCGGCGGGTAAGTTCTCCCGCAACGCCTCGTGCATCACCCCGACTAACGATCACCCGCAGCGCGCAGCTACTAGCGTGCCTCGTGAGTGCCCCGCGTGTGGATCTCCGGTTCTAGCCCCACCGCCATTCTCACCCCGGTATCCTTGCGCCCCGTTTCTAACTTGGTTCCACACTAGCCCATCATTGCGGTTGCGCCACCGAATACCCCATGATCCGAGCGGAGAGCGGACTCCGCAAACGTCATCATCTCCAGAATGTTCTTCGTCTGGAAGACGGAACGACCGGAATCATCACAAACCCATTTCGGCGTATCTCGCAGACGGCAACACCCTCACGTTGTGCATTCTGGCTTTGCAAGGTTCGGTATATACAGGTAAGATCCAATGCTGAGACTTCATACATCGTACAAGGCACGAACGCCGAAAGTGCCGCAAAGCGCCGCGGGAGCATACCACCAGAACTTACCCTGCCCACTGCGTACTCCTCTACGCGAACGTGAGCGGCCCACACGCGCGCTTTCCCGCCCTAACCCTACACCCGCTTGAGCCAGTAAGTCCAAGTGGCACCTGGTGTATCACACACAACAGCTCACCGGCTAGGCTCCATCGCGCAGCGTAGACGGGGTTCTCGACATCGCACGCTCAGCGCCAACCGGGCCAGACCCTGAAAAGTATCGTCAGACCGCACAGCGGTTGAATACACCAAGGTGCGTACCGTCGAGGCTGACCAAGACGTCCGTAGCGTCCTTGGCCAGAGCCTCCCAGCTCCAGTCGCAGATGTACAGGTTGTGCGTCAAGCTGAAGCAGCTCAGCGTCCGCATATCCCACACCACGACGTCCGGCCACTTCGCCCGCGCGCACGCGCGGACATGGTTGGCAAACTCCTGGTCCGTCTTTAGCACCCAACCCCATCAACAGGTGAGCACTTACGTCGAAACTGGAGCAGGCGTCGACAATACGCCGCCACTCCGATCCGGACCAGCGTGTCGCGTACATATCGAGATCGAACGGGCGCAAGGGGTGAGCGTCGCAGGTCTCTACTAACAACTCTTTATATGCGGTGAAGTCCCCTTCCCCCTCCCCAGGCTCACACGCCGTTCAAGCGCAGACTTCTCAACGGAGCGTTCTCGCATGTCACCGCTTGCCACGCCGATACGCCAGAGCCCTGGCGACTCGGCGGGGAAGGTATGTACACTTACAGAACCCCGCTTGACTTCCCTTCGCGCGAACGATCGCCGAGCACACATTTCCCGTGTGAAGAGCTACACGCCAGACTCACTCGTTCACCAACGCCCTCACCAGCTTGCAACTTCGGCGCCCAACCCATATCCTAGCGAAGGTAAGCCCACACGATGGGGTATTGCTTCACGCCTGCGTCCCGCTCGCATTCTCCAATAACGGTATCTAAAACACTTCATTATACGACAACCCTAACCCTCTTCTGACACCACAGCTGACCCAGCACCGGCCACAGGTCTAGAACGGCGCCCTACGAAGAATCAGTGCCACAAGGCCAAGCGTGGGAACGCGTCCATCGCTGCCGAACACCATCAAGTCGCCGCGTGCACCTTGCATTACGCCACCATCTACGACTTCGCCGCCGCTATCCCATTCCCCAACACCGCGCGAGTTGGTACGGTAGCTTCCCGGCGAATCCGCCGGGACTGCTGGTATCCACCCGCGCCACCTATCCGCCACATCCGCGAGCGCGCAAATCTGGAATCCCGCCCAACGGCCGCCTGTACGGCCAGCTCTCGACGGGTACGTCTGCGAAATACTCTAACACTTGTACCACCTCATCTCAGCTGCTCCTTTTATTTTGGTTCTCAGCCAGACTCTCGAGTCCGTACCGGAAGCCTGACTCGCCTTCGCGAGCTTCGCGCGGCTCTGAATAAACTGCAACCCAGCGCCTGCCGCCAGGCATCTCCGATCGACCGCATCCGCTCCGCTTGTTATCACACAAGCCCGAGGTAAGTGTACGTAGCACCCTTCGAACAACTCGCTCACAACCGCACGCAGGACCGCGCCCACTTACTTTCCGTCCACCTTCGCCCGTCCTTCCCCCTCCCTTCCCCCGATACTTCAAGCCACGCAAGATCACAGCGCATAACGTACTCCTTCTTCACCCCTCCCGTTACAATCGATAGACTTAACGTACACCAAATGTCGTACCACACTCAGACGCGCGCTCGCACACGACCATAAGCAATCATTACATTACAGTCTTGTACTACGTTCTCCCGGCGTACCGACTCTGCTCGCAATCTCAAAGTATCCTGATTCAAAATGTCAATCGTAATGCTGCTCCTGCCTTTTACCGTGTTGGCCCACGGTTGCACTCGTCGCCGCCTTCTCCTCTCGTGAGTGCGAGCTCGGAGGCTTTACGCGCTCAGCGCAACGTTACATTATTTTCGCCTCAGGAAATAATGCAACCGCCTTGGGCTGCGCTACCCGGCACCGCCCATCAGTTCTTCACTAAGGCCCCACCCCACAGCCGCGCATCCGTCAGCCTACATCCCCGGTGACAAGGTTCGACGTCGCTATTCTCTCATTTTGGTAAGTTGACAACATGTCAACCGGCATCGGACGCCTCTGACATCTCCACCCAAGCGCAGGCGCTGTCAAAACAACCCCTCGATACCCCGCTCCGCTCGCAGTAACGCTAAACCTGACGATGCTCCTCGCCGGCTCTCGCGCCGTCGTCTCAAGTATCTGGCCGCCCATCTGCGAAGCATCCCATCCCCCCACCCCATCTCCTCCGCTCACCCACCCGGCACCGTACAAGCATGGGCGCCAAGATCAGCAACCTTCACTCTCGCAAGACCTCGTTCGACTCGCCCGACCTTCCTTGGGAGTTACTCCAGCGCTTCCAACATCTGGGCGAGAAGCCGGCTCTCAGGAAAGTCCGAGTCGACGACGAGGAACTCAAGCGCCGTGTCGGCTCGCGTCACTGGCCGATCTATCAGATCCTCGACAGGCACCCTCTCCTGGAAGGGCTCAAAGGCTACACGCAAGACTCTCGCGTCTTCGTCATACTCATGTCTAGCGATCCCGCCGACCTCGAGTATGTGAACGACTGGACGAAGAACGAGGTCTGCCCGACGTCGCCCGAGGTCAATCTACCCGCCCGAGGTACGTACGTTCGCTCATTACACCCGTGTCGCACGATAACCTTCCTGACAGGCTACGTCGAGGCGCGGGCCGGCGATTTTATCTTCGCTCGCGATGCGGCAGACGGCGACGCCGAGCACGGCTTCTTTGACGTCTTTCAAGGCGCTGTCGTCGGCGAGTAAGTATCCCTTCATACGTCTACCTATTCCTCTCGCCGCTCACTGACTATCTCTCAGGCACCAGTTCACGGACGACATGCGCCAGCGGTTCGACGCGCTACAGGCCGAGGTTCTAGGCCCACGCGAAGATCGGGATCCGGAGAAGGCGCGCAAGGTCGGCAAACCCTCTGGCGGGTTCGGCCCAAGCTACGTCGGCGGCACGCGCCTATGTTAAGTATCCCCATACTAAGCTGCCTAGTATGGTCGACCGCCGGTAGGGCGCGGCCAAAGTACTGTAGACGTACCTACTAGGTCCTAGGAGACCGGGGCCGCACACAGAAATACCGTACCTAGCATAGTTCTAGCAGGGGGGGTGGGTCTGGGTCGGCGCGCCCCCCGCGCCCGCACAGCGTCACGTGCTACGATATATATATATATTATTGCACCATCGTCTTCGCCAACCTTGAAAACCCCCGCGGCGTACTTTCTACGCTTCAGGAACATCTGTAAGGCATCGAAAACGGTTAAAAACCGGGGGAGGGAGGAGGAGAAGGTCTCGGGCACATGCATCCGAGGGGGGCGGTCGCGGGGGACCCCTTCCCATGTGTTCTGATAACTTGGAAATACGATTAGTAGATACTAGAAGATATATCCAGAGCTACAGGCACTCACCGTATACCGTACAGGTACTGTGGCACCCCAAGTCGACCGCGGGGGGTGCACATTGCGATGCACAGATGCGCACGCGATGCGGGGGGCCTCTGTGTACGTAGGCAATGAAGTGGTCCAAGCGCGCGGGTGCACAGTGCGCAAGGTAAGCGCGTTCGGTGTAGGGCGTAGGCGATGAAGTGATCCAGGTGCAGGAACGCGAGTTGGATGGAGGGCATAGGCGATGAAGTGGTCCAGGCGCGCGGACGAGGGTAAGCGCGTTCGGTGGAGGGCGTAGGCGATGAAATGGTCCAAGCGCGCGGGTGATTAACGCGCAGGGTAAGCGCGTTCGGTGGAGGGCGTAGGCGATGAAGTGGCCAGAGCGCGCGGGCAAGGATGAACGCGGTGGAAGGAGGGCATAGGCGATGAAGTGGTCCAGGCGCGCGGACAAGGGTAAGCGCGTTCGGTGCAGGGCGTAGGCGATGAAGTGGTCCGAGCGAAGGAAAAGACTTACAAGTATAAGAGAATCGAATGCGAGCGGGCGAGGGCGCGCGCATAATGCGCAGGAAAATTGTGGCAATCGCCAAAGATGTATGCATTAAAAAAGCCGTACATGAAGCGTGATGCAACGTAGACGGGCGTGGACAGAGCGTATCGTAGGGGGTCGTGATGATAGCGAGCACAAGATG
>UWZB01000156.1:37343-51555 GCA_900536885.1 Peniophora sp. CBMAI 1063
CCGCTGCAAGATGAATGTAAAAAAGAAACGACTTACCTGAACGAGATGCGCATCGCCGAGCGCATCGCTCCTACTCCTCCTGCACGTTCGCCAGCTCCTCCCGCAACTCGCCAATGCTCTCAATCGCCTTGCCCACTACCCGCGCCGCCTCGCGCACGTTCTTGGTCTCTTCTCGTAAAGAGCGGGCCTCATCTCGCATCCACTCGTGCAATTCGGAGAGAGATGAGGCCGTATCTCGGATCCGGTCGCTGAGTGAGACGAGGTAGGCGGACTGCTCGAGTTTGGCATTGGCCTGCGCCTCGTGATGCGTAAAGTTACGCTTCTCGAACATCTCTTGATGACGCTTCCCATCGCGCGCGATGAGCTCTGCGTCCGCGTCGAGACAAAAGGTCACGGCGTTGAGCTCACCGAGCTCGTGAGTGGCCTGGCTGATGCGCTTGTCGATCTCCTTGACGATCGTGTCCAATGTCGGTACCTCGTTGGCGGATGCCTTGAAGCGCGGGTACGTCGAGAGGAGCTCCTCGGCGGAGCCGAGGTTGTCCGCGATGTGGCGGAGTGCGGCTGTGGCGGGGGTCTCATTCTCGAACATCTCCTCATCCTCCTCAACGCCCTTCACCGTCGCGGGCGCGCGGCGCGCATCAACCTCGTCTTCGAACATAGGTTCACCGTCCGATGCATCCTTTGAGAGCGCGTCGTGGACCTCCTCGACCGAAGTCTGGCCCAGGTCCATCTCAGCGTCTTCAGTGTCGGGCCGGTTGTACTCCGCACGCAACAGGACTGCTTGCGCGAACATACCCCGCTGATTCGCAAGCGCGATGGCGACGTCGACCTCCTGGTTGGTGATGCCCATACTCGCCTTGTCGGGCGAATCGACGTTCTTGACGACGTTGTTGACCCATTTGACCCTAACGCAACGGTCGCCGGTGCAGTTGACGCACTTGGGGTGAGCGCCCGATTGCTGGGCACGGATGCATTGGAGACCGACCAAGATGTCGGACGTGCACGGTAGGGAGAACTCGGAACCGACGGCGGTCTGGAAAATACGGTAAGCAAGATACTACGCATCGAAGCGCAAAAACGGACTTACTACCGAGTTATCATACGTTACGACGGACCCTTCACCGCCAAAGCCCTTCGAGATGCGAAGAACTTCCGACAGGACCTCTTGCGGTGTAGTGCCGAATGCGTACCATAACGGCTCGCCCTCCTGCAGCTCGTTGTAGTGCGCGCCGAGCTTCGCAAGCGGTTCACCGTCCTTGAGACGGTAGCGGAGCCCTTGCAAACGGGGCTTGCGTTGCTGCTGCGGGGCGACCGAGGCGCTGCGCGTATTCGACGCTTGAGCGGCCATACGCGGTTTCGTGGCGGTAGGGGGCGCGCTGCCACGGGTAGCAGGCGCGGACATCGTGACCTCAACCTTCTTCGCGATCGAAGGTGTTGCGTTGGCCGCGGACTTGCGCGGCGCTGTTACGCTCGCTTTGGCCTGAGCGACCTTCTTGGTGGCGGGAGCGGGCGAGACCTTGACCTTCGCGGAAGCGTTCCTCGCGGTATTGCGCGTCGTGCGCTGGCCATATGTCTATCAAAATAAAAGTAAGCAAACAATGTAAAACGCGATGTAAAAAAACGAATTGAAAGACGACGCACCTTGTCATTGGCGTCATCGTCTTCGCTCTCGATATCCAGCACGTCACCCCCCTCCGACCTGGCAGCCTCGCCTGCAGCGTTCTCCGCATCGGACTCGTCGTCCGCAATGTTGCGTGAGGCCTTCAGACGCGACGGGTCCTTCACCGAGACGGATTGGTGGCGCTTGGGCGGATTGGGCTGGGGCGGGCTCTCGGGCGCGGAGCGCTTGGGCGCGGGAGCGGTAGGCAGCTTCGCCAAGATGGCGCCATACCCTCTGTGGTACTGGACCACTTTGTTGAACTCGGCGGCGACGTCGGTGTCATGGAGGTCGCATTCCTCTTTCATGCGAGCCTGCAATTCAAAATGAGTCAGTAAGATGCGTAAAAAACCCCGCTGATGAGCACGTACCAGTGCAATGGCCAGCTTATCCACGGCCTGCTTGACGACGGCGCGGTCGACCGAGTTCTTCGGGGGTAGCGCGCTGCAAACCGACTTCGCAAAGTCGTAGGCGGTTTGCGGGGCCATCTTCGGTCCGTCCGCCTTTGTTCGGGCCATCGCGAGTCGTAGGGCGGGAGGGAGCGGGAAGCGAGGACGGGCGGGCGAAGAAGGTGGTGGTCGAGCGCAAGACTTGCCAGCACGCAAGCCAGGGCGCTTCATGCGCTCAACCACGAGGCAAATCGCGTGGTTGGGCGCATGACTTCGTCCGAGCCAGGCGATGCGCGACAAGTCGCGTCGTCTCCTTGCTCCCGTCCCCCACCACATCGCAGTAACCCTAAGGAAAGGTGAGTACTTCAATACATTTCAATAAAATTGAATACTCAACATATTAAACCTGGCGCGGATATATCCGCGCCATACGCTCGCTCACGACATAAGCCTCGGCGCCTGGCTCACCCCGGCAAGTCGAGTTATGCGCGAACGGATGCATCGCTTGATGAGCGGATGCATCCTCGCGCATATCTCTGCTGTCAGGGGTGTCTAGAGCGCCTTTCCGCTCGTTTGCGTCCCCCCCATCCCATCTCCACGCCACCGTGTCTATCGAAGCGCAATACGCGTCCTCGCGTTTCCCATCCCATCTCCTCCTCCTCGCCACCGTGTCTCTCCGACCACCTTCACATCTCCGCGCTCGCTACTCCCCGTCTCAGCCCAGCGCCACACCATACGCGCTCTCGCGTTTCGCATCCCTTCTCCTCCTCGCCACCGTGTCTCTCCGACCACCTCCACAATCTCGCGCTCGCGTCTCCCTCCCTTCTCCTCCTCCTCGCCACCGTGTCTCTCCGACCACCTTCATTACACTTACGCTCGCGACTCCCCATCCCTTCTCCTCGCCACTGCCGCAACTTCCCGTCCCATTTTATTATACTTACACTTACGCTTACAATTCATCGCCACCGTGTCCCTCCGACCACCTTCGCAATCTCGCGCTTGCAACTCCCCGTCCCTCCTCCTCGCCACCGTGTCTCTCCGACCACCTTCACAATCTCGCGCTTGCAACTCCCCGTCCCTCCTCTTCGCCACCGTGTCTTCCCGACCACCTTCGCATCCCTGCGCTTGCAACTCCCCGTCCCTCCTCCTCCTCGCCACCGTGTCTCTCCGACCACCTTCACATCCTCGCGCTCGCGCCTCTCCGCTCGTCCTCCCTCTCCTCCTTCTCGCCACCGTGTCTTCCCGACCACCTTTGTATCCCTACGCTTGCAACTCCCCGTCCCTCCTCCTCCTCGCCACCGTGTCTTCCCGACCACCTTCACATCCCCTGTATCACAACCCCATTACTTCATATAGACCCTCATGGCGCGCTCATTGATTCGGTCTCACTGGCTCGCATCGATAAAGCGCGCCTGTAATGGTCGCCCGCTTCGTCTCATATCTATAGCGCATCGTTCCCTTGATCGCTCGCTTCGTCTCGCACTTGTGTCCTTGCTTACTTGGTTAGAGTCCTACATTGTATCCTACTGTGTGTCTACGCAATCGTTTGATGCATCCCGACGCTTAAGCGTATCTCACTGTCACTAGGCAGTATACCTGCTATATGTCGGACGATACACATTACTGGCAAGGAACATGTGGCAATGTGCCGGGGATGGATTAGAATCGTAGGCAGTACATGCAGAACGAACTACATGCAATGCAAAGAACGTAGCGTAAGAATGAAAGGCGTGATGCGCGGTGCATCGAGGCGTGGAGATCGTATACACATCGTATCGACATCGTAAAAGAGAACCAGAGAAGAGAAGAAAAACTTACCAAGGTGCGCAATGCACACATGCAGAATCCCACCGCCTACGCAACGTCCAAAACGTCCACAACGTCCAAAACGTCCACAACCTCCTCCAATGAACCGCCCAATGCATCCACCTCAGCGCTGATGCCGTGCAACGCTGTATCGAGCTTTGCGAGCAGGCCTTTCAAGGCTGACGCCTCGGACATCGAGCTTTCCCATTGCTGGTGAATAGCGTTCAGGCTTGCGTTTAAGATCAGATGCGCATCGTGCATATGCGTTGCGCGTGCGCGTAGCGAATCGGCGTCTGCACGGAGATGCGGGAACTTGACCGCATGATGCGCCGCAACAGCATGATCGGCCGCCTGATCGTGGATGCCTGCGAGGACACTTAGGTCCTGTACTGGGTCGACTGTGTTGAGCACGTGCTGCTCAACCTCATGCAGGTGATGGTAGAGGTTCTCCCGCCTGTCGACGAGATCGTGCAGGATTTCGCGGAGCTCGAGACGGTACGTTGAAATGGCCTGTTGGAGGCTGCGAGCATGCGCAAGCTCCGTACGCGCAGGTGACAATGACGACGCGAGAGTGCTGCTGAACGTAGGGGATGGCTTGAATGTGACTGCATTGAATCGGGGGATGTACGGGTGGCCGCGCGACCGCTTGGGCGCAGTCTGGCTAAGGCTTGGGGTCGGGCTTCGCGAGCGCTTCAAAGCCTGGTTTGAAAAGGTGGAAGAGCTCATGAGTGCAGTGGTATGGACCGTAAAGCGCAACAAGTAAGGGGGCGGGTGGGTGGTCGAAGACGAGTTGTGTCGATGCGCGGAACATGCATAAATAGGGCTGGACACCATGCGCATGCATCGTGGTGCATCGCATGACTATCCGACGCATGTATCAACACGCAGAATACTCGGCGCCCACATCACACGTTGCACAAGCACGGTCCATTGTGTGCGATGTCTACTTCGGCAATACTGTTGTGAGTATCCGTAAAGACACTGCGTATTTGCGACATTTGCGATCGGACCGTCTCAGAGAATTCGTTCGAACCAAATGTCTTTCAAACAAAACGCTATGCTATATACGTTTACGGACATGTGGGCAACTCGAGGCGCATTTCATCATAGCCCGGGAAGTGTCGGAATGCCATGCGCATTTGGCTGCACTGTTCAATAAGGACCGTGGTCAGCTCGCATAATGTAGAAGCACATTGGCGCCTCATGAGCCGGTTCGTATTCAGTACACCCGGAACCCTCCGATAACGAGTGCATCGCAAAGTAATCTCCGAGTCTCATGGCGGCCATCTGCATCGACCACACGGGTCGCAGAATGGGGCGACTTGTTCCTCTGTACGCACCATCACCGGAATGAATCCCAACGACGATATGTGGCTCCCTGGAAACCAACGCGCCTTGTATGGTGATTCTGCATGTAGCGGTGCGCTCGATAGGGGTCTTTCGACCAACATACAAGTGAGGAAGCTCATCTTTACAAAAGATCTTTCACTGAGAGTTTTTCGTAGAGCAATTTGGCGGAGAGTGGAAGCGACGGTCAAGATCTCATGCATCAGGATGACCGCTCAAGCGAGAATAATAGCTCAGAGCGAGACGATTCCGATGAAGGTCTGCATGAACACATTATATTGCAGGCGTATGCTTACCTTCAGCAGGTGCTATGCATGTAGGAGATATGAACATGTCAGTAGTGGACTCGGAGACGAGCGCAACCAGCCAACGCATCGCCTTGACACACGATACACATCACCCACTCGACACCCGCGACTTTGATGCATTTCTGAAGCGTATTCAGGACGGGTCCGTTACCGAAGGAGACCTGCCGGACTTTACAAAGGTCGTCAGTGAAGCGTTGGTTTGCGCCATGCAGAGACGCTACCAGTTAGAGCGGGAGAGGGATGCAGTCAAGGCAGAGGCGGCGCGGTGGGCGGGGAGAGCTGCGATCATTGCTTCTTCCATGATGCATCCGGAACATCAAGTGTAAGATGCACGTGTCGCTCTTCTCGGTCTACCATCATGTCTAGTATGAGTAGCACCACCCGTCAGCTTCTCCACTCTGTCATCCAAGTCCAGCCACCCGATATAGTGCCATTTACATTGCTGAATATTACGCGGTGGGAGGGTCACTTGAATGTTCTGCAAGATGCACTGGTACGTCGTATGCGGATTGAGACGATATCCCATCTCATTAGTTAGCTTGAGATGTCGGGCGCTTTGCAAACCGATGCGGAGGATCTCAGTTTCGAAGATGCTGCGGACCAAGCGGGTGTCACAAAGCTCAAGGAGAAGCTCGTCTACGCAAGAACCATAGTTGCCCATCTTCGCCCCGTCCAATCCGCATTGTTAGAACAGGAGGCACGCCACATGCCAAGCGTTCCGGTGTTTTCCGCACCACGCCCCATAACACGTGCACCCTCCGCTTCCACGTCCTTGCCTGAGTCTGGCTACGTGGCGACGGAGCCCTGGAACTCGCAGGACAATGCCATTGCGAATCGCCAGGCCGAATGGCGAAAAACCATACCTGACGGTCCCCTTGGCGCTCTTAATGACCACCCCGCAAATGTTCAGCTCAAGGACAAGCGTGCGCTATACAAGTTCTGCGCCGATCGCGCGTCAGAGACGATGGAGAGAGTACTGGCACTTGAGCGCATGATGGACCAATGCGATCAGGAGATCCAGCAGCTCCATGCGCTTATGATGTTTACCACCATCTGGTACGCATCGGCTCTTTTGAAATGCGTTGATAGTAATGTTTACCAGAGGGACGGCTGGCGGACCGGCTTGTACACTCTGTAGAACATCTCATACATTGTGTGCCCACTGTCCTTGGACGTATCCCAGGTATCATACATTGTCAGAGGCGAAACTATTCATGCGGACAACTGGGCGATGCGCTGCCCTATCCATGCGAATACCACCATCAAGTTGTGCATAGACCGCTTGTCCGACTTCGCCACAAGCCAGGCTGCAAATGACGCGGCATCCGTTCCCTGAGGCGCATCCGGGAAGGCGGTAAGCAACGGTGCTCGCCAGTCAGGGTTTGACCATGCTGCAAATATTGCTGGCGCAACCTTGTCTTTGTGCGGGCATTTTCGAACACCGCGCTGGTACGCGGGGTGAGGAATTGCATCCACATTTGGAAGGTAGCAGGTGAAGCAATACGGAGGCTCCATCTTCGGTTTCTTTTTTGGGAACTGAATCCCTTTGCGAAAGCCTGAGAACGAATGGGTTGACATGCGGAGATGAGGGCAATCAATGACGTCCTTGTGGCAGATAGGGCGTGCAGCCGCTCTGGGATTATGCATCATGCACAAAGGACAGACGCCAGTGAAACAGTCCAGCGTCTCAATCACAGGCTGCCACTCAACGCGTTCAATGTCAATGCGGTTCGCCTGACGGGCCTGCTCTTCAATCTGCTTCTCTGCAAAGGCCCTGACGCTGAACGGATTTAAGGGCTCCCCGGTCTCCGGATCCTGGGTTGCAGTGCGCTCGTGCAGGCCAATCGGTTGAGAGTGCATGCGTGATGCATCGCGCTTGAGAGGTCTACCCTCACTGCGAACAATGACTGACTGGATTGGCGCATCTGCCGCACGTTCAGGTGGCAGCATGTCCCTCAACCGTCCGCCATCGACACATCGCGAACACCGAGCGTTAAATGCATTGTCCGTGCAGACCTGGCCATGTCCAAGCCCGTCGACAAAGTCAAAGAGGGCTTTGCGCAGACAGACCATCTTGTCTTTGAAGATCAGATCGAGGAGGGCGTTCTTTCCACGATGATCTAACCGAGTACGCTCAACATAGTGCGACGCGTCATGGACGGAGGGTAATGCGAATGCGAATGCTGGTTGCCCATCGCGACCAGCTCTGGACATTTGCTGGAGAAGTGAGACAACACCGTCGGCTAGTCCCGCATGGAAGGTCGCAATGATGCGAGGGTTGTGGTAGCCAGCACCAAGTGCAGGCGTGGCCAGAATGAATGGAGAAGGGTTCTTGGCGTCGATCCACCGGTCTAGCATCTCACCGCGTTCCCTGTCGGTCAATGGCCGCCCTCTACTCGCAGCGGCACCATGGTAGAACTCGGCAGTGTACCCAAGAGCCGCCAGTAGCGTCTGCGCTTCCTCCCCATTGTCACCCGTCTGTACGAAGATGATGGCGAGGTGATGATCGCTGCGCGCAAGACCACCGGTACACATCTGCTCCCACATCTGGGTGATGTTGCGTATCGTCTCAGAAAGGTCCTTCATGGCACGGGTAACGAAGAATGCAAGCTCGGGCCGGTTGGTCGTTGTGCGGACAATCGTAGTCGCATGGGGATGAAGACCAAGTAGATTCTTAACCTCAGGTTCGGATGTAGGAGGGATAGTACCGCTGAGTGCGATGACCTGCATCTCCGCAATCCCACGAAGCTCTCGAATGTTCAATAGGGTGGGCCTGTACTGGCCATCCGTGACGGCCATCTGCGCTTCATCGAGAGCAAGTCGTATGCGAATATAACGCTCCACGCGAACAGCATCTGAAAGAGCGATTCGAAACTCATGACTATTGGCGCGGTCATATGTGATGAGAACCATGCGTGCCGAATTGCGTATTGGATCGCCGGTCTGCCACTCCTGCATACATTGCACATGGGCTTGTGCAAGCATATTGCGGGTGCTGGTGTAAATGGCGTTCAAGGGAACAGCAATGATCGTCAACGAATGCTGCTCAAGCAATGCAGCGACGACAGGCACCCAGGTCTTGCCACTACCCGTAGCCAAGATGAAGAGTGCATCACGGGCGTATGCGAGACATTCCATTATGGCCTGCCTCTGACCGTCCGAACGCCAAAGGACTGCATGAGGTGCATTGGGGTTGACAAGACGTCCCAGAACTCTACGAGCAGCGGCCTCAAGATCCCTAGGATCAACTATGTGCATCGCGGTGAGGGACACTCTATAATGTATGAACAACAAACATACCAGTCAGAGCGCTCGCCGGGTGCGCTGTAGGTGGTAATGCGGCTGGTACGTAGCGGACTGCAGATGCAGTAATGTCCTGCGATGGTACGAATGCGACTGGCGTTCCGGATACGCTAGCTGCATCGTGGACGAAGCGATTCTGAGGCCGTGGTGGGAGTGTATTCGGAGCTGTCTGAGGTGACGGAATTGGGTGGGCACGATGGACGGAAATTGGTGCCCTTGGTGGGACAGTACGCGTTCCTTGAGCTCCATGCTCTGCGATGGGTTGCGGGTTGTTATCTGCAAATCAAGTCAGAATTTGGACATATGCTATGGGTCGAGAAAAGGTGTAATACCTTGCACACCGTTGTGCGTATCTGTTTGACCGTCCGTGGCCGCTTCTGGAAGTGGAGGGAATACCTCGGTCTCCTGCCATGCATCATGCGCTTCATTCCCCCGCGCCCGCGCACTTGGAGCCCCTTGCGGACGCGATGGCAACATCTGAGGTGCGACGCTCCGCATCTCGAGGTGATACGCGCGTAACAGCTTTTTGTTGGAGTCCTCCATCCAAAGTCTGGTCTCGTGCTCGTTGGCCTTCACGATACGATCCATGCGTGCTTCAAGCTTGCTCGCAAATTGCGACTGCGATTGGGGTGCAGTGGACTTGTCGAAATGGATGTAGCGAGACTCTTCCACCGTACTCCACAAATTTCCTAGACAATATTACATAAGTGATTGATGCACTGGGCGGCGCATATACATAGCAATGCGTACCTGGAACGAGATGGTGGTCTCTCTGGTAGTCCATTGCTCTCCGTACAAACTCAGGTGTTAGGTCCTCCTGTAAACCCCTGTACACGTTCGATGCAACGCCATAGCCCATGTGAACGCGATGGGAATGGCCAGCCGCTTCAGCCTCAATGTCGATACCCTCTGGATCTTCGGGTGCTTGCAGAGCGGCCATTTGCGGGCTACGATAACGCATGAAGCCAATCTGCTGATGCCGATTGTCACGCACGCCAAACTCGCGACCAATGACAATGCGAGTTAGCGCTTTGATACCCTCGGAGAGATTGTCTGTAGTGAAGCGCTTGGTGACATTGACAAAGACCGCAGTCTTGAAGAGATGCATGATGTGCGGGTCACGTCCATACAACTTGCTGGCTGCAAAGATTGCAAAATCCCGAAGGACGCACATGTCTTGAATGAGAAGATGCGAAGAGCACGCATCAAGGGGTTCGGGAATTGCCTTGTCCAGGCCCGTTCGCGATTGAAGCTTGTGATATCGCCTTCGAAAGACGACGTTACGACCTAGCACGTATACACTTCGTGGCGCTGTCCGAGTGTTGATGAGTTCCAGACAAGTCAACTCCGATCCTCGAGCCGGACCAGCAGTGTTAAGCTCTGTTGCAAGAAGTAGACGAAGGTGGAAAGCGGCATAGTCGATAAGCCACTTGAGAAGTGGACCAGGGAGCCACGTCTCATGCCCATCAGGGCCAATGTGTACGAAGCGCTTCCGAAGTGTAGGAGACTCCAGAATGAGGGTTAAGAGTATGTGCTTCCGTTGAAACAGATGTCGATTGCGTGCGTTACGCTTGAAGTTGTACCCAGGCTCTGTGTTCGATGGATCGTCTTCGAGCAAGCCGTGCTGGAAGTAGGCATCGAGTCCCATGCGAAGTTCTTCGTAAAGGGCGACGGCCTCGTCCTGGTTTCGCTGCCTCATCTCGCGCTGATGCTCAAATGTGATGAGGGTGCCCTTGTAGTACATGCGCTCTCCTTCGACGTCCCAGGTCAGGTGCGGCATGGACGGACTGCAGAACGCAAGATACGCTCCATAGTGCATGTAGCGCTGCATGGTGCGAAATGTACACAGATGGGCGACGCGATAGCAGGGAGCGAGAGACACAACATTCGCAATGACCGAGCGTACGTATGCATGGCCTGTGCCGACCGCATTGCGATGAGCGTCGCGCACAACTAGATAACGCTACCATGTTCAAACGTCAGTATTACATCACTCGCCCAATGTGTCTACGAACCTGTAGATTCATAACCCGTGCGAATAGCCCCGTAGTCTGGTGCGGTGTTGCAAACTCGCCCGTCCTGCGCATTGACGCCATGGCAATGACCAGAACAGTGGGATCCGGCTCCACCACACCACGGGTAGGTAGCCATTCATGAGTCCACAGCGCAAGGAGTAAGTTATGGCAGTCCTCGATGGCCTGTGCGCTGTCTAGAACATCGTCGCGAAGGGTGTTATCAAGTGCCTCTACAAGATTGTGGATCGGCGTTGGAAGCTCCAGACGAAGGCCTAAGTAGCGTGATTTGTTCACTTTGTCGACAGGACAGACGGAGTTTGCATGTGTACGCAATGCGACGGTAACGAGCTTCAACACGATATGCGTATAGCTGTCAAGAGTGGTACGCGTCTGGTGGTTCCCAAACGGAGTGTGGTTTTCGCCACTACAGACGGTCTTCAGCTCTCTTGATTGCAAAAGAATGATCACTAGAAGCTACGTACCGCTCTGGATCGGGAGTGTTGAGTTGGCACAATGCGGACTCATGGGTCTCACTTATAAGGAGAGCAGCGTCACGGAACAGATCCAGTAGCAGTCCTTGCAATGCAGAATATGGTTCGCCCTCCTGCGTGGGGCCAATGAGTGTTTCGATGTCCTGCATGGTAAACCCCTTCAGAGCAGACGGCCACCGTGTAAAGCGGTGCCACGGCTCAACATTGCGGGTATCGTACTCCTCTACTGGTAGCTCAGACGCGGCCTCCGTTTCGGCAACGACTCGCGTAATAAACGCATGTATGTCCGCATCGGATGAGCGTGTCGCCGCATCATAGACCCGGAACCATGACTTTGCGGAACCAAGTCCAGGTGCAAACCGTTGAAGCGAGACCGTCTCCGCCAGATCGAGTCGAACACGACTACCCTTGTGCACTGCGTTACAGTGCGTGCGTAAGCTAGCCCGGTCCTGAAACCCTTTGGGACAGCTGGTAACAGGACAAAGAAGTCCGTCATCCATCTTCAACAAGCCCTCGTACTCAGCAACCTCCTCGGTTGGAAACGGTGGTAGGCCAGCGTGAATATCTAAACCCAAATCATCCGCCCATGCATTGACAACGTCCTGTGATGGCTTGCGCAACAGGTGCTTGTGTCCCCAAGCAAGATGCCCAAGAACGCGGTCCACGGGAACGATACATTCATGCTGGACGCATAGAAAGCGTTGCAATCTTGTCTGCACAACGAGTCCGACCTCGTCCAAGAGCGGATGAGTTAGAAACTGGAGATCGTCACCATCGCTCTCTACATGAAGTGATACATATCCGTACCTCTCCCTTTTGCACACATTCCGCTGGTGATATATCCGTATAGAGAGGCGGACTGTGGCAAGACTGAACGGAACTTGATGATGCATCGTCTGCAACGGGTGAGGGAGTCGGGGTGTTCGCACTGCGCATTGGTTCTGTAGTTTGCGTTCCATGCGATGTGGGCATGCGTGTGATGGGCGAGGCGTTGATTGTTTCGATCTGCAAAAACAGCGATTAGTTGAGTAGCAGTTTCCACACGCATGTCCTCTACTTACATGTAGTGTAAGGGCACGTTGGCGGACAGGAGATACCGACCGCATGCTGATATCCGACTGAGGAGATCCGAATGGTGACACATTTGCATGAATGGGTGAAAGCTCCGCCAAGGGTCTTGCAGACGTGCGATCCGGGGTACGAGGCAATGCGCCGATAGGCTGGATACCCCATTACCGACTGAATGCTGGCGCATCATATACATGCACGCACCTCAGATGTCTCCGATGGACTCTGATGTCTGTCTCCATCACGGCTTGTCTCCTGGGTACCAGGTGGCGTTTGGCGATCCGTATGGGGCATCATATGCCGTGGTAGCTAGTGCGCGTATATGACATTCTGGCCTCGCATCGTCATGGACACATTGCAGAGACTTACAAAGGCTTCGTCGGAAGATATGTCTTGTATCTGAGAAGTCCAGTTAGATGGCCCAAAGATCGCATGAAGAGATACCGCCTTGTAACGGACCTTTTCATGTTCAAGGTCCAAACCGTTTGCGAATGCCATGCGCGATGCATATATGCCGATAAGAGAGAGTTTCGTACACTAACGGAGATCAGATTTGATATGTGATACAGCGGGTTCATGCGCACCTGAACCTGCACCTCGTCAATCCATTCCACTGTCGAGTTATTATGGTCATCGCGTATGTGCTTCTTGAGTCGGCTCAGGCGTCCATATATCGCGTCACAAACCCGATCACCACATCGCATCATGCATCGAAATCCAAGGACGTGGGTAGCGGACCCTTGTTGATTACGCTTAGAGAGGCAGACACGAAGCAGTTCACCAGAGTCCATCGCAAGTCGAAGGTTTTCAAGACAACTGTCATAATGCTTTTTGTCTTGCTTCCGTATGCCCTCCCCACAGCGCGCGCAAGGCTTTACATGAGCGGACATATTGCGAAGTGGTAGTTTGAGACAAGGGACAAGCTGACACATTGCGCGCGAACGACCGTGCAATCGATGCGAAGCACAACACGTGCCACAAATGACGCGTCGCATTATCGATGAGTGCAGCCAATGATGCAGCAGATAATCAACGCATGAAATCATCAATAGATCTTTGGACCAACATATGTGATAATCGACATGTCACCAGACTATTACATCCAGACGTCAATGCGTACGGGGGTGGACACATCGTGCGTCTACGTCTTGCGCTTCCATTGCACTTAGTTGCAGATGCATGGAACGGTTAGCACATTAGACGATTGATGCATCATAGATGCGGTGCATCATATCGTTGGTGCATTGCGCGGACGATGCATTGCGCACTCGTTGTATTGTCCCAACAATGCATTGCACGGTCAATGCATTGCACAATCAATGCATCGCCCGGTCGACGCATTGCACGGTCGACGCATTGCACAATCAATGCATTGCATAATCAATGCGTTGCCCGGTCGACGCATTGCACAGACAATGCATTGTACGTACATTGCATTAACTGACAATGCATTGATGACTTGGTGCATCAATCGAAGCTATAATACTGACGAGTATATGGAAAGAGTAACTATGACAAAAATTGTATTACTTATATAGGGTTCACGATAGAGTGTTTGCATAGGATCAGGAGTTCGATCATGTTGGGAGGGTGCGGGTGGATAGTCGGAGGGTTGTGAAGGGTAGGGTTGTGCTCAAAGTAGGAGATACGATATTTGGGTAGTGTTTGGAAGACAAGGCATGGTGCGAGGGGAGGTTGGGAAGAGTCAGGAGGTGAAACGCGGTAGTTACGAGGTATGATAGAGTGCGGGAGAGTGTTACGGGGTGTTACGGAGGTAGGAGTTGGTGCGAGGGGAGGTTGGGAAGAGTCAGGAGGTGAAACGCGGTAG
>UWZB01000157.1:0-17525 GCA_900536885.1 Peniophora sp. CBMAI 1063
GGATACCTACTTAGATCGTACTTAGTGGCTGTGATAGTAGTGGGCTGGGCGGCCCTTGCACCAGCTACTTATTGCTTTTGACCCTCCTGACACCTAATAATAGGAAAATGCCCCCTTCATCACTCCTACTTTACTTAGAGTGGTATGATAGATTGCCCCAGATAGGCACTGAATGTGCAGTCGAAGATCGACAACTTGTCGATGTCACTTTTGCATACTCGTCGCAGACATCTGCCCGTGGACACATTATTCTGACGAATGTCTGCCTAACGCATGCGCTGTAGCAGTATGCGTACATTGATGTATATGAACATAGAGTGAGAGAGAGCTAGACGAGTGGCCTCGCCTCCGGGAAAGCAGCTGAAACGCGCTCACGTGAGTTTACGCGTATAACCTCGTGCTGGCCTTCTTGACCCACGATCTACCCTTCTCCCACTGAAAAAGCCTTCAGGCTTCAAGGACCATCAAAGCTGAGGATATAAGAGCCTCATACTTTGAGGGCGCTATACTACGAGAGGGGGGGGGCTCCAACCAAGAATCCTGTAGTGCCAGTAGTACGAGACGGATATGGATATAGGCTCAGGCGCTTGCACGTGCAGCTACACCTCATGAAATATGTTGTGTGTATATTAGAGCATTAGTATGTGATATAGGTTGCAAACAGCAGCGTGTGTTAAGAAGTACAGTAAGTATTTGGCCAGCTCATTATGTTCACGACGATCGACCTGGAGCGACAAAGCCCGACAAGTTCAAGCCCCAATTATCATCCCATCAACACCAGCGCTGCCGCTTGGACCAGTACTTGCCTCCCTGCTCACGGCCGCGCTAGTGTTCTTCGACGACGAAGCAATCGCAAAGTCCGTAATCTTCCGCGGCCCCCTCCTTCTCCCACCTGAAAGCGCATCCTTGAGCCCTTCGCGCTGATAGTGCACCCGCAGCTGGACCATCTGGATCCAGCTCTTGGCCGACGAGCGATCGAGATGCGCCGCTCCAGTGTCATCTATCAAGCATCAGTATCGCGTAGACATTGAAGCATCAACGAAGAGCACTCACTGATCTTCCCGTACAAATGCTTCAGCGCGACTTCCAGCTGCTCAAGCGGCGCTCCGTTCTCGTGCACCATCGCGTCTGTGCTGCTCAACAGACCAGACTTCTTGGTCTCCAGTATAACATACTCTTCCACGCCAACAAGCATCCGGTTCAGTACTTCCGCGCGTGCTTCAAGGTCGTAGTAGTTTGTCTCGGCTGTGATAGCGAAGGGACCATCGTGCGCGCGCCAGAGAAGTGTGATGATGGGGTCCAGAGAAGGCAGAGCGAGGTATTCATCCTGTAAGGCTGCATCAGCAATGACTACGTGTGTAACGAATCATGACTGACCGGTTCACTCGGTGGCGGCGTTTGGAGCAGAAGATGAAAGGCAACACGTCGACAGATGCGGATGCTGGGTCGATTGGAGAGAGCAAATGTGTTGATGATGGTATGCTGATACGGTGGCGCCAGTGACGACGTATATAGCCATATCTCACGCGCGATAAAAGCCTCCTGTGTTCTGAATTAGGCCAAGTATAGTGAGACGGATATGAATGACGCACAGTCTTGTGACTCTCATCACGGTCGTTCGACAGGCGGCTAAGAACGGCGTCAATGGTGGACGTAGCGGTGATCCGTAAGTCCAAGCCGGTCTCTACGTCGTTCGCAATGAAGATGAAAGCCATGACGATACTGGGGATCTCGTCGTTGGGGATAACACCGCCCTCGCTGAGACTGAGTGAATAACACGTATAGTTCGAGATACAATGAGGCTTACACGACATAGTTCTTCACGAGGGTGAGCATGCGGCGCAGGATCTTCTGCCGGTCCTCGCTCGTCTTCGCGCCAGTAGGTTGCGAAGCCAGCGCCTCCGGCCAAATCTTCGCGACAAGCTCAGCCTTGAGACCAAGACCAGCCATTGTCTGGGCAATGAGCGCTGCGGGGAAAGGTATGACCTGGCCCTTGGGCACTTTCCTCGCCATATCATTGAGAGCACGGTATGCCCTCACCGGAGCTTCATCGGGGCGAATGGAAAGAGCTGATGGGACATCAGCCTCGAGTAAAGAGTATTTTGCGAGAGGATGTACCGAGTTGAGCGAGCGAGCGCAGCACAGGAAGGCTCGCCTTGAGGACTCGCGGGTCCAACAGTGACGCGCTGATGAAGTTGATAGCCCGAGGATATACTGCAGAAGACGATAAGCCAATGATGTTCCAGCATTTATGTCAGAACACATACCGTCGTTGATCCAGGCCTCTCGAAGCATGACCATGCTCTTGCTTTCGCCTTCGAATGGCTCCCAGACCGGAAACGGCGTCGAAGTCATATCAACATCCATATCCTCTTCGACTTCACCGCCCAGTGCGCGAGCCCAGATCTCCACCGGTCTCGAACTTCTTCCCTCATCCGGCCCAGCCAATTGGTCGGCTTCGATGATGTCGAACGTCGCCTTACCACCTTCAGCGCCAAGCAGCTTCATCGCACTCTTCTTGCTCTTGTCGAGATTGAACTCGTGCGGGTCGTCTTCCTGATAGGCTGCACCGGAGTAGGCGCGTTCGATACCTTCCTGCGCATGACGTGCGGCTGCCTCGAAGTCCCCCATGTTCGCTTCGGTCTCCGCGGACGATTCACGCAACTCGGCCTTGAGGAAGGCACTTTCACCCGTGCCTTTACGTTCAGCGGCGTTCTTTTCGCGCAGGAATTTATCGATGGGATTCGGGGACTTCTTGCGACGCTCGGCAGCTTTGCTTTCGGCCGCAAGTACTGCGGGACGGCGTGTAGCCTGCTTACGTTCGCGCATCGGGCGTTGAGTAAGAAGAGGCGAGCTGGTGACCATGGGCGAGCTGAGCGACGGGGAAGAGTCTCTAGTCGAGCTAAGAACGCGGACCGGTCAACCACAATCCAATGTATATGCAAGATTGAACGTACGCTTTCCCCTTTCCTTTCCCCTTCTTCAGCGTAAAGAACCCTTCCAGCTCATCCTCGCTATCGCTCTCCGGAAGCACGTCTGGAACATCGCGATTGAGCTCCTCGTCAGAGTCTATCATTTGCGCGGCCAACGCCGCTCGTCGCGCAGCATCAGCGTCGACTTGTCTGCGCGCTTCCGCCTTCGCCTCTGCCAACACCTTCGCCGTCTTTGACTTGGGAGACAGTGTCATCAGCGGTGACGATGCTTGCGACTGATGTCTCGACTGAGCTCGATTCGGGGTGCGTTGTGAATGAGGCGAAGACGCAGGCGCGTGGACGGATGACGAGGGGTCAGCCATCTCCTCGTCGTCGATGTGCCATGGATCGACATCGGCCATCTGGTCAACATCCATCGCTCCGCCAAGTGAGATCTCCAATTCGTCACTCTGCGAGCTAGGGAGGACTGGCATATTGTCGTCGTCGGCAGGTGGGGAGGTGAGACGGCGCTTCTTGGCCGAGGACGGTCTACGCGCAACAAGTTAGTCGATAGTCAAGATACAAAAACATACGATCTACTTACAATCTACCTGTCCTTTTCTTCGTAGGTGTGGGGGTAACGGGTAACTCGGCACCTTTCCGTTTCCTCGCAGTACGGCGAGTGACAGTCGGGGGTTCGGGGATCGGGCTAGGTCCGCGTTCGTCCTCGGTCGAGGTCAGAGGGTCAAGCTCTGAAGAGTCTTGAATAGATTCATGTAGAGATGTGAGGTCAGACAACGCCGAGGCTGAACTATTGAAGCGAGGGCGGAGCAACGGCATAGGTAGGGCATCCGGGTCGTCTTGCGGCGGAGGGCTGGACATTCTGGTCGAGGAGGTGCTCCTACTAGGAAGCGAGACGTAGACGGCCAGCTTTTTATTAGGGTGTGTAGACGTCGAAGCCGAGTCGTGGTCAGGCCTGCGTGCGAGGCGAGGCGAGGCGCGCTCAGCAGGACGCCCTTTCTCCTTCCTGGGGCGCGCCGTGGCGGGCCGCAGACCGGTAGTGGTAGATGAATTCGACGAGGTGGTCACGGACGGCTTCTTGAACCAGTCGGATATCGAGCCGCCCTGCGGCAAGGTCGACGCGCCCACAGCCTTCTTCGATCCAGACGCGCGAGTCATGGCGTATTCGCTTAGCAGACGCGAAGCGAAGTCGCTAGAACACGGAGATCTCGCAGATGGACCTTATCGGGTTATATGTCAGAAGGCGAGCTCCAGAAGCACCTGTGCGGTTTATCCAAGACTGAGTGGTTGTGGTAGTGAGAGACTAAGATGCGACCGCCGCGCCACCTCGCGTCTCCGTCTTGGTCAACAACCGCGACGCGTCGCGTCACATTCCGCAGCACGACGCGTCCACCACGAGGCTCTCAAGAGCCTCCAGGCTCAACTCTTAATCACCGGCCAAACGCGTTATTCCATGAGTACTGTTTATTTTCATGTATGTACGAGTACAGAGTCGCAGAGCAGGTAGCCTCAAGCAAAAGTAGCCGGGGCAACAAGACGTACAGCAAATGTAATGGGGATGATGATGGAGGATGCGCAGGGTGGAGACGGGAGACGTTGAGATGCAGGACGAGAACAAGGATGGTATGCAGCACAGATACGCTATTACAAGGTATCGTAAGGGGTAAACGTAAAGCGAGCCCGAACAGTCCGGTCAAGAGGTATGGCAGAGAAAAGGTATGTTAGTAGTAGGTAAAGACATGATCGGAAACGCAGGTTGCAAAGCTGATTGGTATAAGTACAGATGCATGCAAAGTGATCAGAGTCCAAGAGGTATCGCTCATGCTGAAGATGCCGCAGACTTGGCCGCAGATGCTGCCGCGGTTGTGGCGGCGGAGGCGGCAGACGTTGCCGACGCCTTACCGCCGTTTACGATGCCAGAGAGGGCGGCGCCCGCAGCACTGGTAGCAGCTCCAGCTGCCGCACCTGCCGCGCTCGTCACCTTCCCACCTTCACTCGTAGCAGCAGCCACAGCACTAGACGCGCCCGCAACTGCTGCACTGGTGATTCTGCTCGCGGCCGAACCAGCTACGCTAGTAGCCGCGCCGACAGCGCTCGTCGCCTTGCCGATGTCGCTCGTGACGCCGCCAACAACGCTAGATGCCGCACTACCGACAGCGCTCGTGATGCTACCAACATCGCTAGTGATGGAGCCCACGAGACTCGTCGCGTTGCTGATCGCTGTCGTCAGCTCTCCGTTCACCGAAGCGCTGATGCTGGAAGCAAGACCCTGGAGGGCACCCGTGTCGCTGGCGGCGATGCCCAGAATGTCGAGCGAGTACGCCGTCGTGACGTGGTCCTGGTTGATGTGGAACCATGGAATGGTGTAGCCGCCATCACCGACTTGAACCGTCGAGACCGACTGGATATCGAGGTACCCGAGCGGGATGATCGCGAGAGAGGCGATGGCGCCATTGACGAGGAGGACGTTGCCGAATGTACCACTGTTGGCGGTCTCGTGCGGCGGGACGGTGAAGTCCGTGAACGGCTGGTCGAAGATGGCGTACGTCTTGCCGTTGACGCCCGAGTCGGATTGTGAGAACGAGATATGGAGAGGCGCGTCGAGCGGGTTGTAGACATCAAAGTTGACTTTGACGAGGTTGTCTACCAACGTGTCAAGAGTGATGAAGACGTTGACGTGGGTGAGAATCGGTGGTGCATCCATGGCCGGGAGGTTCGCGTCGAGGCTGATCCCCTCCAAGCCCGGAACGAGCGAGGCGAAGTTCGAGCTATCCGAGTCTCCCTTGATGGTAAGCGGGAGGTCATCGCTACCCTGAACGAAGCCTAGGAAAAATCGGGATGAATAAGTAGCTCAGACGAGCTCAGTTGAACACGTACTTGTGAGGAAGCCCTCCGCCACTGTGTCGTTGGCATCCGCTGGCATGTAGTGGAACTCCGCGTCGATATGGTTCTCACCAGGGACAAGGTGAAGGGTAGGGATGACGGCGCGACCGATCTGCGTATCCTTGTATGTAACAGGGAAGGATACGTCCACGGTCTGGAGCGATATGTTCGACGGGTTGTTGAGCGTGGTCGTCAACTTCGCAAGAACGTATTGGTCGCCGCCGTCGCCGCCACTGCCCGTGACCGTGACGTTGCTGAGCGAGGCCGTTCCGCCGAAGCCGTTGATGCCACCAAGCGAGGTTGTGGTATTGAAGGGGATGCCGGAGATCGGGATATTGCCGACCGTGGTCTTGGCGACGACGTTCGCAGTACCCTTGAGCTCGAATGAGACACCACTCGTATCCGTGACGGCTTTGATGAAGGCGGAGAAGGCGTCGTTGTTGACGGACTTGAGCGTCTGGTTCGAGAAGCTGATCTGTAGCGGCGCGAGGTTGCCGGTAGATACGCCACCGACGTTGTCCTCGAGGGGCAATTGAAGCTGGGGACGCATTAACACCGTCATCAATTAGACGCTGAGGAGACGCACTGTAGCGATGTCTACACCACTCTCAGCCAATGTGATATTCTCTGACGACTGGATGACTTGGAGCGAGAAGCCGACTAGAGGCAAGATTAGCAAAGTATGCGACACAGAGAGGCAGAAGCGTACAAGGATTCTTGTACTCGGCCACAGTGTCGGTGGAGCCTGCGAGCGGTGCGAACGCTTGGCCCTCCTCGGTCATCGTGAGAGCGAAGTCATTAAGCGCGATCGATTCGATGACCTGAAACGTCACGTCAGCCCGCGTCTAAAGCTGCATTGTATAGTGTAGCACACCTGGTAGATTTGACCCGGGAGCGTGACGTTGATCTCGAGCGTCTTGAAGGCGGTGCTGAGCCAAGTAATCTCATCGCTGCCATCCGGCGCGACGGAGACGCCCTTGACGTTGAGCGTCTGGTTCTGGCCGGCCAAGAAGTTCGAGAAGAGGACGCCCAGTGTGTCGAGATCGGACGACGAGGACTTGGGCGTGATACGGCCGGTGAGATGCTCGGTCGTCGTGGACATGGCGGCGAGGTATAGATCGGTGCCAGTGAGCGGACCAATGTCAACACCCTCGAAGAACGCCTCAAACCCAACAGTACCGAGACCGATGCTAATCTGCGCCTGTGACGGAATCATCGAGTCGGTTGAGATCTCGATACCGCCTTCCTCCGCATCACCCGGCAAGTCGAAGTTGGAAATGGTCACTCCAGGGATGTTGTTGAAGGCCTTGAGCGTGACGTCCTTCGAGAGCCTGACATTATCGAAGGCTGTACCGAGCGCGGTAACCCGGAGAGCATCGGTCGAAATTGTCCAGGTGAAGTCCTCGTTGTGAAGAAGGTACGTCGCGAAATCGGTAAAGCCGTCCTGGTCGGTGATCGTGAGCTGACCGGACGTCACCAGATCAGGGACACCGTCGTTGGCGGCAGCGCAGACTACGAAACCTGTTAGCGTGCGGGAGCGTGGAGCCAGAGTAAGTCTGCGTACTGTCGGGAATAGCAATCGTCGCGATGCTCCTGTTTTGCCACGAGACAGTGACCGGCTCGGGGAACGAGATGAGCGCATCCAACGGTCCGATGTTAGTGAGCGCGCCGTTCAATGCGAGGGCGAAGCCATCATTGGTGATATCCCTGGCAGCAACGGTCAGTATCAGTCCCGCGGTTCGCCCGCGAATATACGTACGAGATGTTTGCGGCGTTAAACGTAAGGTTTGCGCCGTCCACCAAGGTCTGCACGATGGGCGGTGCGACGGCACCGATCAGGTAGAGAGCAGTGTCATCGGTCTGTCAAAGCTATCAGCGCAGTGCGACTTGAGGACGTGGTGCATACATACGATGGCGGTGACGTTGTACTGTTTGAAGTCCAGATCAAAGGTGAACGCTGCATGAAGGGATGAGACGATGTCACAGTGCATCAAGCTAGTACTTACAGTCCTCAATCGCGACCTCGCTGGAAATGTTCAGCGTGACTTGAAGGTTCTTGAGCGAGTCCAGGATGGCATCGTCGACGTCGAACTGCTTTCCGCTGCTGCACGAGTCGTTGCCCACAACGCTGGTGTTGATCTGCGAACCGTACTTAGGGTTGGCAAGAGCGATCTTGAAGAGATCTGGAAGGGGCCCAAGGTCGACACCATTATTGGTCGCGCCGTCGAGAAGAAGCGTAATGATCGTGGTCGGATCGAGGTTGAAGTGGAAGGGCAGCTCGGGGCTGGTAGAGTTCTGGTGACCAGGTGCGTTGAAGGAGAGGTCGGCGTTCTCGATGGCACCGAGGAAGAGCTGATCATTGTACGTCGCGCCCGCGCTGACCTCATGCAGGTTGATACTAGCCGTGAACGGATTGTCTAGCACGAAGGTCGAGGTGGCAATGCCGGTCTGAACGATGTCCTTCGGGAAGACAAGCGAAGCGCTGCTGATGATGTTCTGGTGCAGCGCCGGGAGCGTAACATTAAGCTCGAGCGTCTTGAACGCCGTGCTGAGCCAGGTGACCTCATCGCTGCCGTCCGGAGCGACGTAAGAACCGTCGACGTCCAAGGTCTGATTGATGCCCGTGAGGTAATTCGAGAACAGTACGTCAAGCTTCTGGAGGTCGCTGGATGAGGTTTTGGGCGTGATGATGCCGGAGAGCGCCTCAGTCGTGGTCGACTCTGGTAAGAGATCGAGGTTGTCGCCCTTGATCGGACCAATATCGAGGCCTTGGAAGAACGCCTCAAACCCGACAGTGCCGAGCTGGATGCCGAGCTGTGCAGGTGAAGGGATGAGCGAGTTCGTTGAGAACTCAATGCCCGACGAGTCGCCCGAAGTGAGGTCGAAGTCAGAGATCGTGACACCAGGCAGGTTATTGAATGCCTTGAGCGAGATGTCCTTGGATAGCTTGACATTGTCGAAGATCGTTCCGAGTGCAGTGACACGCAGGGCGTCCGTCTCGATGGTCCACGTGAACTCCTCGTTGTGAAGAAGGAACGTGGAGAACTCCGTGAAACCGTCCTGGTCAGTGATCGTGAGCTGTCCACTGGTGATGAGGTCGGGTACACCGTCGTTCGCAGCAGCGCAGACTGCACGGATATGTAAGCATCACCTAAGCGGTAGGGTGAGAGCAAGCTTACTGTCAGGTATAGCTATCTTCGCGATCGACGACCCTTGCCAGATGACGGTAACGGGATCAGGGAACGAGATGAGCGCGTCAAGTGGGCCGATGTTGGTCAATGCTCCCTCCAGATCCAGACCGAAGCCCTCATTGGTGATGTTGCTGGCGTGATATCAGCCAAGGCGATTATGGAGGACAGCGAACAGACGTACGAGATGTTCGCCGCGTTGAACGTCAGATTAGCGCCGTCGACGAGCGTCTGTACGATGGGCGGAGCAACGGCGCCAATGAGATACAAGGCAGTAGAGTCCGTCTGCCGTCACGTAATCAGTACTGATCATGAAATGCAGGGTATAACATACGATAGCCGTGACATTGTACTGATCGAAGTCCAGATCAAAGGTGAACGCTGCACTTTTTGTCAGTATGGTTCGCCGTAGCCATTAGATGGCGTACGCACAGCTATCGATTCCAACTTCGCTGGAGATGTTCAGCGTGACCTCGAGGTTCTTCAAGGAGTCGAGGATCGCGTCATCTACGTCGAACTGCTTTCCGCTGTTGCACGTCGAGTTGGTTGTGAGTACACTCGAGTTGATCTGCGAGCCGTAGTCGGGGTTGGCGAGCGCGATCTTGAAGAGGTCGGGCAGAGGGCCAAGATCAACGTTGTTATTCTCCGCGCCGTCGAGCAAGAGCGTGATAATCATCGTAGGGTCGAGATTGAAGTGGAAGGGGAGCTCGGGGCTGGACGTGTTCTGGTGACCGGGTGCATTGAACGACAGATCGGCATTTTCGATGGCACCGAGGGAAAGGTTACGGTATGTCGCGCCCGCGCTAACCTCGTGGAGGTTGATGCTGGCCGTGAACGGGTTGTCAAGCACGAAGCTGGCCTGCGCGATACCTGTCTGAACGATGTCGATGGGGAAAACGAGTGACGCGCTGCCGATGATGTTCTGGTGAAGCGCAGGGAGCGTGACATTGAGTTCAAGCGTCTTAAACGCTGTGCTCAGCCAGTTGATTTCGTCGCTGCCATCGGGCGCTACGAACGAGCCGTCGACGTTCAGGGTCTGATTTAAGCCCGTCAGGTAGTTCGAGAACAGTACATCCAACGTCTTGAGGTCCGACGATGAAGTCTTTGGTGTGATGGTGCCGTTGAGAGCCTCCGTCGTCGTAGACTCAGGCGCAAGCGTCAAACCCTTGCCGGTGATCGGGCCCACATCAAGCCCCTGGAAGAACGCTTCGAAGCCCACCGTGCCGAGCGTGATACCAAGCTGGGCGGGCGACGGGATCAGCGAGTTGGTGGAGAACTCGATGCCAGAAGAGTCTCCAGATACGAGATCGAAGTCGGAGATGGTAACGCCGGGAAGGTTATTGAAGGCCTTCAAGGTGACGTCCTTGCTGAGCTTCACGTTATCGAACACTGTGCCGAGCGCCGTGACGCGAAGCGCGTCGGTCTCGATGGTCCATGTGAAGTCCTCGTTGTGCAGGAGGAATGTAGAGAACGTTGTGAAGCCGTCTTGATCCGTGATGGTCAGTTGGGCGCTGGCGATCTCAAGATCCGGTACGCCATCGTTTGCAGCAGCGCAAACTACACGATGATGAGCGGACGGGCATTGTGATACGATGAAAAGGCATACTGTCAGGCAACGCAATCTGTGCGATCGGAGATCCTTGCCAAACCACGGTCACGGGCTTCGGGAAGGAGATCAGCGCGTCGAGAGGGCCGATGTTCGTCAGTGCACCCGCGAGGTTCAAACCAAAGCCGTCATTCGTGATGTTGCTACAAGCCGGTCAGCTCATCGTCCCTCATACATTAGATATCAAATTCATACGAGATGTTGGCCGAGTTGAATGTCAGGTTGGCGCCGTCCACGAGCGTCTGAAGGATGGGCGGCGCGACCGCACCGATGAGATACAGCGCAGTATCGTCCGTCTGAGCAAACATTAGTCATCACTTGCTGCGGATGGCACGTATACTCACAATGGCAGAGACGTTGTACTGGTTGAATGCCAGATCCGTAGGGACTATAGACAGTCAGTCGGAGCGCGATGGGGAAACGGTTGGAGTAACTCACAATCATCGATCTTCACTGAGGTCGAGATGTTGAGCGTGACCTCAAGGTTCTTGAGCGAGTCAAGGATTGCATCGTCTACGTCGAACTGCTTCCCGCTGTTGCACGTCGAGTTCGTAGTGAGCACGCTCGAGTTGATCTGGGAGCCGTAGTCCGGGTTGCTGAGCGCAATATCGAACAAGTCGGGGAGCGGACCGAGGTCGACGCCATTGTTGGCCGCACCGTCCAGTAGCAGCTGGATAATCGTCACCGGGTCGAGGTTGAAGTGGAACGGCAACGTCGGGCTGGTGATATTCGAGTGGCCGTCGGCGTGAATAGGGTTTGATGATTCATCCACGTTCTCGATAGCGCCGAGCGTGAGGTTGCGGTACGTGGCGCCCGCGCTGACCTTGATCAGATTGATGCTCGCCGTGAACGGGTTGGCCAGGACGAAGCTGGCCTGCGCGATGCCAGTCTGGACGATGTCGGTAGGGAAGACCAACGTAGCGCTCGTGATCAAGTTCTGGTGTAGTGCGGGGACTGTGACCGGCGTGAGCGTGATCTCCGAGAGCGCCACCTTGAGCGAATCAATATCCGTGCTGCTCTGAGACCCTTGGATCGTCGTGTCCGAGTCCACACCCTGAAGATAGTTCTCAAGCAGGAGCTGACCGGTCGGGACGGCCGAGCCCTCGGGTGCGTAGTGGATCTGTACGGCGTAGGTGGCATTTCCCGGTACGACGACAATGTCGCTCTAAACACGGTTGTCAGTAAAGCAGACGATATGCTGATGACAACGGTACGTACGATATCAGCCGTACCGATCGTTGCATCGTTGAAAACCAAGCCGAACGCTACGTCTCCCGCTCCTGCAAGTCCGTTAGCGCCGTATTTGATGGACATAGGCACTGAATCGACCTACCAAGCGTGATATTGGAGGGGTTAAAGAGCGACGCGTTGACAGTGATCAGCAGATAATCAGAGTACCCGTGCGCGACGTCGAGCTGGGACACGAGCTGAACGGGCTTCGTGTTCAGACCCTGTAGACCCGCAATAGACGTCCCGACCGAGAAGTCGATGCCCCTGAGGGAAAGCGTTCCCACAGCGGTACCGGCCTGGGAGTTGGCAGAACCGGATAGCGCCATTGACTGATTGGCGCTGACGGCTGTGCTCGCCAAGAACTGCTGGAAAGCGGAATGCTGGTCGTCGAAGGCGGCGAATGGTACGCTCGAGAACGCAAAGTGGATGATGCGCGCGTCGACGTCCGTGGTAGATTGCACCATGGGCACCGCAAGCTCGGCAAAGGCGGCACCACCGTCGCCGACGGAGATGTTGGACTCCAGCGCGGTGATGTCGATCGGGAAACCGAAGGGTATGGTGAACCCGATGTCCGTCTCCGTCGTGCTGGTGGAGGGATCCCAGCCGGTAGCTTCAGTGAAGCGGAGGTCAAGGTCGTCAAGCGTGATGGTCTTGATGATATCCAGCTTGCCCTGGTTTGGCAAAAGCGTCGAGACGAGCAGAGCCTTGATACCCTCGTTGAGCCACGTCGCCTCCGCGGGGCCAGCGGACTCGCCCTGCACGGTGATGTTGCTATCCTGGCCGTGAATGAAATTGTTGAACACGGTCGAGACATCGGCAAGGGCAGAATCCTGCGTCTGCGGAATGAGACGTCCTGCCATAGAGATGTTGACGGTTGACGACGGCGCGAGCGTGAAGGTCGAGTTCGAGCCGACGGGTCCTAGGTTCGTGGACTGGTAGAAAGACTGGAAGGCGATCGACTCGAGTTGAACGCCGACTTGCGAAGGCTACGCAGAGACGTGAGCACTAAAGCAGTTTGGAGCAGCCAAAGAAGCACTTACGTTGGTGATCGTCGTGTTCAGCGTGAGATGAATGCCACCAGCGGGGTCGTTCTCGGGCAAGTCGAAGTTGTCGATGATCACGTCGTTCTTGAGACTGTTCATGCCCTTGAGCGTGACCTATACCGCAATCAGATCACTGAAACCCAAGCATGGCACGAATAACATACCTTCTTGCTCGGGAAGTTAATCCCAGGCACCGTAATGCCGATGGCAGAAACCGAGAGGTTGCTCCCAGAAATCTCCCAGTCGAATGTCTCGGTCGTGAGTAGTACCTTCGTAAAATCGGTAAGGTGATTGACGTCCGCGATGCTGAAGTCCGTCGTGACTTGGAAGTTCGCGCCAACGTCTCCCGTAATGTTGATGTCGGGCATCTTGATCGAGCCGAGCGAACCGTTGTTCCAGGCGATGTCGAGGCCATTTGGGAAGGAGATCACCGCGTCGACTGTATATCAATCAGTACCGGGTAGAAATGAACTCGTTCAGGGAGACAGCGTACATGGACCCGCATTGGTGACCGTCCCCGCGAGCTGAGTAGTGAAGCTCGTGGCTTTGGGGTCCGTGATAAGCACGGTCTCAACGCTGGTGGCAACAATTCAGCATTCATGGCGTCTTACATCAGCTGACACGCGTACCCAAGGCCGGAACCGTCGACGATCTTCTGCACGATAGGCTGCGCGAGGATAGGCAAAAGCAAGTTCAGCGACTGGTCAGTGGTCGTGTTGACACCGGGCTGTGAGTACGTCAGTTCCGTCGTGTATTGGCCGATCGTGACCGTGGATGTGAGTTCCACGTCAGACGTGAGCTCCTTGAACGCCCCGTCAACAAAGGTCGGAAGGTCGAAGCCACTGAGGACAAGGTAAGTCGGGCAAAGCCTTCTTAAAAGACGAGACGTACGTGTAGATGTTGTCGCGCTTCTTGAGCGAACGCGCCGCGATCTCCGCCTCGATGACATCGCGCTTCTGCGACGTCGTATCGAGGTAATGGTAGCCGCCCAGTTGCACAATGCCGTCGAGCTGCTCCGTGTCAAGGCCGGCCTTAACCGCCAACGAGCGCGTGACCGTAAAGAGGGTTTGAGGGTCGAGGTTCAAGTCGAGGTTGAGGTTCGGAGAGGTCGTTGTAGCCTTGCCCGCTGAAGAAAAGTTGGTGCCGGTGTTGATGTGTCCGAGCGTGAGACCTTCGTATGAGACCTGTGATGGGTGTGAGTCTTCTGCAGCGCGGCCAGGAGCGCGAGACGCACGTTACTAGTGACTTGCGAGATCTGCAGGCCAGCGGTGAAGGGATTGGCGAGCGCCACAGTGACATGGGTGATGTTATCCGAGTGACCAGTGGAGTTCAGAACCTCGAGCGACGCAGAGCTCAGGAGCTTCGTTGTCAAAGCGGGAAGGGTAACGTTGAGCGAGAGCGATTCGAACGCCTCCAGAAGCGACTCGACTTGAGTACTCTGATCGTAGCCCGCGATGTGGATGGTAACATCTGTGCCGCCAACAAACTTGTTGAGCGTGTCCTTGCCCTCGGGAGAGTTGTTCGGCTGGAAGAGAGACGTCGCTGCTATGCTGTTGTTCCCGATGCTGAGCGTCAAGTTGGGCATAGTCACTGTCCCCAGAAGTCCATCTCCCTGGGTGAGCTGTGTGTTGAGGTCGCCGACGGCCAAGTTCAGGTTTGACGGATTGGTAATCGTCACTGTAAGATGATCAGTGTGAAGACTAAGAGATCGTGAGGAGAGGGCGCACCATTGATGTTCAAGTTGATACCATCCGTAGTACCGCCCACGACATCCGGCTGGTCAATGGAAACGAGCCCCTGCAAGCCCTGCAGACCGTAAAGACCCGACGTCACGTTGAAATTGATGGGATCCAGAATCACTGCCAAACGGTTGAGCACTTGCACTTGGTACACAAAGGAAATACCCACGCGTCCCAATGCTGAGGTTTGCGACAGCATGTGAGTGGCCTTCAAGCTGGAAATCCTCGTGGAAAACGTTGGTCAAGTCCCTCGTGAAGACCGAGAAGGTATCATGCGATGGTCCCGTTACATTGAGCGGCGTGTTGACGATCTGAATATCGATCGTTCCGCTCGTGTTGGTCGGACCGTAAACGACAACGTTCGAGGTCGAGGCGCCGAGCGGCTGCGGGATGACCAAGTTAGCTGCGCCAGGGGCCAGAACACGCAAGAGACATACCGTGGACAAGCCGCCCGCCACAGACGCTGTGGAGCGTGGTCAGCTACTTCCGGACACGGAGTCAAAAGAGTTATACCATTCTTGGAGATGTTGAAGGCGTTCTCGATCTGGCCGATCTCCAAGTTGAATCCGAACGGCAGTTCTGTGGAAATGATGAGCCACACGGCGCACGCGCGCAACGGGTAGATAGCCACGTACCCATTGTCGCCTGCACCGACTTGGTGTTCGCCATTGGATCCCATGCCGTGTCCTTCGTGAACGCCAGGTCGAAGTCTCCAATGCTGATGGCCTTGATAGGGTTGATGGGCGTAGCAGGTATGAACGGAACTTGGATGTGCAGAGCGTTAAGGCCTAAGCTCAACCAAGATATGATACTCCCATCGTCTTGCAGCGTTGATAAGCCGGTGGCTACCACGGTGGAGTTCTCGCTATTCACTGGAGGGAGATCAGCTACTATACGCGTAAAACGGTAAGAGCTACGTACGATACTGAGTGAAGAGCTCGGACATCGTATCCAGCTCCGACTGGGAGTTGTTGTGCGGAACGAGTACACCGGTAAGCGTGACGTTGTTGTCACCAGGTACCTATATGGCACTGGGTCAGCAGGCGGCATATGGCGTGTTGAAACCGCTCACGATCTTGGTATTCTTCTGCGTGCCAGTTCCCAGAAAGACGTCTTTATAGGTCAGGTTGAAGACGACTGTGCCCAGACCGAGCTCGAAAGGGCTGAATGACTATGAGTAACGCGATCAATACATCAATAAATGAGGTGTGAGCCGCACCTCGGGTTGTGGATGGTAGTAGTAGCACTGTATTCGATTCCGGCGTTGTCGGGAGCGTCTCGAGGCATCTGGAAGTCGACAAGCTTGACATTGTTGTCGAAGTTATTGATACCTGCCTGAGCGTGAGCGCGAGTTATATCAGAACGGATATATGATATACCTGGGAGAGTGAGCGTCTTCTCAAAGTTCAAGCCCTTCGCCTCGGGTAGGAGGCCGGCCCGAACAGCCAAGTTTCCAGTTCTGAGAACCCATGTGAAGTTTGGGGACGTGATCATGTACTGCGTGAAGTCGCCGAACGCCGTCTGGTGCGTGACTGAGAAGTGATTCGTTTGGTTGATGTACGCGCGTGCGTTCGTTGCTGTCAGTGGGGTAAAAGACGTTGTCCCGATCTGAATTTCAGTGCCGTTCTCTTGCTTCCAGTAAATGTCCATAGGCTCCGGAAACTCGATAGTTGCGCCGAAAATGCCCGCATGTGTGACCTGAAACCAATCGTCAGACGCATATACTCACTGTGAACACTCATACGCACATAGCCGTCAATACCGAGGGAGAAGCTAGTGCCGAAGTCAGCCTAACCTGATTAAGCATATGAAAACGGGGAACGCACGATTCGTTGGTCGGCGAGTTGATGGCCACGGTGTCAATGTTGATCACGGAAGTGCCGACGATGTGTTGTGCAATTGCGTGAATGACGGGGTATAAAATGACGAAGAGGAGGCCGATGGCGATGAGTGCGGTGACAAGCTGGGAAATGATAAACCATCTTTGCTTGTAGAACGGAGTCCCCTCGATGACGGGCGCTGCACCGGCGGGACCCTTCTCGCCAACTGCAGCTCCGGCACCGGCACCGGCGGCAGTAGCGGCGGTTGCCCCTTCCCCGCGATGATCGTTCCCCGCATCATCGTACACAGGGACCGGCACGCGGTGTCCACTGCTGCCAGCAACTGAAGGCTGCGAACCACCTGCGCCCGCGTTCACTGGCACGCGCTCGATACTCGGCCGCTCCTCCACATTCTCTGCAAAACGCGTCCAATCAGCATAAATATTCATTGGAACGCGTTTGCGCGTGAATAATGTGCTTACCTTGTGTCAAGTTGACCTGGGAAGTGCTGGGCTGGATTCCCTCAAAGAGGCCAGAATTGTCGCGCACGCGGTCGTGCTGCATCCCTTGCGCGCTAACTTCCGGAGTGCGGGGAAGAGCTCGCGCGAATGCGGGGGAGGAAAACACAAGACTACGCGAAGGCCGGTGCAAAAGCTCGCGCGTGTTTTTTGGTCGGCCATATTTGAGGGAGGCCCAGCGAGCGAAGGGACGCGGTCAAATTCGAACCAGATCAGCCCGCCCCGGTCATGAGAACGGGCGAAGCGCTCCACAAACTGTCTTCTCCGCATGGGTCGCGAGCCTACCTGCTTGTCCTCCACTGCGCGCGGCATACCGACTCTCCGTCAATCACTTGCTCCAACATTCTCAGCTCTCATAGCTTGCACGGTCCAGCTGTGTCTGCTCTTTGCATGTAGAGGTTGACATGTTTTGTTGGCGAACATGTTGACATTCCGGCCATCGCGGTTGGTTGTCAAGGCTAATTTCGCGTTCTGCGTGATGCGCTCTCCCGCGGACCTGAAAGCCGCGACCGCGTTTCATCACCCGCCAGTTCATTGGCTCGTCTTGTCTCCTTCCACAATGTCC
>UWZB01000157.1:17578-196051 GCA_900536885.1 Peniophora sp. CBMAI 1063
TTATGTGGCGAGCGACGATGAACTCGTGTGGTGAAGAAGGCTCGGATCCTCGTCCAGGATAACTTTACCAAGTTCAGGCAGCGCTCTTCCCCGTCTCTGCATCCGCCCAATGCACTTCTCGCCATGTTCGCATGACGCATCAATGCAGGGCACGACGTTCTCGCCCAACCCTCTTTTAGATGGTCACCTGGACGGCTTCGCGATCTACGTGATTTTGAGAGGATCACTCGCACCCGCTGCTTCCGGTCGCGATGTCCGAATCCACATCCGCGTTTGTCTCCGGAAAATGCGGGAGCACCTGAGGGTAGGTGTAAAGCTGGCATGAAGTACTCCTTCATGATTGCAACCCCAGTTCACCTCGGTCAAGACCATGCCCACGAGTACATAGTGCTTGCATCTAGCGCCCCGAGTCGGGGCTTAAGCTGGATTCGTACAGCTCACACAGTTGGCACGGAGGTCGCGTGGTACTTAGGAGGCACAGATGTCATTCTTGCTCGACGCATCCGAGCGCTGATCGAGAACTTACATTATCAGCAGGCATTTTGTTCGGCTACGTGCCTCTACAAGGGTGCTGCGGCCAGCTCGGGTCAGAACAAGCGCCTGGATCCGTCGTTGAAGAGCTTGCACGCGTGCGTCTGTCGCGATTTATGTGCGCATTGTCCCCTCCCAAGATCACTGTCTGACCACTATGAGCTTCCCAAATCCGAATCAATCGCAACTGTCGTCGTCAGAAGGCGCGCCATATGGCAAGCTGTTCTTAGTACAGCAGTATCAAGCTGGGAAGACGCGAATTCTGAAGTTTGAGGTTGTGTTTGACAGATTACCGCCTTCCTTGGTCCGCGGCACTTCGCGACATATCCGGCTCTCGTCAGTGGCCAAGCGCCTATCTATAGTTCTCGTTTGCGGACCTGCTTCGACGCTGAAGCATCGGGTTATGACACAGCCAGATACCCCGGTAAGGGTCTGTAGGTCTGAGGTTCTAGCGTACTGTCTCTCTCAAGCCCCATGTACGTGATGCGGGATTCTGAAGTCAAGACCGTTCACAGGTAGACGTCAGGGTGCCTTCGCGCGGTATCTCTGTATGTCGAGATATTCAGACAGACGCAAAGCAGTTGATTGTCTCGGTGGCGCCCTTGCTGGTCATCTGAGCGCAGTGTGACAAGCTGATGCGCATATCGTAGAGATGGATCTGTATCTGGCGGTCTAAAACCCGTCGAGTCATGTCATGCGCCCACTTGTAAAGCCTTGTGTGTTTACAGACGGTGAGTCTTCCGTTCCCGCCCTGCCAGGGTGGCTGCGCCTGTGCTGTGTCCCGTTGATTTGGGCCTGACCTTCAGCATAGACCGCGAACCATGCGGGACGAGCTAAGTCAGGAATCCGCGGAAGATACAGAACGAAGGGGAACTACACGACGATGTGAACGCAGACCGTCGGTGCTTCTACCTTTGGAAAGGTGCCTCGCCGCACTCTCGTTATGACACTGATTCGGACTATTTTTGCCAGGTCTGAGGCCACTGCCACCTCAGCTATAAGATGTGCTGTTGATGCCTCATTGAAGGTTTGAAAATGATGCACATCGGTATGTTTGACGGTTCTGTGGTGGGCACGCTATCAACGAGAACCACGAACGACGAGAAGGACTTCAGATCGCAGTGATATTCTACTTCTGACCACCGTGGTGACCAAGCCGATGCATCGTGTTCATCCCTGGAGATACTCTGTGCCAACAGCCGTAACCACAGCCGAAGCGCTTCTCATCTGACAACACGCGTATCCGAAGCTGAGGACCTCCATCTTGCACCGCCGCGGACCTTCTCCATACCTAACGTTAGACCGAGCGCTGTGAATGAATCGTTCACCGTTGTCTAGACCAGCGCTCTCGCGTCTACGGTGGACCCAACCAGTTCTGTAAGTTGATCTTGGGGTACAGTTGTAGCCTGTAGAACCAGTTTCGCGCATGAAACTCAACATGCTGCTCGCTGTCACTCAACACTCGTATGAAATGGCGTAGACTCATGATGAAACGTTAACTGCTTCTACCCGCTGACTACTGCTACTACCATATCCATAGATGCGGTCGGGGTATCAAGTGACGTTCGGGACTTGCCGTTATGCGTATGACATACGCTCCTATGAATCGTGACGAGGGAACGTGTTTTAGCCACGAACGGCGTTAGGCGGCTGTTGGAATGTTATCTGATCACTCGTATATGCATCTAGCCGTGCTTTTTAGGGTGTTCGAAGGCTATGCACGTTGATTTCAAGCAGCCTGATACTGTCACCACGGTGAAAGTCACGTCGCATGATTGTGGTTATAACCCTAACCCGAATCTCGCGCGTGGCGTGGTCGCGGCCCCTCCTTGATGGACACGCTGTCCCCCGGATGTATCTTCAGTCGTAGACATGAACGAGACAGTATGCACCAATCCCTCGTACAGACCTCCTGCGCCGGTGCCTCACAATATCAAAGAATGAGGGGCAACTTATCGTGTTGTGATGAGTGAGAAGCGAGAATGGGCGGATGATGCATGGAATGTCGCTGGCTGGCACTCTGCTATAACAATGGCATTTACCTGAAGTAGACAGCCTCACGACTCAACGATTACCATTTGTTAGCTTTCATCGCGGCGGCCTTCAGTTTGGAAGCATCAATGTCCTCGTTCTCTCAGTACATACCCTTTGCGATACCCTTTTCCAGGCATCAAAAGACCAACACATACATGCTCAACCAGAGCTCTATGACACAAGACACTTCACTTCGCTGAAAAGAGGGCGCATGGCGTCGATGCATGAGTCCAATCAGATCCCTCGTTGAGAGTTGTTTGAAAAACAAGTCTAGCCACGAGGAGTCGCGCGCTACTACCCAAAGGCAAGGGCTGCAAAGCAGTCACTTGAAGCGCCTTCGCTTCTCGGAGACGCGTCCGACGGGGCAACGTAGTACTTAGAAGCGAGGAATCGGGAGATCCCGGTCAATGTTCTTCACTTAGAGACATCGATGAACGCCCGCACGTACAGCGCGCCTACCCAACGGTCAGGTGAGCACAAGTAGAGGAGTTACTGAGGTGAAATGTAACACAGTAGCGTACAAGTTGTTCGAGAAGATGCACGATGTTGAACACGGGTTGAGGTACTATTACAAATGGGGTTTATGCTGTTTCATTGAGTTCGTGACCGGATGATTGCGTGGAACAGTTCGTTGGGGCGGGGGCGGAGGCAGAATAGGTTACTGCGACGCCGAGTCAGATCAACATCCGGCGGCAGGAGTAAAGATAGACGACGTACATGCGACGGAGGGGAGCTGGAGACGGCCGAGCTGGTGCGGGCGATCTCGGAGAGGTCGATGTCTGGTGCAGTCCCCAGTCAACATGAGGTGGCACCACATTGCGTTACATGCACGTACCACCCTTGGAAAGGGCACGCTTGCGCGCAGCGATAGCCTTGCTGCGCTCTTCCTCGCTGATGGTGCGAGGCATAACCGGGCGCTCGGCTTCAACGTCCTTCTCCTCGGTGACAGCTAGGAACGAGTGTGAGCCACACTCAAGTGGAGACGCGGAAGGTGATAAGGAAGTTGAACATACCAGTCTCGTTATCGAAGACGTCGGCTTCGTACTCGTAGCGCGCCTCGTCGTCGACGGTGCCCCAGTTGTGAGCGCCTGCGCCACCCTTGCGCATATTGCCGTTCAGGCCGTTGCGCGAGACGGAGGCGTCCTTGGCGATGGCGCGGGGGTGGATGGCGCGTTCGGTGCGAGTCATGATGCACAAGAGAGATGCGGATAAGACAATCGAGGGAGATGAGGGTAGTGGTGGTTGAGTGATGAGCATGCGTAGATGGAGCGTGCGGTATTATATATGCCACTGGCGGTACTGCCCGGCCGAGCATGAGACCTGGGTCACGCGAGCCCCAGACCACTGCGCCTTGGCCACAAACAGCTTACGTGTCTTCGCGTTAAGGAATGAGGCAATGTCTCGGCGGCCTGTAGTCAACTTATCGGGACGGTCCGAGTGTTGCGATTCTTGCAACCGTCTTGCGCCCACTTACAGGAGCTTCTTGACGCGGACAAGCGGTCAAAGCACGTTTGTTTCGGCCTTCTCCATTCTTTCTGTTCGTTTGTGGCTAGAATAGCCTGGGATTCTCCATTGTATTCGTAGAGAAGAGATGCATGGTAAGGTTGGCAAGGCCAATGGAGAGGTAGAGATGCTGGGAGTTTGAGAACAAGGCGCGGGTCGTGCCGCAGCCACCTCGCGCAGAATGCGACGAAAGGCGGCCAGGCTTTTCTCGCCGCGACCGCGACTTGGGCTCGAGTTGTCGAGTCGATGTACACGCTCTATCTCCCCATTTGGGCTCTACAAGATACATCCTCATGTTATTGAAGAACAAAACATGCTATCGTGTGCGCCCGGGGCAGAATTGCGGGGAAATTGAGTGACGTAGCGTGCTTACACGTGCTAGATTGGCACAGCGGCTACCTGTCCGAGCAGCATCTGCGGCGTCGGGCAACAGGCGCCTACTGCCAGCTCGTCCCCGTCCTCGATGCTCTGACTGCCGCTGTGCTACCATATCTATCTTTTGTGTCTTATACATTTTTGACCCTCTTGCCATTGCATAAACTATAGCGAAACCTCCAACGTAGACTGCGCCCGCTAGCAGCAATCATGTCGCAATACCCGCCCGAGGTGCGTGCTACCCGATCTATCTTATCTATGAACGCATTCATAACCCGAATACAGGCAGACGAAGCTCAGCACGGGCACTACAATGATGGACACACCCCGTACTACGTCTCCCCAGGACAGCCCGAGAACCATGAATCCTACGATCCCTACGCACCCGCGCCACCTGTCTCAGCACTGTACCCAGCACCGGAAGAAGCACCCTACGGCCCCAACCCGACCAACTTTCCTCCTCACCCTCAGTCACCCCCCGTTCAACACAGCTACATGGCACCCACGCCCTTTGCCGGCGTGTACAACTCTCCTCCACCGGGTGCAGACCAGCCGCAGATGTCCGAGATCCAAGGACGGCCGCCATTCTTCGTGCACTCGCTCTCACCGCCTCCGAGCAATAATAATCTGCTCAACGTCAACGCCGCGTATGGACAGGGTGCACCTAATGAACCCCCGCGCGAGTCATACGCGAGCTACGAGCTCGTCGACCGACCTCCAGAAGGCCAGATAGTGGGCCATGAGGGAGAGACGTTGTTATCCCCACCCTCGGGTGAATGGCAGCCTGGGATGCCCATGCCCGGAGACTACAGCACGGATGGGCAAGTGACGAACATTCGTTACGGTCGTATCCCGCAGCGCGTACCGCGACGGTACAAGACCACCAAGAAGGTCGAACTCTACCACGGAAACTTCATCCTCGATAGCGCCGTTCCGACAAAGCTTTTGAATCTGTGTTCACTCAAGGACGACCGCGAGTTCACACACATGCGCTATTCAGCTGCGACTTGCGATCCGAACGACTTCAGGGACTCGGGCTTTACGCTGCGGCAGGTGCACTACGACCCGCCACGGGGGACGGAGTTGTTCATTGTGATGACTATGTACAACGAGGACGAGAAGCTCTTCACTCGAACGATGCACGGCGTCATGCGCAACATCGCGCACTTGTGCAAGCGCGAGAGGAGTAAGACGTGGGGAAAGGATGGGTGGAAGAAGGTCGTGGTGTGCGTCGTCAGTGACGGGCGCAAGAAGATCAATAGTCGAGCGCTAAGCGCTGTTGCGGCTATGGGCGTCTACCAAGAGGGTATCGCAAAGAGCGTCGTGAACAACAAGCCAGTCGTCGCGCATATATATGAGTACACGACGCAGATCTCTATCACGCCGTCGAACAAGATCGAGGGCGCAGAGCGCGGGATCGTGCCCGTCCAGGTCATCTTCTGCTTGAAGGAGAAGAACCAGAAGAAGATCAACTCGCACCGCTGGTTCTTCAACGCATTCGGCCCCATTCTGCAGCCGAACGTCTGCGTCCTGCTCGACGTTGGTACCATGCCAGGCCCTTCGAGTATCTACCACTTGTGGAAGACATTCGACATCAACAGCAACGTCGGTGGAGCATGCGGCGAGATCGTGACGCTCAAAGGCACATTGGGTCACAAGCTGCTCAATCCTCTTGTCGCGGCGCAGAACTTCGAGTACAAGATGTCGAACATCCTTGACAAGCCGCTCGAAAGCATCTTCGGGTACATCACCGTTCTTCCTGGAGCGTTCAGTGCATATAGGTACATTGCACTCCAGAATGACGTGAAGGGCGAAGGTCCACTGCAGAAGTACTTCTTGGGCGAGACTATGGTCAGTACCGCTCACGCTCATCGCCTTTCCGATTCTAACTGCGCGGCAGCATGGAGCAGGGGCAGACATCTTCACTGCGAACATGTACCTCGCCGAGGACCGCATCTTGTGCTGGGAGCTCGTCAGCAAGCGCGGCGGCAGGTGGCTCCTACACTACGTCAAGTCCGCCTATGGCGTTACCGATACACCCAGTCAAGTTGCCGAGCTTGTTTTACAACGACGACGCTGGCTCAACGGCTCGTTCTTCGCCGCTGTCCACTCGACCTTCCACTTCCACTATATCTATCGCTCCTCGCACAGCTTTGGGCGCAAGTTCTGGTTACACATCGAGCTCTTGTACCAAACGTTCAACCTCATCTTCTCGTGGTTCGCTATGGTACGTCTGCTCAACCTCATTGTTACAGATTTATGCTCATGGATGATAGGGCAACTTCTTCATCGCCTTCTACATTCTTACAAACGCCCTCGACGACCCCTCCATCATCGGTGGTAGCGCGATCAAAGTCATCAACACGATACTACAATACGCCTACGTCGGCCTACTCCTCACTTGTTTCATGCTCTCCATGGGCAACCGGCCACAGGGCGCGAAATGGAGCTACACCCTGGCGTTCGTCGGCTTCGCCGTACTCACGGCGTACATGACCTTCAGCACGGTGTATCTCGCCGTGAAGAGTATACAGGGCATTGTCAATGACAACGCCGGAAAGCTCGACGTTTCCGACTTCTTCTCGAATGCGGTGTTCCGGAACGTTATATTCAGTATAGCGGCCACCATAGGGCTGTATGTCGTCGCTTCGCTTATTCACGTAAGAGGATTCAGTCGCCGTTGTGCGTGGCAAGCGAGCTGATGATGCGCCACAGCTCGAGCCATGGCACATGTTCACGTCCTTCATTCAATACACCCTCATTGCTCCTTCCTACGTCAACATCCTCAACGTTTACGCCTTCGCGAATGTGCACGACGTAAGCTGGGGCACCAAAGGCGACACCAAAGTCTCGACCGATCTCGGCGTCGTCCAAACCACCGCAGACTCCAATGCGGTAGAAGTAGCACTGCCAACGGCCGAGACGGACATCAACGCCGCATACGACGATGCTATACATGTTCTCAGCATGAAGCCGCCGAAGGAAGTCAGCACGGTCGATGCTGCAACGAAGCAGGAGGACTACTATAGGAGTTTTAGGACAAATGTGCTCATGGCGTGGGTGTTAAGCAATGCGCTGCTCATTGCCGTCGTCCTCACGGCCACGGGGAGCGCTGCGGACAAGGGCGCAAACAGCACGGTCAACGGCTATCAAATATTCATATTGTACTCAGTCGTGGGTCTGGCGCGTACGTACCCTCTTCCCGGAGTCTTCATTCAGTAACGCTAATGAGCCCTATATGCAGTTGTTCGTTTCATCGGCTCAACGGCTTACATCCTCGTTCGCATGTTCGCGGGCGAGTAGGCTTCCGACTGCCTTCTATCTTAAGCTTCAGGCGCCTAGACACCGCCGCCGACCCCTTTCAAAGCTTCTCAACCCACACGCGATGCCCTCATGCCTTCCATACCAGCTAGTTTCTTCTCGGCTCAAACAGTCACCCATCAGCACCCCCTCATGCCTTTACGACTCATACCACGATCACTCACGACCACGCACGACACGACCTGTACTTTGCTTTGGCTCTCGCTTCCATGGTTGCTGCCATCATGATTCACCCTGTATCATTATACCATAGTTGTCCCGGACTTACACCCAGTCGTCCCGCATCACTTGTCTCCTGTTACGAGTACACGCATACCCTGCTACGGACACCGAGCTTTGACGAACCTTAACACCCCATCATCTTCTCCCGCGTCTCGAGACTCGAAAACGTGATCAAGCGGCCTTCGACCCCCGTCGAACCTACAGACAAATACACGTTTATCAGGCGTGGCAGGGCCAGCGGAAGGCTCGAAGGCGCGAAACAAGCGCGCTCGCCACACGCGACCTCGAGAAGAACGGCAACGACCGACGGCATCGATAACGAGTGCATGAACTTTCTTCCTGATTTGGCTTCATCTGGGTCTGATCTGGCCTTGGCCAATCTCGACGCGCCACTTACGGATTTCATTACGCGAAACCATGACGCCACTCAATTAATTTTACGAGGAACGCGTCCCCGTCGATCTCTTCTCCCCTGCCTGCCAAACCGTAACAAGATCTGCAGTGCTTCCTGTCAAGAGTGGGATTCGGTGTTTGATTGCGCGCAAGAGTCTAGCCTAGCAAGTGAAAGTCACGCTAGAGTCCAAAGGGGACGAGATTCGAAGGTCGAAGAGCGAGGAGGGCGAGCAGTATAGGATACACACTGTGCGACGAGCGAACGGTGACGGAGTGGCTAGGAGATACTGTACAACATTCGATGTAGGGAAACGAGGGATTTCAATTCTGTTCTGTTCTGCTTGAGCTGGAGTTGGAGCGAGCGAGAGGAGGACGAGCAAGAGACCCTATACAGTGACGAATAAAAAAGCGGGGGATGTGAGCCGAAGTCCGAGAGGTTCGTAGCGAGCGAGTGAGCGGTATCAAAAAGCGGTGGGGCAAGGGAAACTTGGGTACGAGAGACTGCGTGAGGACTTTGCGGGTCGTATGGCACTTCGTTGTGGTCGTTGAATGACTTCTTCTGTTTGCTTCTTCTTCGGGTTGAGCCAGGGAGTCAAGGCCCTCACTCGCTGAGCTCGCCTTCCTCCTTCTGGTCGTCGACGACGCTGGCGAGGAGGGAGGCGACGGGCTTCGGCATCTCCTCGGGCGACGCGACCAGCGCGTCCTTTGCCACGAGAGTGGGCGCGTCGGTTTCCATTGAGTCCGGAGCCGAGGTCGGTGCCGTTGCCGGCATGGAAGGACCTCCGTCGTCCTGTCCATCCTCACGGTCGTCAGCCGGCGGCATGAGCACGTCCTTGTCGGCATCATGCTCAGGGTCGTCGAGGGCGGCCTCGGCAGTGGTAGCCGGCGTACCCTCTGCCTCGGCGTCGGCCTTCTTGTGGCCAGCACTAACGCTGGACGCGACAGAGGCCTCGCTCGCGCTAGAGTCCGCACGCCTGCGGGCGCCACGCGCAGCCGCGGTCGGGCGCGTCGCAGCAGTGCGCGAACGCGTTGTGCGGCGCGGTGCGGCCTCTTCCTCGACGTCGTCTTCGGGAAGAGGCACGTTGCTCACCACGGGCGGGGTCGCGTCGCCACGAGTAGCCGCCGTACCCCGCGCGCGCTTGGCGGGGTAGGCGTCGTCCTCGGGCTCGCGCCGCTTGCGCTTCTGGGCAGCCGGGACCGAGCCGCCGTTCGCGGTCCCGCTGCCCGCGGCACCGCCTGCGCGGCGCTTGCGGGGGCTCTTGTTGTCAGGCTTGGTGTTCTCGACGCCGTTGGTGGGGGTGCCAGTGGGCGCAGGACTGGTGCCATCATTCTCGCGCGCTTTGGCGCCGGCCGGCTTGCGGGCGCGCGAGGGCGCCACAGTCTCCTGCGGCGTCGAGACGGCCGGGACTGGCTCCTCGGGGTCGACGACGCTCGCGTTGAGGCTGAGGGGCGGCAGGGAGGCGGCAAGCGGGCCGAGAGGGTGGTAGAGGGACGGGGCGGGGCGTGTGGGAGGGACGTATTTGTAGACTGACTCGCGCGGCGCCTGCGGTGGCGCCGGCGCTAACGGTTGCTCTGGCTGGGCGACTGCCCGCGCCTTCTTCGGGTTCGTCGGCCGGTCGCCCTCGATGCGGAGGCCGTAGTCGTCGTTGAGCGAGGGGGACTTGAACGTCCGCTGCGGCTTGCGGCGAGACGGCGCGGTGGGCGGGCCGTGCGGGGCGGTCACTTGCTGGTGCACCTTGAGCGGCTGCTGCTGCTGTTGCTGCTGGACGGGGTGCTGGTGCTTGCGGGTGGGGACGAGGACTCCGCCGGCGGCGTCGAGAATGACGGGGCGACGCGAGCCGGGGACTGCCATCCTTACAATCGTCATGGAAGCTCTGCTCAAGTTAGCAGTGGCGCACGGCGGCAGCGGGCCCAGTGTCTACATACCGTAAACGGGTCGAGGTTCGGAAAGGTTGCGTTCTTGCTGGGGCTCTCGGGCTGAGAGCGCGCTGGTCGTTGGGCTGGTGCTGGTGGTCGTTCGCGAACGAGCTGGGATAATTTGGTTTTGTTCTGGCGAGACGGAATAGGCCTGAATTGAGGGCACAGGGCTAAAGCACCGGGCCGCAACACCGGATTCCTACCTGATTTACCGATAAGACCACAGCAACTTGGCCGGTTACCGTCCCTTCTGATACGTTCTTCCTCACCAGATGCACCCGCGCTCCCTCCTCCCCACACACAGCTCCCCGAAAGACGTATAGCGTACAGTAGAATAGAATGGGCGTCCCTTCCAACCTGGAGCCAGAGTCGCCTGTATCTGGAGCAGAACTTCTAGCCGCATCCAGTCCCGGCACGTCAGAATTCTTCGCTTCGCTTTTCGCGTACGCGCAGGACCTCGCGCCGGGCTTGCCCATCAATCGCGTCGTCTTTCAATCAGTCCTTCTCTGCATTCTCGCTGGCAACCGCTCGCTCGTCCTCCGCACCAGAGAAGAGGACGTGGCGCTGCTGGCCAACACAACTGCATACGTGAGCCAGTTTCCGCAGTCGCGCGCCCACATGCACTCAAACCCAGGCACAACCGTTTATCTCCGGCCATCGATAATCTGCCGCTCCCCTTCGTTCCTTTGTTCGCCTTATCCGGCATCCCTGTCCCCAGCTTCTCGGCGGCCCACTCGCCTATACAACACATAGAGCTCGCATAGCGCCTGCAGCCCAGCATACCCCCGAGAGCCTACTGTCGAGCCTGTTCTTGTCGACGAACAAGACGCGTCCAAAGAAAGCTAGACGGGGCAGTGCCGTGCGCTCTCGTACCTTCCCGCCGCCACAGCCCTCGCCGACGGTTGCAGCGGCTCGGCTTCCTGCCCTTGCCGACTTGCCCGACGCTGACTCGCAGCGGCCGAACTCGTCCCATTCGAGCCAGTTCACGCGTCCTCCTCTGCGTGTACTCGCGCAACATGCGCTCTCAGATTCAGCCGCGGACGTTGCGTCCGTATGCAGCACGCGTGGAGAACCGCCGCAGGCGCTTGTCATATCTGGACTCGAGTACACCAGCAAGCCGTGTCAACGCGCCCTGCTCGAAGTATTCCAGGACGGATGCGTAGCCGCTGAGTACATCGGCGATGGCTCAGGCGCGCCCGTCCGCCTACCAGATGGCTTCATATGCATCTACGTATGCCCATTCGATCCGTACGAACGACCCGCTATCCACCAGAACCTCGTAAGCCAACTCCATGCTCTTCATCGATACAAGAACCTCATATATGCGCGCATATAGCTCGATAAGTTCGCTCTCAGCGCGAACGTGCATCTCACAGCAGCCCTACGAGAGACCTATACCGCATATCTCGGTGCATCTCTGCCGCCACCTGCGCCTGCACCAGGAACATCTCTCCTTCCGCGTGTACTTTCGCGTCTACAACAACTCAGCACACCACAACACACCCATCTCCCCGACGCAGCCGGACTCTTCCTCTCGCGCCTGCTCAGCGCAGCGCGACATCACCCTGAACTCGACGCAGCTCTACTCGGTGCGCGCACACGACAAGACGCTGAAGCGCTCGCGCGTGCCTTCCGCGTGCTATGCGGAGGCGAGAAAGTCGGCGCGCTTGTCGCACGCGTCGCTGCTGCTATCGATGCGGACGACTACGACGGGGAGACAGATCTGGCGAGCACGATAGATGGTGTTGGCCTTGTGCCCGGCGGCGGAAGACAGGTCCGCGTTGTGCTCAAACATGAAGCGGCCTCGGCATTGTCCTCCCCGCGGAGATCAGGCAGCGAAGATAAGAGCCATAGGCCACCCTCGGGGCTCACCGTAGTTCCAGGGCTGATTGAATACACGACGAGCGTACAGAAAGACCCGTCTCTCCCCGCTTGGCTGGCGGGAGACGATGCAGACCCGAACTTGCGCTGGGACCTCAGCGAGGCGGACATCGGCACCATTGCGCCTCGCGTGCTAAGCCATCGTCTGCGCATGCGTACTGGACCTTCGGACGAAATACTTGCCAGTGTTGTGTATCACGCGTGGGGTCCTACGGATCCCGAGAGGGAGATGACGAAAGGCGTTTGGAAGAGAAGGACGGTGAAGGATGTTTTGGTCCAGCTTTTCAAGGAGGTCTGATGACAGACGTTCGAAGACTGTATTCATGGAACTAAACGGATATGCATTGTCAAAGACATGGATCTTGAATGCACTACGATACATCGTCTAGGCTCCACAATCGCTAACAATGATCCCCTTGACTGAGAGTGCCCTCCAGCTGCGTGTCCCCACCCAACAGCTTTCCGAACTCGCGATCGCAATGAAGAATCGTCGCATCAAGGCCCATTAGGATCTGGCTTGATCCCGGCCTTGAGCGCCCGTACTGTCACCCCAGCCGCCACAAGCTCTTGCTTAACGTCATCCACAGGAGACCACCCTCCTATCATATCCATCAGGACATTCGTCTTGAGCGACACAGTCAAGATAGGCGAGGTATCGGGATGCACGCTGTCGGCCGAGGCATCTGACAACAAATTATAAAGATCGAGAATTTCTGGGCCCTCAGCGATCCTTCGCACGTGCATGCCAGCGACACGGCAGTTTGGGTGTTTGGCGAGTATGGCACGTATGGCCGGACCCATATGGAACTCGAGTTGCGGGCCCAGGATCGTCAGACACGTCGAAGTGGTTTGGGGGTATCGCAGATACGATAAGAACTGTCCGATGAAAGGTGCCGTTTCCTGCACTTTGACCATCCTGAGGGCAGGAAGTTCGATAATCGGCGCTTCAGGATAGGGCGCGTTGTTGTTGGATGGCCACGGTAGCCCAATGACGGCGTCTCCTAGTTCAAGGTATTGTAGGCTGGTAACACAGCATGTAAGGAGCTCCACTAGTTGCTCCCACGACATCCACCTGCTCGTCTCATAGCCTCTCTGTGAACTCTTCGAGATGGATATGGAGACTAAAGAGTTGGATTTCGGAAAGCGAACAGAGCATCCGCCCAAGCGAAGATGACGGAGATTCGGGGCAAGAACGGTGCCCAATGGTTTCAAGATGCTGCGATGGCAGAATAGATCCAAGGTTTCGAGCATTGGGGATTCGGCGGCTCCGAATATAATGGAGCCTAGGATGGAGAAAGGAAATATTCCAAGTGTGTTCCCATTGTTATGGATGGAGGGTAGTATCTTCAAAAGAGCCGCCACCTCGCCTTGCCAGGCCATGTCTTTCTTCTTGTTGCCAACGCGAAATGAAGACATATCGGCTGCCACGGGGCAAGGGTCCCACAGCGTGACGCTCCGTAAGCGCTCACGGATGACATCGCCACGGTCCTTCAGCACTGTTGCGAGGTGTTTGATAGTAGGCGACTTGACTGTCCAGATAGGAAGATGAAGCGATAGCGGGGCTGTCCGGCCCGCACGGACAAGCATCTCGTCGACTCCGGCCGGAAGTGAACCAATGGAACCTGCCCACAGCGTATGGGCATTCAAAAGCGCATCCCTCCAAGCACGGTTGACGTGTCCATAACGAACCCATCCCAGGCGCTCCTCGAGTGGGTGGTCTGGTAGGTTCAACTTCTTGCGTGCTTTAGGGTGAGCAAGTTGCGAAATAGGCATGAATCTCGGCGGCTCGTTAGATGCAGCCTCATGAAAGACGTGCAGTAGGATGTCCGCATTCAGAGCATGCGTAGTCATTGGCAATGACAGTGGGAGCAATGTGCGCCGAGCTATGCGAGGTTCAAGCGAGAGGCAGGACGACGATGGTGGTTCGCATTCAAGACGCCCAAGGGCCAGTCGGTGTGAATCCGCATGGGCGCGCGCAGGCTGGCCTCGTGCCCTCCGCTCCTTACAGTATCTAACAGCCTGTTTCTAGGAATCCTATCACTGTAGTCATACTTAGAGAGAACTCCATTTGCACACGCGTCGTATTCTTTTCGTGGTGCGCTCGTCTCAGGGTTGACTAGGACCGGACAGCACGCATGCCCTATGGGTCGACGTCGGTTCATAAAAACATTTCGATACCTATGTATAGTATCGCAGACCTGACTGTAAAATGCAGTCCAACTTGGAAGAGCAAGTTTCATGGGTCACTACGGCGACCTCCCAGGGGGTCACTCGAGCAGGGTGGCAGTTCGTGGTAAGTTGCGGATTGCGGCACGTGCGGCAGACGGCCTCCGACTGCGAGTCTTGAGCGCGCTTCATCACGACACCCATCCTCCCGATCTAGAAGTTCGTAGGAGTCTGCGAACGGTTGGACGAGGTGTCTGCTTCAACGTGGCGAACATCGCGATACTGCTTCGTTGAACTGCGCCGTGGATTGGCCGTGGACGATGTCAACTCTATTACACGTCGGCTGCAAATCACGAACACAGTGTCATTCAAGAGGCACGGCCGCGGTATAGTACAAATGAACCTAGAAGTCACTGACGATAACTTCTCTGAAGATAGCCTCCAGCTGTTTCAACAACGATGGCATCTCTTCTCCTGCTACCATCGTCTCGAACTTCCTATCGACGTGTAGCACAGTCGCATCAAGGCGCGCCTGTCCGAAAACGAGCACCATCATCCCGAGCTTGGTGTAGGCCTTTGGCTCTTCGCCGGCGATCAGGCATATTTTCCGGTAGGGGCCATGTTTGTCCATATGCCGGCGTAGCGCGTACGCGACATCGAGGAAGAAGCTCGCATTCGTCTCGAGATAGATGTCAAGCACCTTTGAGGCGTACTTTATCGCTCGTATTGCAGTGTGATTCTCGGAAGGGTCTGCGACGTTTACGGCAAGTTGCTTCACCGTCATCCCCGCCGCTCCAAGCTCTTTCGCGAACGCGTGGACGAGGGTGGCGTTGGCCATCTGGTCCTCTGCTGACCGGCTTTCTAGTGACACACTCAAGAAGAGTGAAGACTCGGAAACATAAAACCGCGTGGGAGACTGCATGCCGACGCCAGTGTCTGTCGGTAAACGAAATAGTTCGAATTTTGCATGATCCTCGGAATATATATCCCGAAAGCGCATGGCGATGAAGTGGAAGTGAGAGTATTTGCGGAGAGCGGCCCGGACTGCAAGGTGATTATCGAGACCTGGGTCGACACGCCGGATCGTGAGGTATGTCGCTGCATTACGGGAGTATTGCAAGCATGACAATAACCACCAAATCAAGGGTGCTAGCTCGTGCACTTTGAGCACCTTCAGACAGGGCAAATTAATCCTTCGTACAGGGTCGTTTGTATTAGCAGTGATTTGAGATTGAGGAAAATCAGGGGGGAGTGCAATAACCCCATCGCTGAGTTCAAGACGCTGCAAGGTAGCAGCAGAGCGTTCAACGACTTCGAGGACCTCTACGAGCGGTATCATCCCGTCGGCATGTTGACGAGCTCTCTGCCACGAAGTCGCTGTAATGGAGATAGAGACGAGAGTGTTGGATATGGGAAATGTGATGAAGCATTTGTTCAGGTGAAGATGATGAAGGTTCCGCGCATGAACAGGACCTGGTGCGCTCCATGAAGGACGATGTTGGAATAAACCCAGGCTGTCGAGGATCGGTAGTTCGGCTTCGCACAGGATGTGGCCCAGGGCAGAGAAAGGGAATATATCATTGTTGTTGGAACTGTATCGAACCGTGGACAACGTATTCATAAGGCTGATCATGGAGGTAGAGATGGGAACTCTCCGATCGCGGCTCAGGCGGAAGGCAGGCGAGTCTTCTATCACGGGACAAGGATCCCAGATTGTGACGCTCCTCAAGCGCCTAGGCAGAGTGCCGCTATGGCTCTGCAGCACGGCCGCGAGATGTCTGATGATGGGAGATCTTGTTGTCCAGAGGGGAAGATGAAGCGATAGTGGGGCCGTAGGCCCTGAACGAGCAAGCATCTCGTCAACTCCAGCTGGGAGCGTGCCGATATGATCGGCCCAAAGCGTCTGAGCGCTCAAGAGCGTCTCCCTCCATACATGGCTGACGTGGCCAAGGCGAACCCATCCTAGGCGCTCTTCGAGAGTTTTGAAAGGTAGATGCAAGGACTCGCGCATCCTCGGGTAGGCAAGATCTGGGATCGGCAAGTGACTTGGAGGCTCATTGGATGCGACTGCATGAAAAACGTGCAGTAGAACGTCCGCGTTCAGGGCAGTGGTGCCCATCGATGATGACAGTAGGTAGTCAAGGAAGTCGGCGCTGAGGCGTGCGGAACTCGTCTAGCGCGGAAGCAGGACGACGATGGTGGTCCGTGGTCAAGCCTCTCAAGTGTGTGAAACCGCGCACGGTGGGCGCGAGCGGCAAGCCTCACGGTGTTTTCGGTCATCTTGGACACAAGACGTGGTAAGCTCTGAGGCGATACACAGGCTTGACTCCCGTCCATGTATACATACATTGCATGCTTAGCCTGACCTAAAGCAATCGGCGCTCCGGGTAGAAACGCTGAATTGCTAGTCCGATTGCGACGGTGCGCCCTTGAATTGCTAAAGTACGCTGTACTATTCATTCATACTGTTGATACAAAGTGCTTCATACTACACGAACGTGATACAGAGCCTCGCTTTTGAGTCAGATTCTACAATGGCGAAGAATGACTTCTTGAAAAACGCCCTCCAACTCTGTCAGATAACCGTGTACTTTCTCCCTACCTGGCATCGCCTTGAATCTCTCGTCGACATGTAGAGAGATCTTGTCAGCGCGCGACTGTCCGAATGCAATAGACATCAACGCCAGGTTGGTGATCGCCGTTGGGTCTGCGCCGGCGATGAGGCAGATCGACTTGTAAGGCTGGCGAGAGCCACTTTCGGAGATGTACTGGCGCAGAGCATACGCTATTGACGAGAAAGCCATCGAGTGCGTCTCGAGGCAGACGTTGCGCGCATTCGGAGCGCACGTAAGCATTTCTAAGACCTTGTCCTGAGCTATCGAGCTGCGGAGGTTCAATGCGAGCTCCTTGATGTCTATGCCCGACACAGACAACTCGTTTGCAACTCTCTTCGCCACAGCTATGGCATCAGAGCGATGGGGTGAAAAGTCTACCAGCACTCTGATCATCGGTGAACGCGTCTGATACCACGCGCAGCTGTGCGCGCGCGTTGTGTCGCCCTCAGGTAAAGCGAAGACATCGATACTGCCCCGCCGCTCAATATCCTCTTGAACGCGCAAGCCTGCGAGGTGGCACTCGCCATACTTGGCGAGGGCAGCACTTATGGGCAAAGGCAAAGTAGTCTGATCCGTATCAAAGGGGGAACTGTGGGGATTCAAACACGTTGTCACGCTCTGGGAGTAGTGCAAGCAATGCAGCAGATCTGCGATATCCTCCGCCGAGTCGCGCAACGTGATAGTCCGAAGGACAGGTAAGTCGACTGTACGAGGCCTGGGAGGTTCCCTCTCTACGGGCGCATGGAAGACTGCGAATAGGAGCTGCGGAGTCTGGGTGTCAACGAAGACATTGCTCAGCTCAACGTGTTGTAGGCTAGCAGCGGATTGCTGTAGCAAATCCAAGGCCGCCTCCAGCGACATTCTCGGTTGCATGTTCCAATGTCTCCGCCGCTTAGTCCTCACGAGGGATAATGTGACCAATTGGGTAGACTGTGGACAGGAGATGGCATAGTTTTCAAGACGAAGGTGACGTAGTTCTGGAGCAATGATTGAGAACTCGCCCGATGGGCTGGCAGGGCGAGATAGATCCAGCACTTTGAGTGTACGGACTGCGTGGCGGAGTAGGACGGATCTCAGCATATTGAACGGAAATAGGTCATGGCTTTGATCTTCTGAGAGCACCGATGTTGAAGCCATCAGAGTGGCTATTTCGTAACCATCTGTGTCGTCATTCCCATGAGGTGGGGGGCGTTGAGGTACTGTGTCTCTGAATGGACGTGGATCCCAAATAAAGACGGCCTGTAAGCGTGCACGGATAGTGTCTTTATGTCCCTGCAGCACACGCGTAAGGTTCTGAACGTCGGGAGAGCTTGACGGCCCAATGGGAAGGTGTAGCGTCAATAAAGCCGTAGCGCCCGCTCGATCAAGCATCTCTTCAGCCCCAGCAGGAAGCAGGCCGATATGGTCGGCCCACAGATTCTGCGCGCCCAGGAGTGTATTCCTCCACTGGTGATCAACATGGCCCAGTCGGACCCATCCTAGACGATTACTCCGCGTCTCATCTGGAAGGCCCAGCGCTTTGCGGACGCCAGGGTTTTTCAAGTGCGGCACGTGCATGAAGCGCGGCGGCTCGTTGGCAGCCGCTGCATGGAATATGTGTAGCAAGATATCGGAAGGGAGAGGCTGAGAATTCATAGTGAGCCCTTCTAGGGATGGTAGATCCGATTATTATCTGCCAGTCGGCGCGGAGATGATGATGGTCCACAGTCAAGTTGCGCGGCTACCGTCACGACCGCGGCTCGTCTTCACAGTAACTGCCATCAGCTCGCCCTCCGCCTATATAGCTTTCGTCATGAGCAAGTACGCGAACTTGCCAGATATTGTGCGTGAACTACGACTGTCCTGCCTACCATCCAATAACCAGGCCCATCTCATGTAGGATACTGCACCGGACATCTATGAGACCGAGGACGTCTTTCCCACCACCACCGCCGTACGAGATGCCATGCCACTTCTACTTACCCTCACTGATCAGCCTGTGCCACTTAGAAAGACGACTACAGCGATGACGAGTCCGGTCTCCCGACGCGCGGTGCACGCGGCAAGAACGAGCTACCAAGTAAGGAAGAGCTGGATGGCGCGCATCTAATCGACGCGGACGAAGCGAGCAGACTGTTCAAACGCGCGGAGAGGAGACGTATGTGGAATATTATACATCTTGTTACCGCCATGGTATATTGACGAATATGTTCAGGTCCCAAGACAAAAGGCATCTACTCTTATCCGCGCTCGCACTCTCCGTCGCCTTCATCGTCTAAGCCACCACCACTTTCCCTTCGCCTTAAACAGCTCCAAGCAGAACTTGTATCTCTGGAGAGCGAGCTCGCCGACCCTGCCAGTCTTCAGGATGATCAAACGGATGGTCCAGTTGACCCCGCAGAGCTCATCCGCGGCTTGGTCGACGTTAAGAGCCGGCTGGAGAAGATCTCGCACGCCCGAAATAAGCGGATGAGGCTTGTGCAGGGCGTGATACAGGATGGAGAGGCGAAAGAAGAGGCGCAGGACGCGAAGAAGGATGCTGTGGGTGAGGAGAAGCCCGAAGATACACAAGAGAAGGGCCCGGCGAGGGATGCAGCTGAGATTGACAGGCGGGTGGGTGAGCTGGAGAAAGTTGTTGGTTCTGGTAGCACTTCACTGGACGAGGTAGGTCTACCTTTTCGCATATCTTATGCTGATGCTAAACAGAACGATACAGACATCACCCATGCCACAGCCACTTCTTCCCCTCTTGACGCGTTTGAGCACTCAGCTCAACGTCCTGACCCAGCCGAGGCATCTAGACAACATATCTCGACGCCTCAAGCTTCTCTTGACCGATCTCGACCGTTTATCCGCTTCGAACAAACACCAACGACAACTCTCCACGAACGACCCCTCCGCAGGACCCGCCGCACCTTCTGCGATTCAGGACCAACTGGCACCGTTACTCACACGTCTTGTACCAATGTTGCCCCACATCCCCCACATCCTCGCTCGGTTGCGCACGCTCTCTGCACTTCATACCTCTGCCGCAGACTTCTCTCGCACGCTTGATGGGCTCGAAGAGGACCAGAGACGCGTACGGGATCTGCTCGGAGAGTTGGAGCGCGCGGTGGGCAGTGTGGAAGGCAGTCTGAAAGAGAACGGGGAGGTCGTCAAGAAGAATGTTGCTGGATTGGAGGACAGGATATCGCAGTTGACTGAGCGACTTGACAAGTTGCAGACTTTCTAAATACCCGTCATGTCTTGGTACTACAGAACGCAGAATATGACATTGATTCTTGTCGCCCAAGGCGGCCTCGTGCTTCAGTGAAGACATCTGTAACGCTGGGTGCCACCTACAGGTCTATAAGCGCCTGCAATGCACATGTTGACGTCACAATGTCGGACAACCGGATGTTCAGTTGATCATGTTGGTGCTTTATTGCTGAGCGCAAGCTTGACCGAAACCGTCAACGTGTGTAAAGTTCGAGGTGTCATGTCTGCGACAAAGATAATATACGGGACTGCCTGGTACGAGCGCATGTTGAGGACGACCGCCTTCTAAAGCTCGTCGCTTCATGACAGGAAGAAAGAGAAGACAAAGGCGCTGGTCGTCAGTGCCGTCCTGAGCGGTTTCCGGGCAGTCGATACAGGTACGAAGGTGGTAGTGGTCCCCGAAATGATTGAGCTGAGAGGGAGGGCACAGCTTGTCAGTTGAAGCACTACCGAGAGGATCTTGTAGGAGAAGCGCTACAGACGTTGTACGACGAGCATGGCTTCAAGCGAGAAGACCTCTGGTTGCAGACGAAGTACTTCATATATAACATACTACGACAGTTCTACATGCATTGACTGCGTACTACAGATTCACGTCCATAAGCGGACAAGACCGCTCACAGCCGCTTCCTTACGATCCGTCCGATGCACTTCCGGCTCAGATCGCGTCCTCTTTCGCCAAGTCCCTCTCGAACTTACGCACATCGTATCTTGATAGCTATATCTTGCATAGCCCGATGCGAACGTATCAGGATACGCTCGAAGCCTGGCGGGTGCTCACGGGATTGGCTGAGAGTGGTCAAGTCAAGCAGATCGGTTTGAGCAATGTATATGATGCCGAGATGCTGGAACGTCTGGTGAAGGACAGCGGTCGCAAGGTGGATGTAGTACAAGATCGGTGGTACGAAGGCAATGGATGGGACGTAGACGTAGTGAACTGGTGCCGCCGAAACGGTGTGCAGTACCAGTACGTATGACCGTCCAAAGCGCTGCCAGTTCCTACTGACGAGGATCGCAGATCGTTCTGGACGTTGACGGGATCTCCTCACTTGGTTGGGCATCCGGCGGTTGCGAAGCTGGCGCGGGAAAAAGGATGTTCTCCGGAAGAAGTAGTCTACAAGTTCGCGCAGTCGGTGGGAGTGACGCCGCTGAGCGGGACGACGAGCGAAGCCCACATGAAGGCGGACGTGGCGGTCGAGAGAAAGGTCGAGCTGGGGGCGGAGGACGTTGAGGCGCTGAGCACGTTGATCGCGTATGTGTAGGGTAGTGGGTCCCAGATAATCGGATGATTACCTAAGCACGGGCGCCTTTTCGAACAGAACGTGATGGGCGTGAGTGATGGTTCGAAATTAGGCGGAGAGAGAGCTGGTTGCTTTGTGCTGCCGCCGCGTCGTGAGGGGCGTTGAAGAGGCAAGTCGCGTCTTTACGCTCGACGGCCAACTCAGCTCACGCTCGTTTTATGTTCTGACTCTCTCAAACAGATGCATCCCGCACTGTTGCCCTTAGTGCTGGCGACGTCCGCGCTGGCCTCGGTGCCGCTGGTCGACTTTGACCGCATGGGCACCGTCGGCCTGGCGGGCGCTTTCGCCGGCCTCGGCATCTTCGACAACTCGTCCTCTCTTTCATTCGACCCCGACACCTCTTCCCTCCTCGCACGCGACGACTCGGGCGCCCTCACCAAGCTCGGCTCCACCAATGCCGGCGGCTCCATCCTCGCCACATGCGTCCTTGGCGACACCGTCTACGTCGCAGGCTCCTTCTCCTCCATCAATGGCACATCCGCATCCAACATCGCCACCTACTCCTCCGGCGCCTTCTCTGCGCTCGCATCGAGCGGGTCGGACGGGCCCGTGCACGCATTATACTGCGACTCGTCGAACAACAAGGTCTGGGCGGGCGGCAAGTTCACGATCCCCGGCTCGGCCGTCGCCGTGTACGACACCAAGGCCAAGTCCTGGTCCGCCGCACCGTTTGGCGGTCTGACGGGCGCGGCGGCCGAGGTGCTGTCCATCACGACCAACTCGTCGAGCGACTCGCTCTTCTTTTCCGGCTCGTTCGTTACCGATTTCGTCGGAAACGGCACAGCGATCAACGGCACGAACAATCCAAACGTCCCCTTCTCCTCGGGCGCCTCGCCCTTTTCCTCGTCCCTCGTCCCCATCCCGCTCCAGAACGCGTCCATCCAGGGTTCTCCATCAAGTTCGGATGCGGACTTTAGCAATATCGAGAATATACTGTGTCCGGCTGGTGCGGACGGCGCAGGCAACACTTGGCTTGCGGCAGATGGCAACACGGCCGTCATCACCGCCCGCGCGTTCCAGTCCCTTTCCGCATCTGGCGTCCGTTTGGGCAACACGTTTGCCGAGGACAGGAGCACGACCGCGTTCAGGTGCGCATGCGCTTCTCGCTTCCATTCCGCCCGTCTAACCCGATCATCTCCAGCGTCACCACAATCCCGGACAATGCCGTGCGCACTCTCACATACCTCGACCCGGCAACGCAGCAGAACAAGACCTGCACGGATGCCTGCCCACTTGGGACAGACTCGTCTGTTCTGTACCAGGACTTCGTCTTTGCCGACGGTCAGCTCGGCATCACCGGTGTCCAGGTCAAGCTCAGTCAATGGACGGGTGCCGGCCCCGGTCTGCACATTTTCCAGTTGCTGTCGTCAGGCGCGTTCGCGTCCGCAGTCGCCTCCCAGAATGGCGCCTCGTGTTTCGCGCCTGCTGCATCCAACACAAGTCACACCGGCACGTGGACCGAAGTGCAGGCGAACACCAACATCGCCGGTACCACTGTCACCGCACTCGTCGCGGATGTCGCAGTTGGCACACCAGCAAGCCAAGCACCGACCGTCACCTGGCAGCCGTACGTCTCCGCTAGCGGAGAGTACGATATCAATCTGCTTGTCCCCGGATGCACCGAGTTCCAGAACTGTGCTGCTCGCACGAGCGTGAGCGTGTCCGTCTTCGCCATCGCGGGTTCGGACCCTACTGTGACGACCGTCGACGAGACCAACACCGACGACGCGGTTGTGAAGATCTATTCCGGCCCTGTTGTGCCCAGCTCGGACGACTTCACCGTCACCGTCACTCTCGGCCTCGCAAGCAATCCTACGGGTAACGGCGACGACGGCAACTACCAGCTTGTCGCAGACCGCGTGCAGCTCGTACTCACGAACGCGAACGTCACCGGTTCGAGTGGCAACGGTATCAGCTCAGCGAGCGGCACTCGTGGTAGCTTCGGCTTCTTCGAGTGGCCGATCTCGAGCAGCTCGAACGTGAACGCCGAGGGCACGCTGCCCAACAACACTGAGACTGCGGCAGACGCGCTCGGCATATCGCTCTTCACTGCGCTCGGTGGCAACTCGTCGCTCTCAGCTTCGACGACCGATGTCGTTAGTGCCGTTGCACACCACAGCAGCGGCGCCATCATCGTCGGCGGCGCGTTCACCCTCACTTCGCCCGCTACAACCCACATCGCGCTCTTCAAGAACGGTGCGCTGTCTGCGCTCGCCAACTCTGGGTTGAACGGCAACGTTTCGTCCCTCGCTCTCACCGGTGACACCTTGTTTGTCGGCGGCGCGTTCAGCGATACCAAGGATGGCAGTACCTCCGGCAAACTTGCCGGTGTAGCCAAGTACGATGTCGCATCCAACGCATGGTCGGATCTTGCCGGTGGCCTCGGCTCCGGTGCATTCGTCTCGTCGCTCCTCATCGACTCGGATGGCGCCCTCCTCGTGGCCGGTTCGTTTTCGGGTCAGGGTACGGACGGTTTCGCGAAATGGAACGTTAGCTCTGGCTCGTGGGTCGGCACGGGTGGCTTTGTCAACGGTGCCCTCTCCCTCGTCGCCAATGGAACGAGCGACTCGCAGCTTGTTGCGGGAAGTGTCAGCCAGAGCCTGCAATTCGGAGCGAGCGGGTTTGCGACGATCAAGAACGGCGCGAATGGCGCCCCGACCATCACGCCTCTCGGTGCAACTCTTGACGCATCCACTTCGTCGAGCACGGCCACCACGAATAGCTCGACCACGCGCCGCCGCGTACACTCATCCCGGCGCGTCGGACCGAGCGCCTGGGTCCCACACGTCCCTATGCCTTCTCTGACCAACCTCTTCGCGCGCCAATCCTCATCCTCCGCATCTCTCCCTGCGCTCCCCGCCGACGCGGCGGTCTCCGGCCCCGCAGTCCTTGCCGGTGCATTCTACACCAACAGCTCGAACAGCCGCCAGCTCATCGTGCTAGGCGGAAACTTCACAAGCGGGTCGGCACAGAACATCGGGTTGTACGATCAGGATGCGGGCAGCGTTACGCAATTGAACGGCGCGCAACCTAATGGAGTTGTTCGGGCGCTACTTGTGCATGGCGATCAGCTGTTCGTTGGTGGACAGTTCACCCTCGCGCTCGACGGCGGCAATGCGGACGGATTCGCTGTCTATGACCTGGCCAAGGGCGCCTGGGTTTTGGGCTTGCAAACGTTGACAGCCTCGAGCGGCGGAAGCGTTGTCGTCAGGAGTATCACGGGCAGTAACGCGAAGAGCAACGCCGTTTTCGTCGCGGGTAGCTTCGCCGGTACCTCCGGCGGTCTGAGCTGTGTGGGCATCTGCGAGATCGCGGCGGATACCAAGCAATGGACTGCTCTTGGTGGCGGGATCCAGGGTGAAGTCGGTGCGGTGGATTACTCAGGTGTACGTCCCTTATTTCTATCCAGTCCTTTGTGCCATTGTACACGAGGCTGACACGATGACCATGTGTCTTAATAGAACGACCAGCAATTCCTCGTTGCGGCTGGCAGCCTTGCGCTCTCCGGCTCGTCTACGCCCGCATATGTTCTCCAGTTCGCCATCGACAACAGTACCTGGACTGCGCTCGGCAACTCGGACTCGCTCGCTGGACCCGTGACGGCAGTTGCAGTCAACGACCTGAACACCACCTCGATCTTTGCCGCTGGCCGCTCTTCATCCGCGGACACATCCTACCTAAGCTTCTACGACGGTTCATCCTGGACATCGGTCGCATCAACGCTCGGTGCGAGCAACATCTCGCAGCTGAGCATGGTCCCGCTCCAGGACGGCCACAGCGCGAACTCGATCCTCCAAGATGATCGCATGCTCATGCTCAGTGGGACGCTCGACGACTCCAGCTTTGGCCAGGCCAGTATGGCGCTCTTCGATGGCGCAAGTCTCATTCCCTTCATGAGCACCGCTGGCGCGGGTGGCTCGCAGGGCTCGATGGCCGGCCTCTTCCACTCGCAGAGCACGTTCTCGTTCAGCCTGCGCCATCTCCTCGCGACGGGTATTGTCATCCTTATCTCGATCGCCATCGCCGCGGGAGTCGTGTTCCTCCTCGTCCTCGCCGGTGTCCTCTGGACACTGTTCGCGCGTCGCGATGATGCCCTCGGCGCGAAATACGCAGAGGAAGACGATGCGTCAGACCGCGATAGTGCAGGCGCACAACACCGCCCGAGCAGCTTACTTGCACACATCAACGCCGCAACACGTGGTACGATTGTTGGCGCGCTCGGCGCGGAGAAGATGCGCGGGGGCGAAGAGCACGAGATGTCACCCACGACGTACGGTGGAATGAGTGGGACGGCATACGGCGAGCCAGATGGGAGCAATTACCTGAGGGCAGAGACGCCGAACGATGCGATGGCGGGGTTGGGGATGGGCGAGGATGAGCCTGGTAGGGCAGCACATGCCAGGTATAGCTTTGATGGGGCTGGAGAGGGCGAGTTGCCACTGAGTGTGGGCCAGGAGTTGGAGGTTCTGGATGATAGGGATCATTCGTACGTCTGTCTATTTCGATGCGCAAGCGCTTTTACTGACAACCATGTGTAGATGGTGGTACGCACGCGACATACGCACTGGACAAGAGGGTGTCGTTCCCGCTGCATACCTGTACTAAGCCCCCTCCCTGTCTCTTCGTCTCGTCTTTGGTTATCGCTTTGCACCTCGCTGTGTCACCACATCTAGCTCACTAGGGTTCTTCGCGTGTATGGCACGCTCATACGAGTACTTACTGACCCCATCATCCGCTGCGCACCGTACCTTCTGACTATCGCGCCGCTCCAGGACCCTTCCAATCCGTGCACCTTATGCCGCATGTCGCACCAGCCACTCGCTGGCTATCTACTATGGAATTTACCTCCCCAGACATTTGATGCGGTCCGATCTACTTCCCAAACCCGTACATACCGCCGTTGTTTGCCCGGATACCCTCCCCACCTTTCCGATGTTGTCCATACTTCCCCCAGCTTTTCACGGTTACATTAGATTCTCTAGTTTTCCAAATTGATATCGGTTCGCTTTGTCTACGGTCTACCTCGGACTTGCGGCGTGTTCACGGACGCTGCGTGACGCTCGATGAGATTTCGCGGCCAGCTTCGTCGTTTCCTGTGGATTCGGTGTGAGCGCTGACGGTATCTCCGTGTGGCCTAGGACTGGTGGGACGCAACCCCGGATTGTCGTCGATTCGACTGTCCTCTTTCCTCTAGCTGGCGCGCTCGACGGACGTTCTGCAAACGCTGTATGTCTCGAACGCGAAGAACATGCCTTGAGTGCAATGAGTGGCAATGGGTCGTAGGCGCTATTCACGAGTATATCTTCTCTCGGCCTCGAGTTCAGCAATGACCAACCGCTGTAGCATTCGCATTCACTCCAACGTCATGTCTACCTATTCTTACACCGTCCCCTACTATTAGGAGGACAATTCCCGCCATGCCATACATCCCGCGGCCCATCCGCGGCTTGTACGCCCAGCGTCCGTCGCACTCGAAGCCTGGCTGAATGTGAAGAAGTAGATGGTTTTGACAGACCGAGCATGGAAGTACACTATTTGTCTTTGACATACATATAGTAAAGTAAGTTTTCATACCGCAGCACGGAAGCGGACAGCAGCAATCAAGTATTACGAGCCATTGACTGACGACACTATAGTAAAGATTTCGTGTACGCGTGGTGGTGGTAACATTCATTCCGATTCAGGCTCTGTATCGGAACCGTCAACAATCTCGAACTGAAGCGTCGCCTGTCTTGGGGCAGGGCGTGCACGGGCTTGGCTTTGCGACTGGCTTGCCGCAAGACGGACACCGAATAAGTGTATAAGGTCTGAAGGTTATGTGGATGATGAGTACAGGCAATATGCGCACAAGAGCGCCACGTACCTTGTAAGCGCGCTTCCTTCTTCTGTCGTTGCGTCTCCTTGTTCTTCATCCCGGCAAAGGCTTCCTTGATCAGGTTCTTCTTCTTCTCTTGAATATCGAGGACCTGAGGGCGGCTGAGTAACGAGCTAAAGGAGAACGACTGGAATCGCACCTTAGACTCTACAGTGTCTTCTGCGATGAGCTGGAAAACATGGACGGGCTTTGTCTGTCCAATACGGTTACACCGATCGATGGCCTGACTCTCGATGCCCTCCTGCCACCACGGATCCATGAGGTAGACATTATTGGCGACGGTCAGGTTCAGTCCTAACGCACCCGCCTTCAAACACTCTTGAGCGCTAGAATATCGTAGAGACCATATGAGTACATACCTTCAACGAGATGAGCATGACCTTAGGGTTGCGTCCAGACGGCAAGTGCGCATAGGTCGCTTTCCTCGGCCGTGCGGCTTTACCTTTGCCTTTACTCTTCGCCTTACCCTTGCCCTTCTTACTCTTGCTGGCGAACGCGGAATCATCGTCCTCATCGTCAATGAAATCGTCGTCGTCTTCATCTTCCACTCCAAGAACGAAGTCGTCATCGTCATCCGCTCCAGCCATCTCTTCATCACCACCGAACAGGCTCTTCTGTGAGCTCGCTCGTCGACGTAAGCGCGAACTGGTAGTCGACGCAGATGCAGATTGAGAAGCACTTGGGCGTTTCTGTGTGCGCGGCTTAGGAGCGGGTGTCTCATCGGCGTCGTCCTCGCGCAAGGGTACAGAGAATGCATCTAGCGTCTCTTGACGACGTCGCGCCGACATCTGGCCGTCGAACCGGCAGTAGTCGATTCCAGCTTCATCGAGTGCTTCGGCTATCTTGTCCAAAAAGGTAGTGAACTGGGAGAAAACAAGGGACTTCTCCGTCGCTGGCGTCAAGGAAAGCAGGTGAACCAGCTGGTCAATCTTGGCGGATGAGCCAGTGCGAAGCTCGTGCAGTGCGCCCGCTGCGTCTTCCTCCTCCTCAGAACGAACAGGGACTTGCGTCAACTCCATGGGAGGCGCGGGCTCTATAAGATCTCCGATAGTGATGGTACGCCTGTCCATGGGGCACTTCCCGACACGGTTGATAACCTCGAGGATACTGGAATGCAGATGAGTCTCGATACCATCCAGCCACTCTCAATAGGCGCCTACCATTCGTAACAGAAACGATGCGTGCAGCTTGTGATGCGAGGATTATCCAAGACGTCGAAGCAGACGGGACATTCCTCGTTGTCCTCGATGGCTTGCGCGAGGAGGCCTTGCAATCGAACCCTTTCCTCGGGCGTGATGTCCTGTGCAGCCTTGCCCGGGTCCTCCTCCTCATCGGCCTTCAGAAGCTGTTCAGCGTAGTCCGCAGGTATCAAGCCAGGATGAAGAGCAAGCTGCCTTAGTCGCGTGAGCATGCTAAGCGCGTTCGTGGTCACCTGGACAGTTGTCAGCACGTGATAGGAACGAACAATGTAGACATGAAACGTACAGAGATGTTCGCGAGTTCTCCGTTGCTCTGATTTAGGGCACGGTCAATGCGGTCTCGCGAGATCTCTTCAACACGATCGTACAACTCCTAATGAAGGCGTCAGCACAATCCGAAGTATTTCACGGGGAAAAATACTTGCTCGAGCATCAGGATGCAAGGTTACGCGGACTACAGTCATCTCGACAGGGGGGAGGGGAACGAGAGGGTTGCCATCGGCGTCTTGCATCTGACGCGCTGTTAGCATGAGTCCAGCGTTGGCATCAAGAGGCGACAAACCTCCTTGGTACGGCGCATACAGATTTGCGCCATGAGCGCCTAGTAGACAGGTTTGAGCGTACCCATCAAGATAGGGTAGTAGAACATACACGTAGAATTTCGGTTCCGGAGGGGTCCGCGTTCTTGAGTGGGCGGATGATGAGACGTTTGAAGTTCTCTGGATTATCCAGAGGCGCGCAGATCCTGAGGAAGCGCACCATGGAGCCCAGATCCTGAACATGGAATAAGTATTGCGCGAGATCAAGGATCACGATCAACATACAGACGGCGAGTTGATCTAAGGGGATGATAAGCAACCTTGCAACACTACGGAACATGATGAACTCACGATCGGAGTACCCGTCAGCACCCAGCGCCGTTGTGCAGTAAGAGCGAATATTGCTTGAGCCATCTTCGTACGTTCGTTACGGATATTATGACCCTCGTCGAGGATAACGCGCTATGTGAATTGAGCATCGAGACAATGGCATTGTGTGTCACTTGGTGCTTACCTTCCACTTCATCGTCATAAGACTATTCTCATGCTTCTGCTTCTTCTTGGACGGTGCACCCTTACTGGACGACAGACCGGTGTGGTTCGCATGTTCACCTGCTACCGTCTGATACGTAGTGATGACAACGTCATAACCTTCAAGATCCTTGGCAGAAAGGCCGCGGTTATCGCCGTAGTAGACAATGGACTTGATTGTACCGGGGGTGCAGTGATCCTGGATTTGCTTCTCCCAGTTCGAGATGATGGATAGAGGAACCACTGAGAGACCGTGCGGGTTAGCATCAGTCTGTATCCACAGCCTACAGGTGACGACGTACCGATGAGCGTAGCGGCGGAATGCCCATCCGTCGGCACGTCCTTCTTCGTGGCAACGATGAGCGAGAGCATTGTGAGCGTTTTACCCTGCATCAATAGACGTAAATACTACCGCCACTTCGATGAGCTGGTAATCACGTACCAAGCCCATGCTGTCCCCAACCAACGCGCCGCGGCCGAGAATGGGAGCCGCAGTCTGCGGTGTCTTTGTGGCCACTGTCAAGCAAGGGTCAGTTGGCGAAGAGTCGTAGTCCAAGCCTTAACATACTATTGTAGTAGAAGACCTGAATGAACGCTTAGCGCTAGAATAGAAACATATCAACTAGCGCAGGCTCACCCTGTTGCCTGCCTTCTTATATAGCCAGAACTGTACCGGCTTCTCGCCCTCTTTCTTGGGTAGCTGGGGGTACTCGTGCTCGTAACACCACTGCAGACCTTGTTTCTACTAAGGCATTAGTGGGACTCTCTCGCAAGTGTGACACAAGTCGTACCTGATGCTTCAAAAGGTCAACCGTGAACTCGCCCGAAGCCTTGCCAGGAGGATTGGGGAACTCCGGTAATTTCAGGATATCGTCTGATGAGCACAGCTGGTCCAGCAAACTACTCCGACGACCCTCGTCGTTGACCTTCTCCAGGTTATTGAGTATGTCACGAAGCTCTGCAGCTTTGGCGAACTGCTCTTGCTTCTTCATCAATTCCTCTCGCGCCTTCGCCTGATCGGCTGGCGACGGCTGCGACGACATCATTTGTGAAGAGTACGGGTACTGCGCGCCTGTGGTGTACGCCGGGGCCGGGGCCGGCGCTCTCGGCATGGCTGCACCGGGACGAGGAGCCTGGGAACTAGATGGCAGTCCTTGAGAGTGCGACGGACCCGCTCCGCTCCCGGTTGTAGTCGTAGAGGCCCGCCCCGGGAAACCGCGTCCAGACGTAGCCCACATGAGTTGCGGCTCCATAATGGCGCGCTTGCGCGCGTCCGCATATATGTTAATAGTCATGGGCAGCGTATAATGCTTCCCGTTCACTATTTCGCGTCAAGCTCTGCGAGAACGTGATTGTTTGAGAAAGCGCATACTGTTTCCGGAGTTCATGACGCCTTCTGGCCTGACGAGCTTCTTGTCCATGAGTGGGGCGAGCTTTGCAGCCACCTCCTTGGGGATGTGGCCGACTTGCTCTCCGGACATATTCGTGATCTTGACTGCGTTACTGCGACGAGGTCAGAATAATAATGGCGTAAGTGGTCTAGAGGTCTTACGAGTCATAGCGGTTGGTAGGTTCACGTAGAACGTTAACTTCCTGTCCCAGGGCGACCAGTCCTAGGGTAAAACTGAGCTCGTATGAGTGAAGGCGTAAGTTGCACCTTACCCTTGTAGTATTGAACGCCAACGATATTGGTGCGGTACGAGACATATAGTTCGTCTATGGGTTCCTGCTCGATAACCTCAATATCGTCGTCACCGTCATCTATTTCCCAGGTGATGCCCGAAGGCTGATTCGTGCGACGTGCGGACTGCGGAGGGAGACTTTGGGACGGTAAGAGGCCACTACCAGGTCGAGCGATAGAAGAGCTGCCGCTTGCGGTGGCGGCCTCCATAGCTTTACGCTTGCGCTCGGCCTGGCTGGGCTTCGAAGGTGACGAGGACGACGGCATGGGTTGTGAAGAAGAGGGTGTGGGTTGCGAGGACGAGGGAAGACCTTGAGACGAGGGCATGCTTTGAGAAAATGCCGGCGCTGGAAGAGGTGCAGGCGGCGCGACCTTTGCCGACTCTGGGACGTCTGCTGGGTCGACCTTACGCGTTGCGAGTGCCCTGCGGATCTTTTGCTGGTCTTCAGCCCGAAGTTCGTTGAAGCCCTCAACGCGGTTGATCCCATAACCAGCCAGCTCTCCCAAGATGGGCCCAGTGACGCAACCCCTAGCGAAAGTCAGAGTACAGTACGTGAAAGATGGCAGTCTGCCGCACCAATGCATCCACTTTATTTGTTCTCCGAAATCATTCCTGACGAGTCTGCCGTAGCGCAGAGCACCCAGCGGGATGAGCGTGCCCTTGCAGGGTGGTGCGCCATTACATTTGGCCCGCGAACTCTTGCTATACTGTCCGTGCAGGCACGTCAGATATGCGTACACGCGATGTTTTGCATCGCCTACCTCTAGGGTATGTTGGGACATGCAAGCCCAGATACAGGACACACAATCTACGCGGTATTTTCCACTTGTACACTGCTAGAAGAGACTGCTTGGTGGTGGTACAAAGCAAAGTCGTGGCTTTCCACCCTCGACGCGTCGCGACGCGTCTGACCGCGACTAGGTGTGCCTGAGCGATCAACGAGCCACAACGTGGCTGATCTTAGGCGCCCACCCTACTTCTTCTCACCAGCTTCGAATTCGTAGCTTCTTCTTGTACACGACGAACTTACATGCCGCATGTGCGCTCTCTGAGAGACTTTTACTGTAGAAGGAATGCGAACGAGATACTCCCGACGGACGTCCACGGCCGGCGACTAGATTATGCTATCTGCTCGGACGCGACCGTCCCTTGATATAAGTAGCTCATGGCTCGATCTTTCCGCTTCGAGAACCTCGTGTACGCTCTTCACCTGTTACCGCGATGTCGAGTGAGAAAGCTGCGCTGCTCCCGAGGCATTCCGCCGAGTCTAAGGTCGAGAAGTATGTACTGGTTATACATGGCGGCGCAGGCACCATGTCACGCGAAAAGTCGACGCCCAAACAGCGCGCACTCTATCATGCGACACTCAGGGAGGCTCTGCGGACCGGTCACGCCGTGTTGAAGGAGGGCGGTGAGGCGCTAGACGCTGTAGTCGCAGCTGTGACGGTGCTGGAAAGTGAGATCTCCTTGTTCTTGACCCCGACCTCAGCTCAATGGTATATAGACTGTCCCCTGTTCAACGCGGGCAAGGGTGCCGTATTCAACACTGCCGGCAAGAATGAACTTGAGGCCTCTATCGCGCTATCAAAGCCTCCAGCATCGCACCCAAACATCGCACCCAGTCGACGCGACGCATCCGCTACCCTCCTCACACGAGCTCGTAATCCATCGCAACTCGTGCGTCTTCTGTACCTTGCGCAGGACGACGGTGTGCCACACCCTATGATGAGCGGCTTAAATGCCGAAGAGATTGGTGCTAAGTTCGGTGCGAGTTTGGTGGACCCGAGCTACTTCTTCTCCGAGAACCGCTGGCGTGAGCACCGTCGCGGTCTTGGCCTGCCAGAAGAGCCTCTACCCCACTCCGGCGATGCGCAGCTGCCGATGCTGGACCTGATGCCGAAGGGGACAGTTGGCGCTGTCGCTTTGGACGTACGTGGTTGTATCGCAGCGTGCACCTCAACAGGCGGTCGTACGAACAAACTCGTCGGTCGCGTCGGTGACACGCCGATCAACGGTTCGGGTTTCTGGGCCGAGGAGTGGACCGTGACTGGCTTTGTCCGCCGTACGGTGCGCAAGCTCTGCGGAAAGAAGTCGAAAGCAGCTGTCGGTGTGAGCGGCACTGGTGACGGCGATGTGCGTTCATACGAAAGTGCGGATCCACCAAGAAACTGACGTCGTCGCAGTACTTCATTCGCCAGAACACCGCGTCGACCATCGCTCGGCGTATGCAGTACCTTAATGAGCCTCTCAAGGATGCGACACAGTTTGTAGTCGATGAGCTGCGTGCGGCCAACGGCGACGGTGGTGTCATCGCTATCGATGATGCTGGTAACGGTGAGTTGCAAACACTCAACATATAACCCACCCCTATTGACCTATGGACAGTCGCAATGACTCTCAACTGTCCTGGTATGTACCGTGGCGTGATCTACGAAGATGGGGTACCGAAAACAGCCATCTTTTCCGACGAGGAAGTCCAATAGAGGAAGACTTTGAAGAAGACAATATTATAGTAATACAGGGTGTTCGTAGTTCAGGACTGGTGTATGCATGGGTTCATTACACGTGAAACGTACAAATACAAAGGTCATCATGATAAATGCCACAGCCTTCCATAGCATCTCATGCAGCCATCGGCTCGGCGAAGTGCTTCCTGCCTCCTGGCGGAACGTCGAAATGGTACAGCGGCTCGATGTCCTTCACCTTCATGCGGAAGATGTGCTTCTTGATGTTGTGCGGTAGTGCCTTGATCTGGTAACGCGCATGTTGGCCGGTCGGCACAGAGAATACTGCAAGTCGCTTAGTAAGGTTTGTAGAGTGGGGACCGACGACAGCATACCTTCATCCAGTTCCTCAAGCGTGAGCGCCTACAAGCCCTTGCCTTAGTCTCATTAGACTACAAAGACTGGCCATGTGACGCACCTTCGTCTCGGGGAGGAACAAGAGGATAAGGAAGAAACCGATAATGTTCCAACCCGCATACCAGCCGAACGCGCCTTGCGGCGTGAAGGTCTTGAGCAAGGCAGGGAATGTGATTGCCACAACGAAGTTGAAGAACCAGAGCAACGCCGTTGCTGATCGTTAGGAGTTAGATTGCAGACATTCAAACCAAGATAAGGATCGACGTACCCCAGGACATGCCGATCTCACGGATATACAGGGGGAACGCCTCCGCCGAATAGGTGAAAGGTACTGGACCTTCACCAGGCGAATAGACGGCGGTATAAAGATAGATCCCAAGGGCCACTACCGCGATGCGCCCGGTCCCTTCAGGGATGAAGCTACGGCGGAGACATACAGTCAGCATCACTATAACTCTAAAGTGGGCGAAGTCGGCGCACAAAGAGAATCCGGTCAGAAGGAGGAAGATAGCCATGAACGGGAACGTTGTCAAGAGTAGGTTACGCCGACCGAATGTGTCTATTGTATAGACCTATCGCGACTCATCAGACAACAGCCGACGAATAGGGAAGCAATACGTACTGCAGGGAGGGCGAAGACAAAGTTCACCATTCCGAAGCCCCAGGAAGCAAGAAGCGCGCTCGATTCAGAATATCCGAACTCGACGAAGATCGACGACGAGTAGTATGCAATCCTGGATGATACCGCGTGAGCAAAGATCAAGAGGGAACGTAATGGCTATGACATACGCATTGACACCGCAGAACTGTTGCATGAACCTAAGGCGGGTGGTAAGCAGCACAATCGAAGGCCAACGACTGGGGCACTAACATGACGATGGAAGATGCGAGTGTTGCGCGACGGTTACGCGGGACAGTGAATAGCTCGAGGAAGCGGTTGCGACCGCGCGAGATCTCCTTCTCGGCTTCGAGGAAGACGTGAATGTCTGCAACGCAATGAGCAATTGGAAGGCATGAGGATGGGTAGCACACGCACAGTAAAGGTCGCGCGCAGCTTGGAGCTCGTACTTGCGGAGGCGCATAAGCGAAGCGAAGGCTTTATCGTAGCGTCCTTTCGAGACTAGCCAACGCGGTGACTCGGGCATGAAATAGACTTGCGCCATGAGGAATACGGCAGGAACGCCAGCCTATGCAAAACCATTTGAGTCAATGATTATCGAGCACTGAATACGGCGACGCACAGAACCGAGCATCAATCTCCAGCGCAGACCAGTAATGCCATTCTGGTCTGCGACGTGGTAAAATGCCAGATCGGCCACATATCCGAACATGATCCCAAAAGCCTGTAACTATCGTTCAATGGGTCGCACAGAGAGTGAACGAATCCACTGACAGTCCATGCTATCAACAGAGTCAATACGTAGAAACATGGACTGCAGACGCGAAGGCGACGTACTTTGCCACATCATGACTAGGGCACCACGAATTTGCGGTGGCGCGCACTCCGCCGCATAGACAGGGACAGTCGCACTCTTCGGACCAATGCCAAGTCCGAGGAAGAACCTGGCGATGAAGAGATGGGGCCAAGAATTGGTAGCGCCTTGCCAGATGCAAGTTGCGAACGAGAAAAATGCGGAGACAAAGATGGCCCCTCGTCGTCCCAGCAGTCTATTGAGTGGCTCCGTCAGCCAGCAACCGATGAACGCGCAGCAGAGCTAGGTGCAACGTGAGCCTGAAGCGCGAGGTGTCAAGAGGCGGATGCGGCTCACATATGGTGCCGAATTGACTAGGCCGACTAGCCACTGATTACGCTGGCTAGCACCATCACCATCCGTAGGTATCCCGAATTGCCTGTGAGAAGAGCATGTGAGTGTTGAAGCTGCGCAGCGAAGAAGATGTATGATTTACGATGGGAAAAAAAGGTTCGCGCCGTTGATGACGGCCTCGTCCATCTGCACGTACACATCAGACCCCAATTCCTATATCCGCCGCACAAGAGTCAAACTCACGCCTTGAACAGCGGCCGCAACCGAACACAGGACGACCAGCCAGTAGAGCGTGATGGGATGATCCCAGCGGTGAGTTCTCTCCCTCCTGATGATCTCCTTGTCCTCCGCGCTCAGTTGGGTTAGGGACTCAAATGAAGTTGGGTCCTGTGCTACGAGAGCACCTTTGGAAAAGGTCTCGGCTAGATGACCGAGACCATGCTCATGAGCGAAGTTAGCGGCGTCGGCCCAAACCTGGTCCTGAGGAATCCCCTCAAGCGGGTTTGCGAGGCGCTCGTTGGCGTTCTTGCTGGCAGTTTCGAAATGCCCTATCTGGCGACCGTCGAGTTTCTCGTTCTGCGAGGTTACAGGTACCTGCTTCTTGCGTTCAGCAGAAACTGGAGAGGATCGGTCCGACCCGGCGTAGGTCTCAGTATGCTCAGCAGTAGCCATGACAGAGTCAAGCCCAGACGCGAGAACGGCGGCGGTAATACGAGAAAGACGTCAGAGATCTCTAAGAGCTGGGCTCTAGTGGTCAATAAGGTAGGTCCGCTCCTTTATACAGTGAGCGCCCAAAGACGTCCCTGGCGAGCACGATACGATCAGCACCCCGCCCCACACCCCACATCAGCCTCGCAGAGCTTGCCACTCGGCCAAGACTAGCAGGAGACCCCGCAGCCGGTCAGAAGAGAACCCGTAAGTAGCACGACTTGCGTCACAGTGCAGAACCGGGCCCGAAACTAAATCAGCGCAAGTCTATTGACAAGCACATCAGGTTGGAGCACGAGACTTATGATGAGCGGGAACACCGGTAGCGAGACTCGGACATTATCCCATTCTCGTTCCGTAGAAGATAATGCAATGGTGTCCTATGCCGGGTAGATGTGTATCCTGCGTCGTGGTGGTAGAGCTGAGAGCTCCTGGTGAGCTGTTGCTCGTCACGGCCGTCGCGTCACGCGTCAGTTTCGCAGCCATCAGCGTGATGATAGGCCGCCGGTCCGTGTCTGTAGTAGCACCGCACTGATGTGGTATGCCGTATCTCCTACGCCCCAACTCTCAACAGGCTCAGATACAGTAGAAAATATGACCGGCCCGTCGAAGGGGTTCTGACAGCCATTGACGTATACGGAGGAGCTTTGTTCGCTCAACACTAGATCTAGGACCCAGCCGCGCGCACGCTGCCCGAAGCCCGATCGACACCGACTTGTAGTCATAGGGCGCAGCAGCCCTTGCGAGGTCCACGGGAAGATCCCCTGTGCTGGAAGAGTTTGAAGGGATACGCATCAAACCTTGAGACGAAGTACTTGCGGCTCACTCCCAACGCCCACTGGGTCTTGCCTATACCGCGTGCCTCTTCTTGTTACGGACCCCCTTTCCGGACGAAGCACAATACCCATTAGTCCCTCGTATCGATCAGCCTGTGACCTCCGACATTATGAAGCCATGGACGTTTTTCACTGCGTTTTTGGGTGTAGACCTCTTCGCGAGGGTATTATTCGTGAAGCAAGCCAGCAAGTAGTAATACAGGTACATGAACAAGTGAAACGTGAATAATCATGAGAGCATGTCAAGTACACATCCCAAAAGAGACGAGGCAGAGTCAAGGCAAGGCTCATGCAGCCGCATGCTCGACACGCTCCTCCTGGATCTTCTCCTTCTCGTTCTCCAGGCTCGCCGTCTCGCTGCGCTCGTGCTGCACGTGCTCGTGGTGGAAGAGAGGCGCGAGCTTGGCGTCTTTGCGCATGAAGACCCAGCGCTTGAAGAAGTAGGGCATGGTCTGGGTGAGCTGGTAGCGGGCAAAGACGCGCGTCGGGACAGAGAAGATCTGGTCTAGCTCTTCCAACGTCCTTTGTTTGGTCTCGGGCACGAGGAAGAAGATCATGAAGAAGGCCGTTACGTTGAGGCCAGCGTAGAAGCAGAACGCGCCAGTAATCGTCATGGCACCGACCTGACGTGTTCTATGAGTATCTGCGGACAGCACAGGCACGATTATATGAACATACCATGCGAGGGAACGTGATGGAAAGAACAGCCGCGAAGCCAAGGCAGACAGCAACAGCCCAAGCCATACCCTGCTCACGATGTGACAAGGGGAAGACTTCGGCTGAGTACGTGAACGGCACGGGGCCCTCACCGGGCGAGTAAAACGCCGCGAACAGGTAGATGAAGAACGCGACAAGACCGACGGCGGTGGTGCTGGTGGATGGCCTGATGAGGAAGCAGAGGCCGGCGGCGAGAAGTGACCAGGCCATTTGCGGGAACGTGAAGAGCAGGAGAGTACGACGGCCGAACGTATCGATGGTGAAGATAGCGGGCCAGGCAAAGGCGAAGTTCACAGCACCGAACCCGAGCGAAGCGTAGAGAGCGTTGCGTGAAGAGTAGCCGGCGTTCGCGAACACACTGGACGAGTAGAAGGCGATGATGTTGATACCGCACATCTGCTGGGCCAGCATGACGACACCCGAGGCAACGGTGGCGCGACGAACGCGAGGGATGGTAAAGAGTTCCATAGCGCGGGCGAAGAAAGTGGCGGCACGGATGATCTTCTGCTCCTCGGCAATCTGAACGGACATGTAGTAAAGGTCACGCGTCGCCTGGATCTTGTGGTGACGAAGCTTCAGCAACGACTTGTACGCGTCCAGGTAGCGGCCCTTCTCTGTACAGATTATAAGTTTCGCCACAGCGGTATATAGTGAGCAGGGACGTACTGATAAGCCAGCGAGGTGACTCCGGGCAGAACAGGATACCGCAAGCGAGGGGAACAGCTGGGATGAAGGCCGAGCCGAGTTGCAAGCGCCACGCAATCGCGCCAGTGTTCTGAACGACGACGTTCGCAGCGTAACCCAAGAACAAGCCAAACGCAGTCCACAATCTGCGAGGAGGCACATGCGTGAGACTCAATCATCCAGATATCGAACAGTAAATCAACGCACTGCCAACCCATAACGAGCGCGCCGCGAATTTGCGCGGGAGAGTTTTCAGCAGCGAAGACGGGTACTGTTGCGCCCTTGCAGCCCATACCGATACCGAGGATGAGACGGACGACGAAGAGGGTCTCCCATGAGTGCGTGAATCCAGAGCCAATAGGTGTGGCGATCAGGATGAGCGCCGTAATGAACTGCAAGGAAGCGTGGTCAGAAACTTCCCCAAATGGCAAATTCACGTGGACTCACAATCGTCTTGCGACGGCCAAACCAGTTGTTGAGCGGGTCTGCGAGCCACGCACCGACGGCTGCCGAGGTAATGTAGGGAGCGGCGTTCACGACACCGACAATCCATTGGTTGCGAGGACCGTGGACGGGGTCGTCCTCAGCGATGCCAAACTCCAGAGGGAAGGACAAGTTGGCGCCGTTGGAGCCAGTCTGATCCCAACCCTGCGTCGCTGCACCGACGGAACACTACGAATGGACGGATTAGGAATACGAAACGCGGAGGTGAGAAACCGAACTCACAAGGAAGATAGTAACATAAAGGATCATCGGGTGCGACCACTTGTGAGCGCGCTCGTAGCGAATAGCCTCCTTGTCTTCCTCGCTCAAGTCGGCGATGTTCTCAAAGTTGTCCGGGTCCTGGGCGAGGAGAGCGCCCTTGCGGAAGGCGTCGTTATCGGGCAGGCCCTTCTCGGCAACGAACTCGTCGACGTTGCGGAGTAGATGGTGCCGCGACAAACCCTCGAGCGGGTTGATAATCTTGGCTGCCACCTAGGAAAGAAGGCGTGCTGTCAGCGAGCGAAGAAGGAAGGCAAAGAAGCGAGGTGGAGTACGAACATTGTGGTTGAGGTCCATGCGCTCGGTTTGGGAGATCTCTTGCTTCTCGGCCATCTTTGTCGTTCGTGAAGTACAAGGATGAAGGGAAGGGAGGCCGGGCAGGACACGAAGGAACAGCAGGAGACGCTCGGGCAGCAGGGCTTTATACTGCATACAGACTCGCCAGGGCCGCTCCCTCGGTAAGGAACCCCTAAATTCGCTGTGCGCTGCATTTTTTGATCCCGCCGTCCACCATCAATCGCGATCGCGCACCCCGCGTGCATTTCCCCCGCCTTCCCCATGGTGCCCCGCGCTCGTCGCTTCCTCTCTCGAATCCCGCCCCGAGCGCCCTCTGCTTGCGCTCTTTCTTCGTCGCTTTCCTTCAGTATCTCGTGTTTCCTTTTCGTTGATGCGAGATACGCTGAGAACTTGTAGCGCTTCGTCACGTTCCTACAACGCGCCACAAACGAGCTAGCTGCCTTCTGATGACATCTCCCAGCGTCAATGTCAGGAACGGTCCCCGTGTGAACATAACGATCATCTGTGGAGCGTCGTCATCTCACAGAAGTTCATCTCTTCCCCTTCTCGTCCCCTCCGCTTGGACATGAATTGTTGACTGGGAGTGACCCTCTATCAAGGCGTCTACAGTCTCCTCCAAAGTACCCCTCACCGCAGTCCAACGCCTCAGGACGGTCGGGCACCTGCAAACCAAGCAAGACGTTGCATACGACCTCTTCCTCCACTTTCTCATTTGTCTCGGCATCGCGATCATCTGACAACCTCCGGTGCTTTCGGTACCGTTCCTGGCTTTGCAACAAGCTCGGCCGCCCTACCCGCCGTTCGCTGGTTTCGTGCGTAACCCTCATCGCCATCTTTTCCAGAGCTGCGCTGGAGGCTCGTACGTTATTCGCATGATTGACGAGTATATTCAAGAGCAGTCAGAAGGTTGCGATCTCGTATGCGCGCGTATGCTTTGTACGATGTTCAACACGATGTCGCCCTGTCCATTTCGTTCGTGCTCAGCCGCCAAATTAGGCATGCCTCGCGCTACGCTCTTTCATGGCATACAATCAGAATCCTTGCTCTTGGCTCTTACGAGAATTTCTTATTGCTCTGAGACTGCATCCATGTCGTTTTCTCGAACCTCTCCGCGCCCGCGTCTAAACGTGCCTGCTCTTCGTCCCCAACGGGCAGAAAAAAGGTCTCAGCTCCATACGAGCTCCACCAGGATCGACAATTTCATCCGCGGAACTTCACCGTTGCTGTCGAGCGCACAATCCCCTACCGATCGACTGTACCGGCGGGCGAGCTTCTGTACTTGTATTTCAAGTTCCGACAAATGCGTACGCGCGTGGAGCACCGGCCGACGCAGCGCATAGCGTATCGTCGCAAAGCAGCTCTCTTCCAGAAATCCAGAAACGTACAAACATGTCGGGTCTTGGTCTCGCCTCCGCGAGCTTTTGTGCTCGAGCACCTAGTTCCGTACCGCTCTAGCCGGCGGGTGCAGAGCTTTATCTTTATTCCAGCCCCGTACGCGCCACTCGGCCTGCCGCAGTGAGCGCTAATTGAGGAGTTTAGTGCGGGCATAACAACTAAAGCACGGAGAAGTTGAGACGGAGACGTTCGGCCCTCGGGCGCGGGAGCAAAAGCCCTGCATGATGCACACCCCGACCGTCGGCCCGAACCCCGCAAAACATCATACGTCCCCTGGAGGCGTTTGTGCGGCCCCGTACCCCGCCCCCACATTTTCTTCTTCCAACCACTGCACAGAGGGGAGGATGTCAAGAAGAGAGACGTCCGACGCAGAGGGCGGCCGGCTACTTAGGCCGAGCGTGGCACTTCTCCGCCGCATCCTTGGCCTGCGCGCTTGATTCCGGGCTGGCGCGAACCATAAACGCCACCGAAGTCATCGGGCGGGATGCCGCGCAAGTAACCACGCATCTAAGTTCAGTGACAGTTGCATCAACGAGGGTCTTGGAGTGGTACGGGACGCCCAGCACAGGCATACACGTACCGCATAACGACGGTGTCGTCGGCTGTCATCGGCCACTTGAGCAAGGCAATGTGCTTGTTCGGATATATGTGCGCAGTCTAGGCGGTGCTTTGACGCTGTTAGGGAACGATCGCGTGCAAGGAGCTCTTGAGCTTGGGCGTCCACTCACTGGATCTTAATGAGTAATGTATGCGGCCCGTCTGGGAAGACGGGTAGCGATAAGCGTCCGAGGAGCTTATGGCGGGAAGAGAACGCGTTACATGGTACCATCTCAGGGAGGTCTGGCCACATATCAGGCTTCTGCGGCGCCTAAGGGCATCTGAAGACGCGTGTTGTGTAGTAAGCTGTGAGCTCAGCGACCGAATTGTCGAGATTAACAGAAGAACACGGCGCTTCATCGAAGCGATTCAGACAGACTCGAGCTCTCGAAGGGTTCAAATGTCAATCGGTGGCTTCCCAGATTCGGCGCGTGGTAGCCCACGAGTACACTCTTACAGATAACCGCCGTCCTGTCTGAACGCCAAGCCAAGTGTAGGCATACGTGTGCGGAAGAAGGGCGGTAGCCGTTGGTGAACGTGCATAGATGTGCATGCATCTTACGGGCGCATGGATTCCCTGCGATTCATCGGCAAGAGACGGGAACAAAACCATGTACCGTACATGATAGCTAGCCTCGTAACCAGTCCGCTATCTGAGCATCTCGTTATCGGTCCAAGATTCGAGATTGTGAGCCCTGCCTGCAAGCAACCGTGCACGCTTCTGTTCACGTACAGGCATACCTGAATGACCAATTGTGACCTGTTGTCGATGGCTGCAGGCATTGAATAAAACCGTGACTCGCTGCGATCCATCCCTCGCGCATATGCGCACACGACGGTTCATTCTGCTGATACGATGGAGATATCGCTATACGAACGCGCAGAGGCGTGGTGCCTTCGCTCGGATCAGATGCGTCTCGGACAGACGGGATAGTGTAGAAGTAAGTAGGGTAGGGCTTATGTACCGACCCCTCTTCAGCTGTGGCACGCCGCTCTCAACCTCGATAATGACATCACACCCTGCAAACAGTGCCGAAAGCGAAGTTTGAGCTTGAGCAAAAGCTTGTGATACCGATAAGAAAGACCAAGCGCATCGTGTCTATTGTGCCCTGAGTGTGAGGAGTTGACGCTACAGGTACGCACGCGGATGACCCCGACGCGGCCCGGGCGGGGTACGGTTAACAGTGCGCATGACGCGTGTGTACAACACTATACGGTAGCGTGCCGATCGTTGGGGGTAGATAGTTGTTCCGGTGTACGGCTGTGAAGAGAATGTTCGGCAGGACTGCGCAAGACGAGGAGGGCAACGGCGGGCGTCGGATGGTATTCTTGTCGGACCGGTGAACCGACTGTATTATAATTCCGACGCAGCCCGAAAACATGATGGAGGACAAGATCAGCGCGCAGGGGAAACAAATATAAACGCCGGACCAACTGTAAGTAACCTTGTTATCGTGTACGTACTCGGTCAAGGTACATTCTGTACTGATGTCAAGAAAGACGCGTAGACTAGCTGTAAGTATGGCTCCGTGCTCTGTTGTTCTTCTCCAGCTGGACAAATATGCATCGCGAGTCGGTGATGTCTTGAATGAGCCAATCGTAGATGCGATGAAACGCAGCGGTGCGCAAGGAGTTCCGCGTAAACGAGCACATCTAGCGCAGGTAAAAAAATCCTGTGTCGAAGGTATATGCCCCCCAACATTACTAGAATCAGTGGAATATGCTTTGCCGTTGGATACGTTTGAGCTTCTGTAGACTGAACTGGAAATTCAGAGTTGGACTCGCCCGAACTTCCCGAACTTGCAACGAAGCCGGCTGATAAGCCGGTACACGTTTCCCTCCAACAGCGTTCAACACGGACACACGGAGAAACGTTGCGAGTGTAGGACCCGAGCTCCAGAGAGAACGGTCGCAGTACCGAGTAATGAGAAAGAGAAGGACCTGGCCTCAAGAGACCGCACATGCCCGTGAGTCCGCACCCGACGGCATCGGCGGCGGCCAGGCATTTCGCAAAAGCAGGCTCCTGCCGGCGCATTCCCAGCCCGACGCCGCAGATCTCAGGTTCGACTCCAGGATGCAGACGTACAAGACAACCTCAGCATTTGCTGTACGCGACATAGGGTCACTGGAGAGAATGCAACGTGGGAAATGGGAAGTTTCTCAGTGCGCAAGCGCGCAATGGGACATAATTGAAGCGCAGACGGCTAGTGGCAGTATGTACATGAGAGACCAACGAGACACGGAGAGACGACGACAGACAAGTTTTAGAAGGCTATGGTGTGGTGATGCAGACTAACAGACAGGATGCGAAAACGAAGTACTGGTGGGGACAGCGAATAAGGGGAATATTTTATGAAGACGAGCTTAACTGAGTGTTCATGGGTTTTTGGAGACCGACAGACACTAGAGTGAGGTTAGGAAATGATGATGAGGAAGACGACAGAGGGCGCCGGTCGACAGTGAGTGGCGGTCGAGAGATGCTGGAGGTGCTTGCCGAAAGCGGGTCGAAGGTCGAGTGATGGGTCGGAATCGAAGTGGTAGGTGTCGCATAGGTCGGCGGTCGGAGAGAAGGTTGTCGGCAGCGTCATGTCGGGGGGAGAGTGGTCGGAGTCGGGTCGAAGGCTGAGGTCGAGATTGAGTCGGAATATCGGTCTGTCGATGATGTTGATGCTGATATGATGGCGGAACGGAACTGGAGAATACGAAGCTAGTCAAACACACAGAGAACAAGAAAGAAACGTCAGTCGCAGGCGCGGCCGGAATGCGGTGTCGGTTGCTGATCGTCGTCTAGTAGTCGGGGTCGAGCATCTCGATGGCGCCACATTGTTCGCAGTGAGACCACATCGTCCGTGAGCCATTGAGACCGGATGAGCAGGCGATACGGAGCTTGGGAATCTGGGTGCAGGAACTAAAGGTCTAATGAGAGACATTCTTGGAGGTGCGTTGTGAGAGCTACCGACCCGTTGTGCATGAAGCTAGACTTCGGTTGGATGAGGCCGACTTCGCGGGGAGGGGTGGCGATGCGGGAGAAGTTGTGCGAGTCGACATTGACGGAGCCGTCAGGGTGGAAGAAGGGCTCGGGACGAACGTTGAAAGAGGGGACTGTACGTGGAACATAAACATCAGTATCCGGGTATTGCCGAAAACATGAGCATATACTAACATGAGGCACCCTCAGACGACGACGAGTATGCGCTGGCGCCGGAATCGTGACGATAGTGGAAGTTGTCGTTTGAGGGCGTGTACGGCGAGGGGACGGAGGACGACGAGTCTGACATATCGACGTCCATGTCATTCTGGTAATTTGGAAAGGGCACCAGCTTGAGCTGCTTGGCCTATATGAAGGGAGCATGGTGAGCACGTTGTATGCACGACGCGACGCGACGCGTTTGTGGGTCCACACTCACGCTACGGTCCTCGCAGGCATCCTCAGAGTCGAACTTGCGCTTGCACATGATGGAGGAGTTGAGGAAGAGTGTATGCAGGTGCGGGAGAGGGGCAGATGGTGGTAGGCTGGAGACCAGACGTCGTGGGACAACTGTCGAACAGCTCAGATTTATCCTACTCAGTTTTTGGCCTGTACGCATCAGCCGGCGTCCGTCCGGCGGAGGCACTTTTGGACCACAAACTACCTTTCCGAGGGCGTTTCTACACTCGAACCCCGGTTCCTCTACGTTTCGTCATTCGGCCTAGACTCGGAATCACGGGTTGACCGAGTTGTTGTCCGGCGATGAACTGATGGGATCTACAAGGTTGCGCCGCTCTGTTGGAGGTTCCACAGTCCTACGGCCACACTTGTCAGCATATTCCCAGTGCCTAGCCTCCCAGACTGCTTCTGTAGCACCCAGGATCATCTGACACGGGCAGCGGTTGCTCTCAGCTCATGAGTAGCGATACAGCGGTACACTCACCGTGTGGCGAAGCCCGGCCAACGCCGGCGTGATGTTCGAAATGGCAACTTCCACGTGTCCTGTTCTTGAACACGGACGCTTCTTTGGTTCAACAGTCTCTACGAGAGCACAAGCCCTTTCACCACTACTACTTGACTTTGAACCACCATGATTGAGCCTACAGACGTTCCACTACCCGCAATCCTCGACTCAGTGCTTGACTACCTCTATGATGTTCTGCCACCGGGCGTCTACGACTTCATGATGAGCGCCGCCGCGAACCTGCTTGCGTTCGGCACAGCCGCATACAATGTAATCATCTACCTCGCGGGTGCAAAGCCTTGGGAGTGGGATGCGCAGACTATCATACCGCCACTCATTGCGCTTCTTACTGCTTATCTCGCACTGCTCACCGCTTGGCGTACTATCTCGTGGATGGTCCGGTCTACGATCTGGGTCATCAAGTGGGGAACTATCCTGAGCGTCCTCGTCGGAGGTGCCGGCTATTTCGCAGGCGGAGGTGCGAACGGTGGCGTCGCGAACGGTCCAGGAGCGAATGGTGGCGTAGGGTTTGCGCAAATGGCCGGCGCCGTATTCGACATGTTGCGAGGCGCCGGCCGTCAGGCAACCACAGGCGGCGAGGAAGAGGGTGCCAGGCCGGGGCGCGCACGCCCCGCCGCATGGGAATCCTTTGACGCCCACCGTGAATGGCAATTCGAGGAGGGCGCCGAGCGCCAGGGGCAGGCCAATCCCGGTGCGGACGAGGTGCAGAAGGTCATTGATGGGATAATGACCCAGATGCGCGACGGTGGCATTTGGGGGATGGCGCAGGGCGTCGCGAGCAGCTTCCTGCCGAAGCGAGACCCCACTCGGCAGCGTCGTCAACGGCCACGTAGGGGTGCCGCTGGTGCTGCTTCCGACGCTTGATGGCGATTCAGTCTCGCTATGGATATATTTGATGATCTTATGAGTTTTGTATCTTCCCCACGATTTCTCGATTATTTCTGTGCTTTGATATGTTGTGCTTTCGCGCTTGTTATCCTGGTTGTAGAAATGGAATGCATCGCAGAAACTAGTAGTAAAAAGATGTACGATAAGGGGCAGGGCTCTACGCTGGGGTCGGCTTGACCGTCTCTGGCTGTTTCCCGTAGCGATAGCTGTGCCGCATGTGAGAAGGAGAAGAACGAAAGATGCGAGTCGGAAGAACGTACTTCGCGATGCGACCCAGCTGTGTGAGACCCGACATGCCGACGAAGAAGTTGACCTATATCGAGTCAGTTCGGGCCCAGTGCATATGACCATACCAGAACGTACGGCCGCAAGCGAGTAGTTGACCGGTGTGATGACGAACGAGTAGCGCACCCAGATCAGGCCGGTTGCGGCCAGAGCTACGAATATAGCCTCATTAGACGCGGAGGATCCCCGCACAGGCGAAAGGCACACGCACCGACGTTCTGCGACACACTGAGCTTCTCTGCTGGCCTGCCCATGTCCTTCAAGCCAGCCGCGACCAGACACCACTTCATGACGGGCGCCCAGAAAAAGACCGTCTTGGGTCCTACACACAAGGTTAACCCCAGAATATTTCTGCGCGTGCGAGCAGACTACGCACCTGCGGGGTGATTCATAAAGTTCGCAAACTTCGATGCGCCTGCAGATGATGCTGCTCCCGACATAGTGCTAGTATAATATGAGTGGGGAGGGAAGGGGCAGAGACAGGCGCAGGCGAGCAGGTGGTGGTAAGTACAGACGTCGGAGTCGGCGCGATGACAAAATGGCTCGCTGTCGGACGCGCTTCGGACACGCGCGTGGATCACACTTTCATTCGACATCCAATTAAATTACGCGATTCGTGCGGTATACATTATGAGGGACTACGTAGTACAAACGGCACAGTGGTACTCTTACAGGCGCAGAACTAGATACAGGCTACTCCAAGTCATAAGTAGAGGCTGACACTATCGTACACGTACACCTTTCAATGCAGTCCAGGTTGAGTTTCGCGGAAGGGTATCACCGGTTCACAGCGCCAGCGCCAGGGCGGAACGGAAAGCTTTACTTTGGGCACATCCATGATTAGTAGTAGTCCCTGCTCCTGCTATGGTGCCGACTGGTTCCAACATGGCTGTGGCGGCGGTGACGATGGTGCCGATGCCCAGATCCACTGGAGCCCGCGATGATGACAGGCTGCTGGTAACCAGAACCAGTGTAGCTGGACGGGTATCCCATCTGGGCCCCAGCGTCATAGACGCCCTGAGCGCCGCCGCTATACGCTTGGGCATATTGCGCCGTCGCACTCGCCGGATATCCCATGGCCCCCGGCTGCGAGTAACCCGTCTGCATAGCCATCGGCATGCCGGAGATAGGGCTACCACTAACCATTGGTGTGCTGGAAGCGTACCCATACGGCGAAGAGCTGATTGGTACGGCAGCAGTCATCGGGGTGCCGACGACGGAACCGCCGCCGCCGTAGACTGAGCCACCCCCTCCGTATCCACCGCTGCTCGCGTAACCAGAGACGCTGCTGCCAGCATACGAGGGTACGCCTCCTGGCATAGGTGAACGGCTCCGACGGCGCATGAAGGAGTCTCCGATACCGCCAAACCCTGAAACCGAGTTGCGACGGCCGCGGTAGTACGCGTCTGCCGGGGTTTCGCCATGACGAAGAACGTTACCGCCATCCATCTTGCGCCTGAGGATATGGCCGACAGTAGCAGCTGCGGCTTCCGCGGCGAGCTGACTGGCGTACTGATCATAGCCGCGGCCTGTATCCTGCCAGAGACGAACAGCTGGGGGAACTGATCAGCGAGGATATGAAAGACGTTGGAGAGCGGATACGCACCCTCTGCCACTGCAAGTCCATGCATGGCCTCCTGACGGCGATCGTAGGGGTTGAGATAATCATAGTGAGAAAGCGTGTGTCGGAATTGACGCCATGCTTCATACGCCGCTGCAGCACCGACTTCTTCAGGTAGAAGACGGGAGAGTTCGGCCTATCAGTGAGCCCTTATGGTCAGTACATGAGGACTTGGAGTGAAATATATGAAAGAGTGACGCACGATGCCACCATACGCCCTCCGATGCCAGTGCTTGGCCTCATGATAGCCCGAACCGACCGCGCCGCCCTGACCAGCACGGCTGACAACGTTCTGGTAGAAAGCGCTATGAGAAGCATTAGGCGAAGAAGCTTTGGGTTGTGTCAACGAAGTACGCACGGGTCATAGGGACCACCCCTCGACGAGACGTGCGCCCGATAGTAGTCAAGACCGTTCCCTACGCCAGGTCAGCGTCGCGTACACACACAACAGCGAGTATACGCACAGTTGTAGTCCGGTTGATAACCTAGCGGCGGAGGCGTTCCGAATTGATACTGGGGACCTTCAGCATGGTGAAAGCGGCGGGCGGTGGCTGAACACGCACCTGCTGTTGTCCCCATCCCGGGGCTGCTTGATAGTACTGAAAAGCCATGGTGATGGTTGAGGGGAAAGAGTGAACAAGAGTCGAGAGAAGGCACGCTAGTGGTAGATATGCGCAGCCTGTAAGCGCTCGAGAAAACTCAAATGAGATCTGACGTCGACGGAGGGGAGAGGTGGTGTGCGCTTGATGATCCGCCCTTCTTATGAGGCACGGGTCATCCTGCAGGCTCGCATCAAGGGGATGGCGCCCGTCGACAGCCCCGAGTTTCAGCGTCGGCCACAAGGACCGGGTGAAGGCTCTGGTAAACACGAAGAAAACTCGCGAACATAATCTGCGTTATCGGCTGGCCATCTCTCAGCTGGCCCACCTCTAATTCATTTATCCCGGATTCCGCGCCGGAAAGCCGCGCAGCAGGCGGTTCATCGCATCGCAGGGTACTATTACATGCAGCAGACAGCCGGCGCCTTCTTGACTCTGCGGGATGACGAATACGTTTGAGTGGCTCCGAAGATTGCTCGGGGAAGCGGGTTGGATGATTCTCGTGGCCTACAACGTCCGAGAAAGGGACAGCAAGCAGCTGGGCGTAAAGAACAAAGATCTTGGCGTGCTGAGCCGCCTAAACGTCCTCACTTGGTCCGCCATTCCGAGGTAGAGTGACAAGGCGTATCTGAAGATAGCTACGCTGACTTTGCGGTACAGGTGGAGGAAGCGACGAAAGGCAAAACGGCAAATGCCGGCGCATCGGGCTCGGAGACGCGTCTCATCCGTGACCACAACACCATACACCACTTCTACATTCATCGCCACCATCTCGGGCGCAGATCATACGCCTGCGCTCACATTACCCTCATGTCCGCCGATGATTCCACCTTCTTCGAGCGAGAACGTGAACGCCTAGCTAGTGAAATCACTTCCGTGAGCTCAGGTGATCTGAAGCGAAACTGCGCAGCTCAACGCTCGCTTGATGCAGGGATTCGAGGAGCTGTTGTCGTCGAGCAACATCCTGAACCGCAAGCTTGAAGACGTGCTGGATACTTCTCGCGACTACGATACTATCGCACAACTATGGAGCAGCTTTCGTGAGATGATGCCCGGGGCGAGAGCTAGCGAGACTTCCGTGGACGAGGAGACAGCGGGTGTACCGGGCACTGGCGGACATGTAGTTTCTGCTTCTGCTTCTGGCGCTGGGCCGTCCGCTGCAGCTAAATCATGATTTGAATATATCCAAGATTGACCACCATTGATCGTGCGAGCTCAATGCCCGGTATGAACCATCTAGGATATCTACTGTGCACCGTATCGTTGACTTGACCGACGCGGATCATTGCTAAAGGTAATAACATTCGGAATCTGGACTTTTACAATAAGCGAACATGGACAAGATGCTCCCAGTTCCCAGCAGAAGACAATCAATAAAGTTACCATAACATCCCTCCGAGTGGCGAATCACTTGCTACCTTGTCAACTAGGAGCCGCTCAGCCTTTGTGGCTCCCGACGAGTGTCGACACCTCTGACAGCCGCACGTCCAACGTCAAACTGTGGGGGTTACGAAGGATAGAAGGAGACGGCCTGCGCTCTCGGTGTTTGGGGATGGGTATCGAGAGCGTTGGAATGACGGGCTCAGAGTGGTGTCTCGCGGAACGCTTGCGACTAGGATGCGTGGGGGTTCGCGACGGTGGTTGTTCTTGTCTGAAGGCGAAGTCTTCGAACGAGTCGTGGTGGGAGTGCATGGAGATCGAGGCCGGCGGCGAGGCGAACGGGTCGTTGGTGTACATGTACAATTCAGTCGGCGTGATCGGTGATTCGGGTTTGTGCACTCGACTGTTGTCGGCGTCGCTGAGCCCTGGACCGGAACTGTACGCAGGGCTAAGGAAGCGCTCCTTGTGGACGATTATGCGAGGGGTGATTGGGAGAGCGACCGCTCCTTCGGTCCCAGATTCGGACGGAGCCAACGGTTCAAGCGTAGTATATACTTTCGTCAACATGAGTACGCCGTCAACCGACAGATCAGTGAGCTTACTATGTAACGCAGCTAGAGTGCCGACAAACCATGCCACGGTCATCCACGATTGCAGCACGAGCTGCTCAGCCAGTACCATGCTGAATACGATGTCGACGATTCCCGCAGCCTGCGATAGGGCGAGCGTGATCCACATTGCCTGATAGTGCCTCTCGTCGTACACTGGCGGGGCAAGAGCATGCGCAACGCTCAGAAGAAGTGCTGGACCGAGGAATGAGATGATAAGATAGGTCGGAATGTGCTTGAGTGCGGTGACATCTGTGAAGGTGTCTGCGATGGCCCAGCCAGTCCCTGGAGCGCGTGTCAATTTGACTATCGAAAGACTACGCCAGATGATGGGCCTACCAACGAGCAAAGGCAGTGCAATGAGAAGGCCCACGAGACGAAGACATGTAGGTGTGAATAGTGAACAACATAGGGAAAGGGTCTGAACGAAGCTCCTCTGTTGGAGCAGAAACAACGCGATGCTGCCGGCTACAATACGCGTCAGGCAATTGATACCCCCGGATGATAATTTCTCTACGCACCGAGAAGCTGCGCGCAGATGCTACATACGTCGTGGGCAACTCCTAAAACCCTCCCTCCTTGCAACCATACCAAGACGCCCAATGTGGCAGTGGCACCCGCGAGTAGCGCAAGTGCAATAGATAGTACAAATGCAAAGGTGTAGCGCGAGCGCCGTCGGCCAGTCCACGCCCATGATAGCTTACGCGCGGCATACAGCTGCAACGCTAGCGCACAGATGGCAGCTGCAACGACGATGAAAAGAATGATAGATGCGGCGGCGACAGCGTTCATGTCGAGATTCCGAGGAAGCACGAACAGTCGAAGACAAAAGGGAGGAGAAGGTATCACTAAGCGAGAGGACGGATACGGGGAGTCATCCGAGCTACCCGCATAAAGCACAGTGTGTACTTTATACGAGACGTCCCAAGCAAATCATCAGACCCGAGAGCGCAGTGACATGTACATCGAGCGGCGATGCGCTTCCATCACAAGCAACCATCCGGCCAAGCATCGCTGAGAAAGGAAGTCTATCTGATAGCGCTTGCGAGGGCATGGATACGACGTCTCCAAAATGGTCTTGCTTAATGGAACTTCGCAGCATCAGGTTCGGGTGTGCAGATCATGTTACACTGGAGGAGCGCGCCTGTAGATGGAGCAGAGGGGTTGATTCGAGGACTGGAAAGGGGCAGGTTACACTGGGACGGCGACGAAAACGCGAAGTAGTCGCGTACGGAAGGACCTCCACGCCCGCTGCGAGTGTACGCGCCGACGCAGCTGCATATATGCATAATAGGTCATGCGTCGACAACATTCAGGATCTGACCAGGGATAGGCGCGTGAAGTCGAAGCGGGTCAGTGAGTCCCATTTCCCCGACCTAGACCGAGCCGCACACGAAATGGAGTATGGACAGCATCGAATGCGCTGCGACAACGTCCGCTCTGGTGTTGGACCAGAAGCCACTAGCCCTGTCAAGCGGGTATCGAGAGGAATTCGTACTGTCATTTCGGAGGTAACAGTTTTTCACCTGATCCCATCCACGCAGGGACAGATATGGACCGCTTCGCACATAGCGACGATGAATGCCAACCTCTCTAAACTCCAGTATACGGCAGTCGGAGAAGATTCCGACTCGTCTACACGTTCGCGCAAAGCACACACTAGAAGCCGATAGTTCTCAAGAAATAGATTGTGTAGAAGAACATCTTGGGATGATGATGCATTATGTAGCGTGGGTGGTGGTGGTCAGAAAGGAGCTGTGCCGCGGTGTTAGCATCGGTTTCGGCCGGGCCGTGCGTGCCTGCGCACGCGTTCTTGGATCCAGACGTCCACCACCCTGCTCACATACCTACTTTGCCGGCTAGTATTCCACAAAAATGAGCTGGAACGGGTGCGTTTGGTCATGTAATACATATGACGGCTGTCTCACAATACTCTCAGATTCAAGAAGACTGTGAATCGCGCGGGAACGACTGTACGCCTGACCCCTCTGGTGTATCCTAGGCCGCCTAACGGACATCGAACGCGCTTCACAGCTCTTGCAGAAGACGGGTCAGATCGAACGTACTGTCGATCATGATTTCACGACTGAAGAGGCGAAGTACAAGATGTACGTTCATACCCCCCATCACCCTACGCAGTCCTAAATGCCCGCCGCGCAGCTACGAGAAGGAGTGCCAGCAACTATTGAAAGACTCGAAGACCTATCTAGATGCTATGCGCAGTAAGTGTGGCTTATGCGACTCTACGCGTGGTATTCAGCCGCGCTGCAGGTATGGCCTCCACACAGACTCGTCTGGCCGAGACGATCGACACATTCTATTCCGCATCCGGTCGCTCTACCGAGGGTGCCATTGCCGCACACTCATATCGCCGAGCTGCAGAAGAGTTGGATACAGGAATCAATCGAGAACTTGTACGTCGATGCTTGCATCCTAAGATCGAAACCCCCTAATCCCACGATCCTGCAGGATCAACCCTTCCGTACAACTGTCCTCGACCCTCTTGGAAAGATGAATGCCTATTTCCCGGTCATCAATGAACACATCAACAAACGCAACAAGAAGCTACTCGACTACGACGCTGCACGGAGTAAAGTGCGCAAGCTTACCGACAAGCCGAGTGATGATCCGACCAAGCTACCCAAGGTCGGTCGTCCCTGCGAAGGCGTCTGATTGTTCTGACGATTGTCTGTAGGCTCAACAAGAACATGATGACGCGAAGGAGGTCTTCGAGTTACTTAACTCTCAACTGACGGAAGAGCTGCCGCAGTTACTCCAGCTTCGGGTTCCCTACTTTGATCCTAGTTTTGAGGCCATGATTCGCATGCAATGCAAGTTTGCGGAGGACGGCTACGAGAAGCTGAGCGGGGTGCAGAGGTGCGTCGCATGTCCAACAACAACCTTCATTTGGGTCACTCAACGGTTACATCGCACGCAGATATTTTGATGATAGTGTGCGCGACGATTACGCCGCGGGGCAGCTCGATGCGCAGGTTGAGGGTGTACTGCAAGAGATGCGCGAGTTATCCATTTGCGGGGCGGCTTAGACCTTCAGTCTATGGAGATTATGTACCTTATCTCCCTCTAGGGCGGACAGCTGTATGATGAGATGCTCTGGTTTATATCAATGCCTGGAATCACATGCATGCCGGTGCATCCGGTGTACGTGAATATCTGCATTCGGGACTGAGATTCATGCGGTATATCTATCCTGTATACATTGTCCTTAATCCACACAAGCAATAATAGGAGTAACCGACGCAGAATACGTCAGTGTTCACTTCATCTTCCTAGTGACGTTATCGTCATCCTCGTCCTTGATCGTACGCGTGTTGTTTGCGGCGACGGCAATGGGTTGGGCGAAATGCTCACGAAGGCGCGACTCGGCCTGGCGATGGATCTCGCGCCCAACTGTCGTGCCTACTTGCAGGAGAGGACCCAGCAAACCCAGTCGCATGACCATGTATCTATAAAGGATGATGTTAGATAAAGGGGCATGTGACTAGTGCCAGAGGGACTGACCCAGCGCCGGCCAGGATGGCCAACATCGCGAAGTAGAGCGGATTGAAGAGGACAGCCATCGCTTCGTTCCATCCGAGCACGACAAGTACACCGTACATCCAGTACGGGATCTGCGCGATGCTCGCAACAGTGCTGCGCTTTGCCTCGACGTAATAAGCATCCGCGTCGCGGCGGAAACGCGTCGAGAGGTCAATTGCCTTCGTCTCGCTGAACACGACGAGCGGATCCAGGATACCGTCATCCTCGTCCAGCGCTGGTGGTTCGATAGCCAGCGACGCGTCGGACGGTGCAATTTTGGCATATAGAGGGATGAGCTCCAGCGTTGAGTCCTTCGCGACCTTGAACGCCCCGTCGATATCGTCCTCCGGCTTCCACACCCGTGGTACACCGTTCTCGTCGTAGCGGAAGCGCTCCTCAAAGAAGCCCCGCAGTTTGCCAAGAATAGCAGCGTCTGCCGTCTGCTCCTCAATCTTTGTCCGTAACGCGCCCCAAGAGCGCTGGCGAAGCGTCTCGAGCGCTGTGTCATTCTCCTCGTCGGTACAGTCGAAGCCTAGCGAGGGTCAGGCCAATGTCCCCACGCTCCTAGAAATGGTACAGCTCACTCTTTGCTTTGGATAGATAATTTTGCTCCGCCTTGTTGAGCGTCTGGGTATACTCTGTCAGAATCTTGTCCCACATGTCCGGCGTGGGCTTGCTCAGAGCAAGCTCAACAGGTTCCGCAATCTGCTTCCTGACGGTACGCTATGTTGATGGTCGGTGTGAGCGATGTAAAATGTCCAAGGATTATTAAGACCGTACCTCAATGGTATTGACCATCTTCTTAGTCTCGTCCTTGCGTAGTTGGTCGCCAACGGCACGGATCTCCTGACGAAGCAACTCCAACTCGTCCTCCCAGGCCCATGCAGCATCACCCTCGACGACGACTGCCTCCTTGGCGCCCTCGACAAATAGTTGCTCTGCGCTTTCACGAGCGCCCGATAGAACGGTGGCGAAGTTGTAGTCGGCGGCCTTAAGGCCAACTTGAATATCCGTTTTCAAGCCAGTGAGAGCGGCCTTGTGAAGGTTCTTGAGCTGTCCGAGGAAAAGAGGAGAGAGGACAGAGTCAAGTGCGGCGACGAGATCAACCCGCTTGCGTTTGTATACGCCCTGGTGGTAGCGTGAAGCCGCCGAATCGAAACGCGCTGCCAGGATGAGGTCAGACCGGGTGACTGAGTATGCGATGTGAACGCACCGAGAGCTTGGGTACGCCATGCACGCATCGACTTGCCCAGTCCCTCCACGACTTTGCCAATCTCAATCGGTCGCTTTTGGGACTTCGCCTGCTCATTGAATTCGAGCAGCGCTCCCTGAGCGATCTCGTCGCAACGGAACTGGGCGAGCAGCTCCTGCTGTGTGGGCAAGTCAAGGTCCTTATTGGTCTGGACTTGTTCCTGCAGTCGCGGTCAGATCAGACGCATGTAGTTGATTCACCCTGGTACGAACCCAGATGCTCTCCATATAATGGGGAATGCCATCTGCAGGGATGCGCTTGTGATAAGCGGGCTTGAAGACGTAGTCGTCACGAGACTTGTCTACAAAACGTTTCCGCAACTCGTTGACGTCCGCCTCGAACTTCTCTGGGACGAGAATCTTGTGCGACAAGCCGGTGAACGCAAGATCAAAGTAGTCGCTCAGCTTGCGATCTTTCAGTTCTTCGGGTTTTGACAGACCCTCCCAGATACGCTCTAGGTCCGCGGTGAGGGTGTTCTGTAAGTTGACAAGAGGCGTCGTCCCTATGTGGTCGCGGATGACGAAGAGAAGGAGCGTGCGCTGATTCTTGCTGATAATGAAGCGTGGGTATCGAAGTGCAAGAAGTCAGGAGGCGGTAACGTACCTCTCCGCCGAGCGCTTGCCGAACAAACCCAGATTTACCTCAAACACGGTCTTTAAAAGGCCCATATTGGCACCTTGGTAAAGACCGACTTGATGTTCCCAGATGTTGACAAGGAGCACCTCGGAGGAAGCTAGAGAGAAGAGCGCAGACTTCCGCTCGAAGTCCTATGATGAAAAAAGTCAGCATGTGTCGGGCGCCAAAGACAACACGGGGCAAGTCCATGAATTATATGCGCGCGCATGGTGTTGCAGCATGCACCAGCCACATAGTTCATACACGCGTAATGCAGCAGGCACAGCTTCTTTCCGGAGCGCTGACTTCGACAGAAAGTTGACACGCGCAGCGGGTGCTGCAAGCAAATTGCAGACAAGCTCATCGATACCAGGCAGCATGGGAGGTCAGAGTGAATGTCGGTACCTACCTGGTCCTCTCCGCGCTCTCTGCCGTCTGTCCCCTCCACATCCATGACCATGACATTCATACCTTTCCCTCTACACATCCAGATACCTATGGTGTTTAAAACGTCAGTCCCCATGGAGCTGCGGGTGCATAGCTCGCCGCGCACCTTTAGTGGTCTGTTGACGCCTGGTTTCGTCCATCACATCGAAGTTGGTACCGAAGAGACGGTTGAGTAGTGTACCTAGCTAATTTTCAGTCACAGTCCAAGGTATTGCAGCAATTGCGCACTTTTGCCGGTAGATTGAGATCCGAATACAGCTACAACATTATAGTCGAAGCCAGCATCACGTAGACCCCAGTGCGCAAGCTGGTCATTCAAGTCTTGGCTGTAGCGCAAGCTCAGTCTGACCATCTTTCGAGCATTACAGCAAGCTCTACATACGTGAACCGCTTCTCATCGTCGACGATTTGGATGCGGTCGGCTGTTGGTGCGTGACCGTTCATGATGGATACAGAGGGCGTCGTGAGGTTCCGTAACAGTTAATCAAGCGTAGCGCTCGGCGCAGAGGTAGTAGTATGATCAGATGTTATATTCTTTGTCGCGCGAGCTTTCCGGTACAATATCAAGGAGGCAAGGCAGGAAAGCGCAGCGAGATGCAAGTGGAGGTGCAAGCAAGCCTGGTGCGCAACGCGAGTGACGTGAGACATCAATTCCGCCACGTTGATCGCGCGTTGTGGCCGAATCCTGGGTCGCGGCCCTCTTCCTCCCGTCTCCCATGACCAGCGAACGGATGACCGCGGACGCCTTATCCGTGCTTGCAGGCAGCTGACCTCAATGGAGGTTCAGTGTGATTGGCACAATGAGAAGGTTGTCTTTCACCCCGACCGTCGCTTCTGGTCCGATATTGTCGCGGCTTTCGAGCCTACTATTTCCTGTCATGATGGATTTCGGTAATCCTAAGCTCCTCTGGATTCATCCTGCTCCAAGCTGGACACGTCTGGATTCCTTCCGTCGTTACATCAATAGAAAGCATGGCCTTCATCTGAGTACGTTTGACAAATGATGTCCATGCTACCTGTCTAAAGCACGGAATCCCAGGGGACTACCATGACCTGCACGGCTATTCAGTGACAGACTACACGTTCTGGCAAGACTTCTGGGAGTTCATGGGTATCAGGTACTCGCAAAGTCCTGAGAAGGTAACTGTGATATCTTTCCTGTTTTCAAGCTTGTCACTCAAAGTGCCTAGGCCATAAAGCCGGGCAGCCATAGGCTCGTGCCAGAATGGTTCCCAGGTGCTCGTACCAACTACGCCGAGAATCTTCTCTGGCGCGATGATGACGGCTTAGCTATAACAGAAAGCAGTGAGACTGGAGAGGTCTGCTCATATAGCTATCGGCAGCTCAGAGAGAAGGTCCGGGTGATGGCCGCTGCTCTGCGACGCAACGGACTTGTGTCCGGAGATCGCGTAGCCGCGGTAGTAGCGAACAACACCAATGCAGTTGTCCTCGCTCTAGCGACTGCTAGTGTCGGGGCAATATTCTCGAGCACAGCTACGGACATGGGAACTCAGGGCATACTTGACCGATACCGGCAGATTCAGCCGAAGTTCCTCTTCATAGAGACCTTAGCTGTGTATGGGGGAAAGCGCATCGACCTGGTTCCAAAGGCCGCTGCGGTTACTGCTGAGCTGACGAAGTGCGGTCTGCAATATGCAGTTCTGTTACCTGGCGGTGCTATCTCGGATGATGCGCTGCAACATATGTCAAATAGGTGAACTACACTTTAGATTCATCAGTGTTCCAATATTGATCCTACCTACGCGTCTAGTATGAGTCTGGAAAGCTTTCTCGCGTCCGGAGACGGTAGACCACTAGATTTCGAGCAGTTGCCATTCAACCACCCCTTATACATCCTATACTCTTCCGGGACGACTGGGGCGCCTAAGTGCATTGTGCACGGCGCAGGGGTAAGTCGGTTCGCCGGTACAGCCTCATGTGTCAACACTCACGCTGTCCAGGGTGTTCTGATGCAGACCTGGAAAGATATCGCACTCACCTGGGACGTCGGTGTGAATGACACCTATTTCCAGTACACTACAGTGAGCGGAGAACAACCCCTTAATGACACTCAATTCTGAAAGATGAGTAGACTGGATGGATGATGTGGCCCTTCATGCTTACTGGGCTAGCATGTGGCGCCCGCATCGTCCTATATGAAGGCTCCCCCTTCTACCCGAGCGTGAAACACTATCTACAGTTCATCGACAGCCAGAAGTGCGTGATCCATCTCCGCCCTATACGCCACTCATCGATCTGATAATCTCTTATGCAGTGTTACCGTCTTCGGCACAAGCCCACGGTTTCTATCCGAAGTCCAAGGCCGCGGTATCAACCCCTGTGAGCTACTCTATCTTCCTGTGCTAAGCAACGATCGCCATGCTCACGCTATTCTTCTTGTAGTGAAGGATATCGGGACCTTCAGCGCCCTTCGTACAGTTAACAGTACTGGCGCAGTACTAACCACGCCTCTTTGGGAATGGGCGCAGACCGCCTTCGGTCGTGACAAGTGCATCGTAGCGTCATCTGGTGGTACCGATATATGCAGCGGTTTCATCTCAGCGGCACCGACTCTGCCGAACTATGCGGGTGGTTAGTCCGACTTGTTCGGTGTCTAGCATCCTTGCATCCTAATGCGAGCGTCCTCTTCAGAGATGCAATGTAAGTCTCTAGGAATGAAGGTCGAGATATTCGACCCGGAGGGGCGGAACATCGAAGAGACCGGGCAGGCTGGCGAGCTTGTCTGTGTGCGCCCACATCCCTCGCTTCCCCTCAAGTTCTGGGGAGATGATGACCAGCACACGAAGTATATGGCCGCCTACTACTCGATGTATCCGGGTGCGCAGGTTTTCTCTCTGCCATGCTCTATAAATCTAACCTGTTGCCGTGGCAGACATCTGGAGGCACGGCGACTTCATCGCACGCAACCCACGTACGCGCGGCTACGTGATCTACGGCCGTTCTGACGGCGTCTTGAACCCTTCTGGCGTGCGCTTCGGGTCAGGCGAGATATATAATGCCCTTGAACGTTTCGGAAGTATCGTCGACGACAGCATCTGTGTCGGACAGCGACGTCCACAAGATGCGCACGAGCGTGTGCTGCTGTTCGTTAAGATGCGTGACGGCCATGAGTTGACACCGTCGCTCGAGGCCGAGATACGCGAAGCGATCAAGAACGCACTGAGTGCGCGGCACGTTCCTTCATTCATCTTTTCGGTGGATGAAATACCGGTGCGTATCGGTGTTTCAAGTAAGGGGGCAAGAGGTGGGCAATCGCTGACTGTATCCTGCTTTAGTACACGGTGAACATGAAGAAGATTGAGATTGCGGTCAAGCAGATCGTTTCCGGTTCGAACGTACAGCCCAGTGGAACGGTCGCAAACCCGGACTCATTGAAACTGTACTACAAGTACAAGGACATCGAGAACTTCGCTGCTAAGAGCAAGGCTAAGTTGTAGATAATCTAGACGTAGCGCCTCCCACTGAAACTTCCCGAACCGTTCAAACGACCTGAAAGTCATCCATAGTAGATTTCAAATGCAGAACAGCCTTCCACGAACTCTGCCATCGCGCTAGCAGTGCTGCGCACACATTTCAGAGCGAGCGCGATTGTAGTTACGAGGGTTGTCCGTGCGCCGCATAGCGAACCGGCCGCAGTTCGGCCCGGGTTTGGCGGATTTCCCGAGAGAGCATGTCTGCCATTCATGACCAAAAGAGGCTACTACTGCGCCAAGTGGGCGGCCACAACAGCCGTTGAGGAACGTTCTGATGACGATCTAGTGGTTTCGTACAGGGAGGTCTCAACGGTCTCCACACACGACATTGGTCCTTCCCAGCATCTCCTTCGCTCCTATATACTTTCTGTACGCGGCTTTGTTCTCTACATGTGCATGCGAGAAGTATGAGTGCAAAGCCGGCGGTCGCCCAGAGTTGCCCAGAGCAATAAGGCAACGGAAGATCTTCGAAACGACATCGCTCGCTGCCGATTCACGGACGACAGCATGCCTCGTGTTATCTGAACCTTCTCACTTACCACAAGGCATGGTGTGTCCGGCCATCCGCGAAGGATGCCTGGCCCTGCGTCCTGCTCCAGTAGACAATGGAACATGCCCTTTTTTCGTATGCCTCGCCGTCGAACCCGGCGCAGATATGCGAGGGTGCGTAGTGCTGTGCATTCTGATATCGATACACGGCTTCCTGGCCCATTGTGACCGGTTGCGCCACGTGCTGAATGCGCCATTGTGCTGGCCTCATTCTTTGTCTGATATTTTCGGTCGCGGTTGCAACCGTTCGAGCGTGTGCCTGACTAGTCCACGCAGGATCAATGGTGAGACTAGGGAAGCAGAGGGCAGGACCTCTCTCTGCCTCCGTATGTATCCCAGAAGAAGAACACGAACCATACTCGTCTGTAGGATTAACCGTGGCGCCCGATTGGAACAGCGCTCGGTGTCGCGGGCTGTGTAACAATGGATAGTCCGCAGAGGACGGCCCAACAGGCATCCACAGGCGCTCGCGAGGGGTGGAGCCGGCTGCGAACAATGACAATTGAGCACGCGACGGGGCGACCATCGATCGATTCACTCTCCGTTCACGCGGCATTGTCCAGGATCCATGCCATATAAAAGCCGCGGGACGTATTCGCGAGTGGTCCCTTGTTCTCCTCATCCATCACCCGCCTCCCCTGCTGTGGCCCACATCCCTCCGCTCGTCTGTTGATTGCTTTTTCCATTGTTTGTCCATTGTACACTTTGGGTCTTCCTCTCGACGAGGCCACTTCTCATCCACGCATCTACGAACTCTTGACGAGAACCACGGTGCGCGCCACATGCCTATCGTCCCGCATCCGGATGTTGTTCTCACGCTACGGATGCTCCCGTTGACAGGCTCGATCGTGACATCGCAACTGTCCTTTTGTGTGTAAGACTGTTTCTGCGGATTGACAGTCGCATATAATGCTGACGCGGCCGATATGCAGATTGTAAAACGTTATGGGTCGCAATCGTACCCGGCCAGCACGCGCTGACCCTTCAAAGCCGCCACGTCCGGTAAGCCTATATGCTCTACTTTCCTCGATATGCCGATTGATCATTCATTTGATGACGTGCAGCGCAATGCCTGGATGTTGTTCCTCTGCGCATATCACCAGGAGCGTACCAGGAAGCAGGAAATGAACCTCCCTCTCGAGAACGAGACGCACCAACACACTAAGATCATCTCCCAGATGTGGAAGGCTCTTCCGCAAGAGGAACGCGATAAATGGGTCATGGCCGCTGAGCGCGAGAAGGAGGAGCACGCCAGGCTGTACCCTGGCTACAAGTACCAGCCCTCTAAGCCTCCGGGGCGCAAGGCGTCCACAGCTTCTGCATCACCGCCTCCGGCTGTGCCGCCACAGTCGTCGTCGAGTGCTCATCCGAGCGTGACCAAGGCGCGCAGTAACTCTTCCGCCGCCAAGCCGAAGGAGACTGTACTAGGCCAGACTCCGATGCAGTGGGACGTACCCCAGGCGGCTAAGAAGGCGAGGATGAGGCAAGAGTATGATCAGGTCAAGCAGCCGAATTCCCAACGTCAATCGCAGACGCCACCATATGCTCCGGCGCCGCAGCACTATGCACAGCATTCTGCGCCTAAAGCTAGACGAGGGCGCCCACCGAAGGCCAAACAGGAGGTTATCGAAGAGGATATCGAGAATATTGAGCTCGTCGACGGCCAGCTTGTACCCAAAGCCGGCGGTTCGGCGGCTGCTAACGAGGATAGCGATGAGGACATGTTGTATGAGAGTGAGGACGAGGATCACGCGGGCAGCGCTCATGGACACCAATACGGTCATCCTGGTTACGCCTACGATCAGGCGCCCGAGGATAGCGAGTCTGAGGACGAGGCGTCAAGTCAGGTTTCCCCCTCTACGCCCACGCAACAGGATAACCCCGCCGCGCCAGTGGCATCTTCGAAACCTACCGCGACGGACGCACAGTTCCCGCTGCGTCATGCGAGTTATGAACAGTAAATGGTTGCCCTGTACTTATATTCTGCACGCTCTCGAATCACCCGCTGTCGCACGTCCGAGGGTCCTCGTCGCTTTCGCAGTCGTTGTGCTTTGCCAAATGTATATGTGTCGATTATGGTCGCGTACGTAGTACTGATGAACGAAATAAGATCACGACTTACGACTAGTGCTTATAACGGAAAGGAGTAGTCCTTGGGCTTGTGCTCTGTTGACAGGCGAGGGTACCATGTTCTCGTTTCGGCTGTCGGTGTACTACTACAAGGCTTTGCGCGCTCATAGCCCGCCTATCAAGATGTCCACCCCAGGTGGACAGATGTGGACAATAGCGTGCGCGACCTGTCCCCTACACGTTGAGATGCTGAGAGCGTGGCAGCAACTTCTGGTTGCGGATCGCGGTGACCTTGTCCCAAATTTGGACAGAATGAGGGGCCCTCTACGTGCCGTTGACCGGAGATTATAGCGTGCACAATGGCGCAGGCAGTGTGCAAGAAGCAGAACGTCCGAGCATGACCAGTTAACGCAGGCGCAGATCGACATACCACGCAGGCTGTCTCAAACATTGGGGAGTGGGCCTTTGAGACAACGTCCAGATGCCAGCCTACAATTGATGGGCATCAAGGCGAGATTAGATGCACCTGAGCGATGGAAGTTGAAGGTAGGCGCCAACGTACAATAGCTGCTTACATACGCATAATAGAAAGCCGGGCGCTCGGAATTCTTTCGCACGGGTCCTTTGAGGCTGGGTCGGTGCGCTGGAGCCATATAGACTAGGAAGGGCGTGACTTTTAGTTCAACGACGACCAGTCTCTTTCCAACAGCGCGCAGGGCCCTCTCGTGGACGTTTGTCGGTGAGTGCGAACAAAGTAAGGCAGCGCACGGGAGATGCCGAGCTGAGTGACGCAGAGATCAACTGCACCAGTGACCATGGTTCGTCTCGCGCGGCCACTGCTCTCGACCAACTCCAGCAACGTCCAAGCCCTTCCCCGCCCCCCGCCCGCTTTCAACCGCGCTCTCGTCGTCGTCAAGTCGGAGTACCCCGTCGGGGTCGACATTATCCCCGAGCACAATCCGTCTGGCGTCGTGATGGCGAACAGCGGCCATGCCGGCCCGTCCTCGTCGCCCAACGGGTCTCAACCACAGCCCACGGACAAGAAGCCGCCGCGACCGCCCAATGCATGGATTATCTACCGCTCAGACAAGCTCAAGGAGCTCGGGAAGCCCAAGCCTGGCCAGCCGAAAATACCACAGGCTGAAATTTCGAAGAGCATCTCGCTCATGTGGCGGAACGAGTCGGACGTCGTAAAGAAGAAGTATGAGCGTATGGCGGAGTACGCCAAGGCTGAACACGCGCGGATGTACCCGAACTACCGGTTCGCGCCGATGAAGAAGGCGGACAAGGAGCGTCTGCGCAAGGAGGAGAAGGAGGCAAAGGCCAAGGAACGCGCAGCCGAGAAACGTGCAAAGGCGCGGCCGGGACCGTATTATATTCCTATGCTCCACGGCGCGGCCAAGGCTGAGGAGGAAGAGGAGGACGGGCTGATGCCGACGGTGCTGGACCCGATGGCGTACTCACCGCCCATCTCGTGCGCCAACACGCCGGAGCCGGTACACGACGACTTGCCCTCGCCCGCCGACGAGCCGTCACCCGCCTCCATCGGTGATGAGCACGTTTTGCGTTTGCCGTCGGCATCGTACAAGGGCAAGGAGCCCGAACAGTCATTGCTCTTACAGCCTGAGCAGCAGTGGCAAGCCGAGGACCCGATTGCGCCGGACAATAACGTCGAGGGACCCGCCAGCTGGACCGCACACGGGCTATTGGTTAGTCCAACTAACCTACGTTATCTCTTATCTCGCCTAATACTGTCGCGTAGCCTGACGGTCCCGGTAACCTCGACTTTGGTCCTATGGACATGACCAACAGCCTTGGCTGGGATCCTGCCTTCCTCGAGTCGCTTAACAACATGCAGCCCATGGACGGGATGCCGACACTTGACCAACCACCCGAGCACCTTGATATCGACTTCTCGCTCTTCCCTGGCTCCATTGAGGCGCAGAACACCGAGCCTACTGAGCAACAGTCCGCCGCTGCCGAGAATTTCCTCGCACCGTTCAACCTCGATGCGTTCGACTGGAACGGCCCGCCAGTGTTCCCAACGCTTCTCGATGATAACCAGCAGTGGGATTTGCCTCAGATGGGTGGTGGCGATCAGCAGCAGCAGCAGCAGTGGCCCGGGCCGCTCGACGCTCAGCCATTTGACGGCTCTCATGACGCTCAAGCGTATCCCCAACTGCAAGATCAGCATCAGTATGGCCAATTGCAGGCCCAGGAGCAGCAGCAGCCAACACATGATGGATCGCAACCGGGCTTCTTCGGCCAACAAGACGCCTCTCAGCAACCCCCATCCCGCCACTCGTCAGGTGATATGATGCAGTATCTGTCATTCGACGGTGCGACCGACGCTGGCTCCCGCCACAGCTCAGGCTCTGCCTCGGTGCCACAGTTCATGGCCTCGCAAACGGAGGGCGAGCGGCAGCGCATGTCTTCAGTTGCGACTATCACGACTGAGCGTTATCAACGCATAGTGTCGGGTGGTTCCGAGGCACCGTCGCCTTCGTCGTATTACGCTCCATCGCCTGCGTCACGGTACTCGCACGAGCCATCGCCCGTGCCAGCTTCGTCAAGCTATGCGCCCTCACCGGCCTCTCCTTATCCACCGTCAACGTTCCCGCATTCGCAGCAGCCGTCTCCGGCTACATATGGCGGCCCGCCCCACATTCACCGCTCAGTCTCAGGCTCCTCGATCGCCTCCACGACTTCGACGCATTCGCAGCAGCAGGCGCTTCAGCCAACTCAGCCGCAACCTTATGTGCCCCCGGCGGGCGCTGCTAAGGTCGGTTCACGGCGCGTTGGGGGTCGCTGGGCATACCCCACACAATGAACACGCCTGCTGCGTGCTTACGATTGGAATATTTGATGCCATCGCACATTCTCTCGCTGTCGACACACCATCTCGTGCTTTCCTTGCGCACTCCGGGATACCTGTCGCACCCCGCAACCCGCACCTTCGCAACAAACAACTCTGAAATACTGTCGACTTGCACATCGCCTCCATATCTGACTCCGCCGAACCCGACTTATGCTCTGAACCTCCTTTGATCTAACTATGCTGCCCATCTCCACTTCGCCTCGCTTCATCTCAATTATCCTTTTCTATCTGGTGATTGGTGTACGACTACTTGCTGCCTCCTCATGGACTCTCTCCACCCGTATTCGTTCGCATTCGCCCTCAAGACACTGGACGGCTGTCCGGCGGGCCTCGATCTCGCTGTCCGCCCTCGCCCTCGCAAAATTGTCGACTTTCGCAAGCAAGCTATCGCCTAGACGCGCGTAATACCGGTATGCAGTCGTCTCGTCCTCAGTGAGTACTTTGCGTCATCTTGTCGTGCTCTTGCTGATGTGAATCTTTACAGTCAGTCATCGCATATCACTCAAATTTGTGTACCATCAGCCATATACTCTATAGGCGCTCTCCCGCTTGCTTCTCCCACTGCTACCGTCGCACACTGTTCATAGTTCGCATTTAACTCTCCTATTCTCTCCCGTCGCTCTTCGCTCCTATCCGCCTGCTGCCTGCTTGTTACGAACATCATCACGATCTCACGTTCACGCTGTCTATGAACTCGAACTCGAACATATTCCTTTCAACCCGTCGCTTCGCCCTTGTCATTGTCTGCCTCGCTGCCTGCTACCCCACTCATCCTTGTCGTACTACACCCAACCCCACCCCTACAACGTCAACGTCAAGCTTCGGTCGTTCGAGTGCGCCTAGTGCGCCAGATAGCTAGCGCGTCCGGACGTGTCGCTGCGACCTCTTATTCTTCCTCCCCTCTCGCAAACTTGTTTTGCCTAACGGAACGTGCACGCTTTGTCATCCAGGTCGAACACTTTAACTTCCCCTCCCGATCCCCGCTTTCTTGCCCCGGGTCCGTATATAGTTGTATCGTTTGCTCTTTACTCCTTTGACCCGTGCTTCAGTTCAGCTCTTTATCTTCCCTTCCTCGGCTTTCCCGAAATGCTTACCTACATACTCGTTCTGGTCCTCCATCGTCGTATACTGTGAATTTGCTTCTCGTCTCCTTTCCAAGCATCGCTACGTATTGTGCTGAAAATATGAAGAATTATGTGTTCATGTGGCGGGTGCCATTGTACCGTGATTGAAACAATGATGTGAGAACTGTTATGAGCGCCAAAGGGCCTTGCAGTGTCCCGAGGAGATTTCAGCGTGATTATAGACCATCCCGTTCGGCTGCTATATGGCCATAGTCCGGACATGGTAGGTGCTGCCATCTGCGGTACGATATCGATCTCTTGATCCTAGAGAGCCATTCTGTAGATGTTGCTACTTAGAGGGGGAGAGCATTCTACGGCATCTATCCTATAGCCATACAGGTAGGCGCGTGTTGCGTTCTTCTCCACTGAATATGGATCCTATCGAACAACTCACGTGGGCGCGTTCAAGTCGTAGCTCAAGCGCGACGCGACGCGAGTCTTTTGCAGCGAAGCTTCGCTTCAACCACTACCGTCTCGGCTCTTCTGCGTCTTGGCCCGAACCGTTGCACCGACCCGACACTCGGTGCATGTTATAGCTCATGTGCGTGAAAGCAACTACAGTACTGTGGACGTCGTTAGACTGACGGTCTTCTTTTCATGTCCTTGCAGTGAAGATGGAACCCGCACGCTCCTCCCAGCTGGAATTCGCGCCCGGCGTTCCCTGTCATATTCACCGTCTTCCCACGGAGCTCATCAGCAATGTCTTTTCGCACCTGGTGGACATCAAGCCCTTGGCTGTGGACAAGCGGGATCGAACTTCAGCGAGTGCAGTATGAGTAAACGTCACAATAGATATGTACAGTAATGTTGCATGGACATATATTACGTTCAAGATCTGGTTGAGGTGCGATTCAACGCAGGGTGGTATCTAGAGTAGGAAGCAGCCTCCAACAGTGGAGAGCACTAGCGCGGCGCACAAGCATATGACCCGCATCTCTTGACCTGCCGGCGAAGGGTCGAGTAGTAATGCAACTACACCACCCTTAAGCGTCCCAGGATAACCCGGTGGGCGCATGTCGACGAGCTGAGTAGTGGCGGTAGGCTGACGCCACCAGAGTAATGGTCGGGATTTCTCTCTCACGCGTAGCTGCACGGGTAAACCGTGCTGATCCGTCAAGAGATCGAACGACGCGCTGCGGATGATTGTAGGCGGAGAGCCTCGCGTTGGGGATGGGCCGGAGCGTTCGAGGAAGGAGATGGTGAAGTTCGATATTCGCGGGTTGGCGCGGACAAGCTGTGAGCCACAGGTGACGAGGGTTTCCTCCCCTCGCGCGCGAACGATGCTGAGTTGGAGGCTTCTCAATCGTCCGAGTGGTTTGATTGAACGAGAGAACGTGTCCTGTCGGAGTACGTCTGAGCGTTTGGTGCGGAATGAGAATATTGGCATGAGCTTACAAACTTGAAAGCCGGCCGGCAGGCGCAGGTGAAGTCGAGGTGCTCAAGCATGGGGCATGCCGATGCTATTGACCGAACGATCCCTCCATTATCATATCCGTGAGGAAGAGCGAACGATATCGTGAGGGACGTGAGTTGGGGAGCCGTGACCAGGACAGCCGAAACTGTCAACGGCGAGCTCTCCCGAAGCAGGATAGCATCAGGCAACCGCAAGGTGTGAACTTTCGCCCTGTGAGCGTATGCTTGCAGCTGAGCAAGCGATCCGCCGAAGTCTCGCACGTTAGGTAGCGCGCCATCGTGAAGATCATCCAATATGGACGGAGAGCCGACACTCATCTGACCGCTATGCAGATGTAGGATCTCCAGGTTGCGATGTTGTTCGAGGAAGGTGAGGAAAGAGCGGCGTGCAGCATGATTCAAGGCCGTATGCCATTCTGTGACGACGTCTCCTAGGACGAGTTTCCGCAAGTAGGGCCAGCGCCCGCGGGTGAGGCGATGGGCGTCCACGGGTTCAGCGGGAGAGTAACCGTCGATGGTCAACTCTTCCAGATTCGGGCAGTGATTGATGAGCATACACCACAGGCGCTTGTAACCGGGGATAGCCTCATCTATGCGAGTAAGATCACCTCGAGGAATCCAGCTTTAAGTAGGGCACTCACCTCTCGACCCGGGCTCCATATGCGCAAAGAAGCCTGGTTTGAATATGAGGGAAAAGCCATGCAGATCTCTGAAGTCGAACAGCTACGGGTGCAATATGTTAAGTCAGCAAGTAGGACGCTGTGAAGAGCATACGTACATGGCTATTCGGCGAGGTCAAAATAGAGCCCACGGATGTCCCGATGAATTTCAATCTAGGGCAGCTACCACGCTGTCAGCAACGCGGTTCACACAGTGCGACGAATCTGGAAGCGTACAAGACTCGTAGAGCGAACCACATATCATCATACGGGGGAAGCTCTTCTCCATCCCACATAAAGCTCTGTAGTATCTCCATCTTCGACGCCAGACGGCGTATGGCTCCAGATATGGCATATCCGTTGAACAGCGCCCCGCGTCCCCATATTCGCGCTGCGAACGGTCCATGATCGTCCGGGTGCAGACACAGCGAGCGTATGTGCCGTGCGCGCTCCGGATGCGCGACGAGCATCTTCAGCGTCTGTATGCATTGTATAGATCCGCGTAGTTTGACCTCTGCATATAGAACCTGGGCGAGCTGACCAAAGACGTGTCTGGACTGCAAGACGAGCGTGAGCTCGGGCGCGTCATGAAATAGGGGCTTCCGCCACGGGCCGACTCGCCGTAAGGCTGAGGTGCAGTATCTCTGAAGGTAACCTCAGGTGGCTCGCGATCTCGAGGAGAAGGTCGCCGGGGAGGTGGTCTATGTTCATAAGTAAGAGATCGTGGAGGTCGTGATGTTCGTGAGCAAGGACAGTTCTGTCGCGAGGCGGACGTTCGGCGTTGACTGTTCCGTCCCCACACAAGCACAGGGCTGATGTAACTCCGAATGTCTTCCCCGAACCATCAGCAGGGACCAGCGCGGTCGTACAGTTGTATATATGCATGCTACAGAGGAGATGTACACAGCAAAGTACATTATCAAGAACAGGTCCGACCGAAACCTTAATACCTGTATCGCGCAAATCGTGGGGTGGGAGCAGAAACGACCGGATATAATGCACGCGACCAAGGATCAGTTCATCGGTGTATGATGCGAGTTGCGGGAGAACGCGAGTGTCAGCGGGACAATGCGGTGTATTTTGGGAGTGAGGGCGAATTATGACCTGGAGCCGATTAGCGCCGTCTTGGGAAAAGTGCGCGTAAAAGCACGCAAGGAGGGAAGGAGGAACGCACATCTTATAATCCATAGTCGTCGGCTCGTTGCGTGGTGCTTGGTATGCTATTGTGATATCGAGGTCGCGGTTGTTGCGTGCGTTCGGTGCGCACTTCAGGGTGCCGGTAATCTCGTCACCTGCGTTGATCGTGAGCGTCTCCGGGGTGTAGAAGACAGTTTGTCTATGAGCGCTTAGATCAATATCGAACATCCTGATTACAGCGACAGCTGTACGCACTTCCAATGTGTGTATTTCGCATGAGGGCCGGTGGAGAACGAGACTTGTTTGTGCGTGCACTTGAAGGACACATCAAACCATGCCAGGAATGCGTGGACATCTGACAACCTGTCAGCATAAATAAGAGAGCGAAAGACAATTCGAACTTACAGTCATCACGAGTCGCCTTGAGCTTGAATGGCGCGGTGAAGCTTAGGTCCTCCTTCTTTACCGTCTTGATGTCGATTTCCTGTACCTCATGCGTGAGCGCCCACTGCCAGCTTCGGCACACCCTCAACTTACGCGGAACATGCATGGGTCGGTCACAACGGCCTTCAACTCGACAGTGTCAACGAGAGGTTCTCTTAATGCTATGTCCTTGATGCAAGAGTAGTCGAAGCCATAGACATTGTCCCAGACTGAAGGGGCGATCAATGCACGTTCAGAACGAACGAATGCTGCGGATCTAGGACGCACAGTTGATCTTCTCTTCCTTGTAGTCCTGATCCTCAATCGCGGCGAGGTACATGGTCGCGTGGTCAGGGAAGATAAGACCGTCAGGCTTGAGGTACTTGTCGCGAGCGTCGAGGACGGTGTCGAGCATGGACTCATAGAGCAAGAAGTAACCCATCCACTCGGAGATGATGATGTCGAACTGCTTGATCGGCAACTCGGCTTCCTCCAGTTTGCCCTTCACAAGCGTGATCTCTTTAAACATCTTTCAGAAGCCGACTTCTATGCTTCTACAACTGACGCACTATCTTTGAAGCCATTGGCCTCGACGATCTTCGCGGCCTGGTCGATGATGTTCGACATGTCGATCTGCAGGAGTTGAGTATCTTGGCCACAGCTGCCACAAAGTCATACGCACCCCAACAACGTGCTCAGCACCAGCTTTTGCCGCAAACATACTGAGGATACCGGTTCCGCAGCCAACGTCGAGAACGGTCTTGCCCTTGAACAGGTGCGGGTTTTGGATGATCGCCGCGCGGTAGGTGCCCGTGCGCACGGTATCCTTGAGCATCTCCTCGTGGATACCTGTACAGAGAATATCAGTACAAGTCAAACGTAATACAACCCGTATTGCGCGTACCAAAGTGTGCATACGAGTCGGCGTAGCTACAGGACCATGAGCCACACGTACTCAGCCGCAGTCAAGATGATCATGAACGCACTAATCCCGAGAGGTCATGCTCTCGTGCGCAACCGGCGCAGATGAGGTAGAGGCATCGACATCCATCGTGGTAATTTTGGAAAGTGGGGTATAGACGATGCAGGATGCGGTCGAGAGCAAGCTGCAAACGCGCCGTCCAAAGTCGCGTCCAACTTTTCGAAAGCGGAAAAGAAAAACGGCCGCTTGATCCGGTCCGAGGCTCCGAGGGCCACGCCTGTCGCCGGCGCGGCGCAGCAGGCAGTGCACTCCAAATACAAAGCTCCGTCCTTCGCTCGGTTCAGCCAGCCTTTTGCTTTCTTCCCCATACCACCACCATGACGAACAAGTCTGACAACGTATGTCTCGCTCCCTTTTATGGCCTTGGGGTGCAACTCACGATATTGTCCAGCAATACCGCGAGATCCCTTCTGAGAGTCCCCCGGCTTATAACGATGCGGTAGCTGGGCCTTCCAACGGTACGCCCCAATCACACGACGTGTCAGTATATTGCTAATGTAGTCTTAGGAATGTCAAAGCCGGGCCCTGTCGCGCCAATGTCAACGACACCGTTGATACATCCTGCGACCACACCAGGATCGCCAGACGGGCCTACGGTCTACCACTACCAGCACCCTGTTACGGGACACCAGATAGTATCACTGCTTCCTCCCGATCACCCTCAGATGGTCTGTCTGCAGCGTGGTCACCATGACGTGGAAACCAAGTTTGGCTTGCTCGGTACGCCGCTTTGTGCCCCTATTCCGCGTTTCGCGTCCTAACAAGCCTTTACAGGCGTTCTCGCTGCAATCTTCTGGTTCCCCCTCGGCGTCGGCCTTTGCCTGCTCGACCGTCGCGCGCGGTGCCGCAGCTGTGGCGAAGTGCTTGACACCGGGATGTGCGGCTAAACATATGGATGGAGGACATTACGACCGTCACGACTCTGATCACTGTTGACCTATATTCTTCTGGATTGTCTGGACTTTATTGTACATATCAAGCACGCATTGCATTACTCTCACTGCTCAGCTGTAGCATCTTAGGATACACGTATAACCATACTTGAGTTTGATTGACGCGTAGCTATGATCTGACTTCGTCACTGCTGTGGCGCGGCGGGTGACGGGAACGACCGACACGCCAAGCGCGCCTGGCATCCGCACCGCCATGAAGCCTCTCTCAGGCTTGAGGCAATATCATCCCCTCCCTGCTCTTGACCACCATCTCAGTGCCTTTCCCGACTCTCCATCTCGCTAAACCTCCCGCTGATCTTGTCTCCAACCCGAGATCTGTCGCTCTGATTATCACGCGCCACTCGAAAGTGTTTCTGAGCTATATCCCCATTCGCTAGAATGAGCGTATACGCTTTCGAGCTACCGACGACAGGCTCTTTCTCCTTCGCTGACTGCTTCTCCGATCTCACCGGCACGCATACATCTGCACTCGCCGAAGCTACTCAAGCTCGCGCATCCTTACGCGGCTTGCTCAAAGAGAGCAAGCGCACGGACGGTGACAAGGACTACTTGCGCCTCGTCAAGACTCTCGAGGAGTATATACCCTACCTCTACGGTGTCGTAGCATGCGTACAAGCAGGCGAGCTTAGTGAACGCGGCCGGCCCGGTACGTTCCCCTCCATACTCTTTCACTCTGATCTCATTCAAACAGACTATCTGTCGTTCTCGCATAGTATTCAGCTGGCGCACAACGCTCTCATCAACATTCATGCACAGCTCTCCCCGCCTCTCACTGCCAGGCTTAGCCTCTGAACAGGCGTTCACGCTTTTAACCTACGCCTTCGCGCTCTCCAACCTCGCACGCCTGAATGTCGGCGCACTTGGCGCATACGAGCGTGCGAGGGGACTGTCGGACGCAGAGCGGAAAGCCAAGGACGAGAAGTTGCAGTTCGCAGTCACACTGCTGTGCAAGGCCGCGGGTGTATTCGCGCACGTCAGCGAGGTCGTGCTTGTGCAGGCTGAGAAGGACCCTGGATGGTTGAATGGTGTAGAGCGCCCGCCTGAACTGAGTAAGGAAGTCGCATCTGCTTTGTCGAAGTAAGTTGATAGAGTATCCCGTGTTGCGATGGGCTGCGCTGATCATCGTTGCAGGCTATCACTTGCCGCTGCTCAATCACTCGCTGCTCGGAAACTCTTAACGAAGGCAGCTGCAGATCTGGCCGTTGCGCCCGGTCCACCGCTGCCCAAATCACATCCAAAGCCAGCGCTGCTCGCGATGTTACATCTGGACGCGGCAGCACTCTGCTCCGGTGCACTCGCACTTCTGCGCATACCCGGTGCATCGCGCGCGCGCTTGAAGCCTCCTATGAAGGCTTCGACCAGCTCGTTCAAGGCGAAGTTTGGGAGGAGCAAGAGTAGTGGTGTTGAGAAAGGGGACGATGGAGAAGACGACGCGCCCTCAGCGTCTGGAAGCGGTCGTGAGCCTGATGTTGCAAGCGTGGCCAGCGATCTCCTGCGTTTCGCGGGGGACAGCGCCGCGCATCATACGGCGCTGAGCCATAAATGGCTGGGAGTTGATGCGGGCGAGGCCGGAGGTGATCGCGCGGGTGCAGCAGTCGGGTTTCTCCTGTGGTCCAGAAAGGAGCTCGAGGAAATCAAGGACTCTGCCGGTGCCGCAGGGAAAGACGAGGGGAAGGATGGAAGGAAAAGTCGAAAGGAGAAGGTGCTCGAGGAGCTTGAGGCCGTCGGTGGTTTTCTAAGGCATTACAAGAAGATGAATGATAGCGTGCGTCTTCACGCCTGTGATCCCGCCGTAATAGTGCTGATGGTTTGTGCAGTTGTCGTTCAAACCGGTACCGAGTCAGAGTGATTTACAAGCGTTTATCCCCGCGGGAAGGATGGCGGTCGCAGTGCGCCCGTATACGCCACCAACACCCGAGTTTGGACCGGGCTCCGTCGAGTATACGCGGCGGCAAGCCGAAGCACTAGAGCTCGAAGGTGGAGGGGAAAGCGCCGATGCGAGTCCGCCACTTGATAAGGGAACGTACCTCGGAGCAGGATCGTACTTCTAGGAACACATCGCCCCAGATGACCCAGTCAGCAGGACCACAACAAATCATGGCAGATTGCAGCGAAAGCATGATGGGAAGCGACAGAGAGTCTACTGATACAGGTATACTTATGCAAAGTCCGGGAAGGGAATAAGTATGTGTTGTGCGGGTGGTGGGTGTTTGGGGCTAGGACAGATCAAGCGTAGGACAATGGTTAGGCGACCGGGGGTAAACAGGGCGCAGAGTGCTAGATACGCAACAAGAGAGGGGGGATAGCGGAACATAGTCCGTGTATATCATGAAGACAGTGTGACACTGGCACTGTGCCGTCGGCGCGCCCGCTCATTGTGGCGGTACGAGGTTCTTCGGATCCGCGCGAATTTGAATGCCGGCTTTACGAAGCATGGGCGCGAGCTTGCCGCGCTGGTGAAGAGCAGCGAGGTCGTCTGAGCCGCCTATCGAGTTTCCCTTGAGGATTACATTCGGGAATGTCGCGCGGTCAGTGAGACGGGTCAATATGCTTTTGATGAGGTCTCCATCGCCTGAAGAGTTTATGTTAGCGCGTGGGTACTGTGGACACGGCCAACCCGACGGGGTGAAGATTCGTGGGGAAACGGGGTGACATGGGCAGGATCAAACATGCCGTGTGGGGAATTCGGGGACCGAAAGGAGCCTGAACGCACCACGTTGGTCGACCTCAATGATTGTGGGCGGGGGCGAGAGGTCGTAGGATGCTAGTAATGCCTTGGCTCGACGCGAGAAGCTGTATATATATAGTGAGACACCTGCAGTCAAGGTGGTGCAAGGGATGTAGCATACGGGCAGTACGACTAGACGATGCTCAGTACATGTCCCCTCAAACGTGTGTGCACTCCTACCTTTGAGAATATGACCAGCGGTGTTTCCCTGTCAAGTGCGTTCGCGCGCTGCATCCAGTCTTTCTGGCTCGCAGACTCCAGACCACCATCCTCGCCATACACCCGCAGCTCGATCGGCTTTGTCGGGTCGATGGGTGCGTCGAGGTCGCTCAGAGGAACGAGGATCTTGTCGGCGCGATTGATGACGAAGTAGAGGAGGCCATGGATCTCCTGCGCCCTGCGTGCCTGCGCTGAGGGACTGCCCAGCGGTGCCCAGTCGTCGAAGGAGTAAAGAGAGGATAGCTGCGTTGGCGGAAATAGATATACAAGGACGGCGACGAGCAGCAGGACGGGGAGCAGAATAATGCGCCGGCGTGTCATGGTGGTATGGTCCAGACCTCTGTTGCTATGTTTCCCAGAATACGTGCAGTGCCCCTAACCGCAGCAGCCTTTCTGGTTCGAGGTCAATTGAGAGCTTTACCATGACGTAGCACGTGTGCATAATTTGTACACACATACACCAGCTGCCATCGTGCTACGAGCCGTATATAGTTCGTAGTTTGGGGACCGCACAGCGACCAGGCTCGTGCTCAAACCGTCTGGTAGGCGCTGGTGATTCAATGATTTCGAGTGACCGTGTCAAGGGCCACGGTGATAAGTCGCGCGTGCGGGGACCCCGCGCGGGACACAAGGCTCGCATTTTGTCGACTTGCTCCCATCTGGACCACCATGTCCCCGACTCGTCCACAGATCGAGTATGTCCTGTTTGACATGGATGGTACACATACCTTTGATTCCCACGATGCGAGGTCTCTCCCGCTCATAATTCGCCTGCAGGCCTCATGATCGACTCGGAGAAGGTATGCTCTTCTCGGGTGCTATGGTGGTACGGATGCACGGTCTAAGTGTAACTTAAGGTCTACACGGACGTGACCAGTAATGCTTCTAGCTCACTCCATGAGCGCATGTGTTCATGTTCGGCCGCATGCAGATGAGATCCTCGCGCCGTACGGCAAGGAGATGACCTGGGACATCAAGGCAGGACTAATGGGAAAGCGTAAGTGCTATTTGGCCACTGTCTAAGAATATGCATTCACTGACAGCCTTCTCGCCGTCAGCCGAACGCGCCGCTGCAGAACATCTTCTCGCCTCGTTTCCTGGCATCGACATCACCATTGACGATTATATCGCGAAGCGTACAGAACTCCAAGACAAAAAATGGCCTCATGTCGCGCTTCTACCAGGTGTCGAGCGCCTTGTCAAGCACTTGCACGCACACAACGTCCCGACCGCGATTGCGACGGGCTCCCAGCGAAGGAACTTCGAGATGAAGACAGGCCACTTGCAAGAGGTCTTCGGGCTCTTTGGGGAGCGCGTTATATGCGGGGACGACTCATGGATAAAGCGCGACGGCGGCAAGGGCAAGCCGGCGCCGGACGTGTTCCTCGTTGCGGCGCGCGCACTCGGGCGCAAGGTTGGCGAAAAGGGTCCGGCAGGCGAAATCGAGGGCGTTCTCGTGCCCGACGCGGAGGCGGCGGAGCGCGCAAAGGGACTCATTTTCGAAGACGCTTTGCCCGGCGTTCGGGCTGGGAAACGAGCCGGGATGAACGGTACGTGCTGTGACACAGGTGATACGGAACAACTGGATGCTCAATACGATGCTATTCAGTGGTCTGGGTTCCCGATGCCAATCTACTAGAAGTTGACGACAAAGGCCAGGAGAAGCCAGATCTGATTTTACGCTCGCTGGATGATTTCAAGCCGGAAGAATGGGGACTGCCGGCGTACGACAACCTGTAATTGTCATGTCATGGCGTGCCTTGCGGAAAGCACTGTTGCCTCCGTGTATGGTTCCTAAATCCAAAGCGGCAATTGTATACGCTCAAGTGCTTCCGCGTTGCCAGTGGTGTTCACACTCAGATCCTATGTTCCCATGCACTATTCAGTCTTGAACGCGAATCTGTAAGACACTCGTCAGCGCCTCGTCACCGTACTGCCAGCTTGAACTTGCGATTGCCTATCGGCGAAAGATGCGCCAGATCTACGCATGTTGCCTGTCAGATAAACGAAACGAGGCGCGAAGAACTGATGCAGGCCAAAGTACCGGTTCTGTTTGTACTACTCCCTCACTGTCCTGGCAGTCTGCGAGCCTGGCTGCGGTGGCCTCTATAACGTAGAAACACTGTACTTGGGAAGTGCACACGCGCAGAAAGACTGAAATATGAAATCAGATCGGAGTGGCCGGAGCAACGATGGGGGTAAATGTGACATCAAGGGCGTGTGAGTGGCAACTTCCGTGCGGTTCATCGAAGCCGTTTGACGGGGGCATGCCTTGTTCTCGACCTCAAGCACGTTCTTCTGACGGTCCTTCCGCTCTTTTAGTCTCGACATGGCCTCTTTGTCCTTTCACAAATCCCTCCACCGCCGCACAGATTCGCGCGCCGTCGCAGCCTCTGCCGCCAAGCCCCCGCTCGCCATGCCTTTGCCATCATACTCGACACCCGCAACTCCGACCACACCTCTCGCCCACGTCGTCGACGTCTTCAGGCCACGAAAGAATCGGTTCAGAGCGACCGCCATCGCATTGCTATCCCTCGTCGCCCTCTCATCATATATCGTATTCTTCGCCGGCCCGTCATTATCCACCGCACCCTTGGCGCTCCGTCGTCAACCACCCGTCGACCGACCGAGCGCTTGGCAACAGTTCGCCATGAACTACGCAGCCAAATACGCCGGGACTGCTGTTGATGCTTCAGAAGAGCGGCAACACGTTGTCCTGGATCCCGCGCAGGAGTTGGCAGCACTGACCGCATTCATGGCTGCGTTGCCGCAGAACGTACTGCCGACCAGTGTCGATCCGGCAGAACCTTTGGATCCCCAACTCGTACTCGACTTTGACACGCGGTCGCCTGGTGCGAGCGATGAGGTCGCAGAGGTCGTGCATGACGCCTGGCACAGGAATCCCGTGGTCCTCTTCACCAAGTCACGCTCGTCCGTGAGCCGAGAGCTCAAGACGTACATTGACGCGCTCAACTTGAAACCTGCGCAAACCGTATTCGATGTTGACGAGCGAGGTACGTGGATGGAAGCTGTGGTCGGAATTAGGAACACTGCTGATTGATGTGGACAGACGACGCACACGTCCTGATCCCGATCCTCTATCGATTGACAGGCGCGACTGAGCTGCCAATTTTACTCGTCGGCGGTCATTATGTCGGAGATATGGATGCCGTGCGCTCGCTGCAACAGAGCGAAGAGCTCAAGGCGCTTGTCTCGTCCGCAGGCGCGACAGTCGATGGCAGGCGCAAGAAGAAGGGCCGCAACCACTAAGGTGCTGCGAGCTGCTTCTTCTGGCTGGCTTTTCCAGAAGTTGATTTCTCTTGTGGTATTGATGATGCGGCGTTACGATTTCTTGGCCCGCCATGGACGCGGCTGTATGCAGTAGATCTTCCGGGCTGGTGCCTGCGTTTGGCGCAGAAGTACATATACTTGCTAATTTGCATTTCCCCTACGGTGCTCATCCACTTTCTCGCCTTTCTTGCCGTGCTTCCCTATACATATACATACTGAGAATTAACTGGTTCTCTTTCCGGACTCACTCCCCAGTTCTGTCGTTCACTCATCACTACCTTCGGACACCACGTTATAGAGGGCTACTGAATTTTTGCGGTACCCGGCTGCACATAAGCCTTGCACTATACCACAGTAACATTCTTACGCTAGTTAGACGACCCCTCGTATGACATGGACACTTAGAAACTCTTGCACCAGCGACTGATATTCGATGACTGCTTGTTCCCCGTCTTCATCCAGCGCAATTAAATGAGGAGGTCATGGGAAGGCTCCTGATCGAGCTTCCATGATTCTGTGTGAGAGTGGGAAGGCCACAACAAGCTGTTGTGGCGCGAGGAATGGGAGAAGGGCCCGCGCGAAGATCAAGCAGGCCGCGCGGGTTTTAGACACGTCTATTTGTCTTGCGCATCTCTTTGATCTACCACCACCAAACCGTGCCACAAGTCCGCCACAGGTACGTCTACTCATACCTTTCGAAAATCGCGTACCCGTGATTAAATTCGACCTCCACTCGAATTTCCATGTTTGGTTCAGGTATGGCCATTGAGCCTCAGCCTGCCCCTCAGCAACTCGTATTCCCGACTTTCCGCATCATAGGACGCCCGCCCGCCCTCCTTGCACGCATGAGCGACGACTCAGATCAAACTCGTCTTCGTACTTCATCTCCGGAACCCATGCCACTTGATACAGCTCTCGCCCACTCCCCTACGGGCGAGACCAGTGGAAGCCACGATTTCTTGTCGCGCATGTCCAATCCCGGCTCGCTCCCAGCCGGTCCCTCTACCGTATCGAACGCCCCATCAGCCTTTTCTCCGCCAGCCCTCGCAACGTCGCCTCACCCGACGACTCCTGTCTCAATATCTGCACGCCTTGCCAGTGCTTCGACGCCCGATGTCCCCACTTTCTCTCCTATCGTCCCTAGCTTCGAGAAGGGCAAGGGACTCGCTATGTCCGGCGGTTCTTCCTCAATGCCTGTTGAGCAAAGCTCTTCTACGGCTCAATCGACCTCTTTGACGTCTCCTCACGTTACCGACACGCCACATACTGACCTCGGCTACGACTTTCCTGGGTTTCTACAGTTCCTTGAGAAGCGCACCCAGAGCTTGAATGGAGTCCACAATTCGAATGCCACGAGAGCGAAGAACTGGACTGATCAAGCTCGGAAGACGGCAACGTCTGGCGTCGAGCTTCTCGAATTCCTACGCACTTTGATCGCCGACGCCGATGCGGCTGCGGCCCAAGCGTCTCGCGCACGCGAGGAAGCCGATCGGGCGGCACAACTTGCGACAAATCTCCAATCCCGTGTCAAGGAAGCCCTGTCGCTCGTTGAAAGCCTTCAACAAGAACACACCCACAATCGCGATCTCGCAGAGAAAGTACAGCAGTACAGCGAACGTCTCAAGACTTGGGACGCTGCCACCGGAGAAAAAGAGAAGAGCTTCATCGCCAAACTACGCAATCACCTTCAGGCCGAAGAGAATGCCCGAACTTTCCGTTCCGCCGAAGCCGCGCGCCTGGAAGCCGCCCGGGCTGATGAGGATGCAGCTCGCGCGCGGCTCGAGCTCCAACGCGCGCAAGATGAAGCGACACGATCTGCAGAACGCAACGAGCTCAATGCCGTGAGGGCTGAGCTAGAGGCGGCTAAGAGGAAGGAACTTGCGCTCATCAAGGAGCGCGACGATTTGCAACGCGCAAACAATGTCTTCCTGGCTTCGGTCGAGGGCCTTCGCGCCTTCACCTCAAACCTCGGCGCGAATAGCGAGGCTAGGATTGCCCCCGATTCCTCCATTCTTACTTCCACCGCTGCTCGATCCACAACTCCTGTCACTCCGGCTGTTCATACGGCGACCACCTCTTCGTCTAGGACCGCTATCCTTCCTCAACCCAAGGCGAGCCCGTCTGGCCTTATTTCGAGCCCAGCGCTTGCAGCAGATGCTTCTCTACAGCTCAACACAAGTTCTCCTGTCGCCAGGCAGACGACTTCTCCCGCGCAGGTCACCTCTCGGCCACTTGTGATGGGCTTTGTACCAGCTCAAACGGAAGCTGGCCGCGCTCTGAATACGCAAAGCCCCCTAGCCAGTACGGCTCGTACTTCATCACGCTCAGTACGGCCGACTCCCGAAGCTCAGCGATCATCTCCCACAGTAATACCCGTCCGTGGTTCATCCATTGCGTCTGCTGCTACGTCGACCGCCGCCTCGCCTGATGTCATGGTGAAGCAAGAGCCCGAACCGGATACAGAGCTACCTCAGAGCACAAAACCATCAGTTGCTCAGAGTGACCACTCGCCTGCTCATGCTGCAGAAACACTGGCCACACCACCCCCTTCCGCGGCTGCCGTCGTCACTCCGTCCATCATCGAGTCAGCGCCTACACCTACTCAACGCCCTCCCTCGCCGATCTCAAATGCGGAGCCTACAAGCGTGGCATTGCCCGCGCCGCCTCTCGTTAGAGAACCTGAGCCGCTGCGTGAGCCGTCGCCCATGGGGCCCGGATACGACGGGGATCACCATTCCATGATGCCTCCCGAACGGGACTATGATCTGGATGACCGCCGTTCCTTTGACTCCCATCCGGAGGACCGCCTGTCCCCCGCAAATCGCCGTTCTATAGACTTGCGCTTGCCGCCAAAGCCCCAAGTCACTCTCCCACCATTGAGAGATGAGCGACCCGACCAACCTCCCTCTCCCATCCATCAGCGTAGCCTGGCGAACCAGTCGCCCATAGAGCGCCACGATCCTGGCCGACCTGTCGTCAACAGGAGGAAATTTGGCGAGCGCGGTGGCTCAAGTGGAGGGCTGCGAAACATGGACGACGATGCGCTCCCGTCTAGCTCAAGTGGTCCTAGCAACAGGCCATTTGGTGACGAAGAACAACGGCAAAGCTGGGAAGATCGCCGCCGCAATGGTTCTGGCCCCTCACGACCTGCACCAATTAGGACTGCCGATTCATATGTCCCCGGCCATGACGACCCTTATTCGCCGGGCTACGAGCGCAACGGGTGGGCTACTTCGCCGCGACAAGACCAGGGTGGGTTCGAACAGCGCACCAACTTCCCGCCACAGAGTCCATCCGTGCCTGGTGGCCACTTCAACTACAGTGCGAGCTCGCCCAACACACGTAATGCTCGCCCTCGCGGTGACCCCTACCTGGGTCGTGCCTCAGATCATTACAGTCCTGAGCGGTCGACTCGCGACCCCAGTCCGCAGCGGGCCATCCAGCGCCGCCCTTCGCGCGGAGGTGACATGTATCGTCCATCGCCTCCTCAAGCCATGCCACAGCGGCAGCAGGTGAGGGACTACCAAGATCAGTCACGGCGCAATCCCCCGCCTCGCCAGACTTCCCCTGATTCTCGACCTGCGCCGCGTAACGATGGTCGATCTCAGCCAAGTGGGCTTCAGGCCAGAATCTCGAGTGGACACGGAGGAGGACATCATGGGTCGTCGACAAGTGAGAATCGTTTATCTCTGGAAGAACGTATGCAGACAGTACCCGCATCGCCAGACACATCGCCTCCTGCTGGAGACCTCATGTCGCGTATAGGTGTGCCGTCCCCTAAGCGAACCTATAGTCACAACGACGACGACGATGACGATGAGCGGGAGCCCAAACGGGCGCGCGGTCCGCGCGGAGGTGCCGGGCGTAACAATGGCGCGCGTGGACGAGGTGGCGCGACAGCCACAAACGGGCGAGGGCGCCCGAATGGGCGCGGGCAGAGTGGTCAACGCAGGAATGGGCCTTCGATGGACAGGTCTAACCCTAGCCTTTTGGGAAGAATACATGACGCTGCTTGACTGATTGTTACGTGAAGGTACGTTGGTATCCCTGTTTGCGTGTTTCGTATCGTAGTGTATCGTATATCAGGCCCTGAATCATGTATCTCTTGCAACACTCTGTATCATAGCTTCCGCGACGTTCAGTGCCAAAACTTCATCCACTTTATCTTGCACCCTCCTGCTTTTCTAGTTTTCATTTTGACATTGGCCCATTGCTTGTAATGATGAGTGTACCTTCGCATGCCTTTGCACAAGTTCTACCTACTATTGCTACGGCACATCGTCCCACACGTATGCCTCTAAGACTGTCACCAGCCATTCTTTCGCGCTCGGACCGAGTCCCGGAACGCGACCACGTGAAATCCGAACATGAACCACATTCGCATCATGAAGTTCGGGCTTGTTGAGCGTCTCGACTCCTGCTCTCATCTCACCCGCCACGTACATGCCCCGCACGCGACATACTGAGTCTGAGCTAACACTCTCTCGAGTCAACCGTCTTCTACGCTCTCTACGCAGCAAATGCGCCGCTCTTACCTCTGCAACTCGCACATCAACCGACGAGTATACAAAGTCTAGGATCACCGACTACGCTCGCGCGACAGGAAAGGGGGGCGAATGGGCCATCGAAGACCCGCCGCCACTTGCGGTGTTTGATGATCCCAAGAAGCTTGAAGGTCGCGCGCTCGACCGTCGAAGCATGATGAACATGCCATCCTGCAAGCTTGTCCACGACGTGGTCGGGGCGTGGAAGAATATATTGCAAGCGGCATTGCCTACGCCACAAGCGAGTTCCACAGGCTCCTCACTATTACCGTTGACTAGCATGTGCGCGGCAATCGTAGGACGATCTATGGTCGGTGTGGTGGGAACGGGCGAAGCGGAATTCTCCGAGAGCGAGGGAGATTATAGTGGAGACGAGGAGAGTGATGCGGAGGGTGCGGAAATGGCGGCAATCCAGGAGCTTTACGACGCCGTGCCAACTCGGTTTCGCAAGTGAGTTCCATGGATGTCCTCATGCGTGTGCATGCCCTCTAACGCGCCTACACAGCTGGACACTCATCTCTCACTCTCTGACTCTCCTGCTCAGCAGTTGCCCACATAACCCCACGCTCTTTTCGTGTCTACTGGACTTGTCTCTCAACTACAGGCTGGTGCAAGAATCTCGATCTATATTATCTGCCTATCTGTCACTCTGCGTCCAACCCGCCGCCTCGAACATGGCTCCTCCTCTAGCGCACCCCTCCCATACCGAGTTCCTGAAGGACCTATCTTCCCGCTGGACTAGTACTCCTGCGTCATCATCATTATCTGCGCTACCCCATGCACCGCAACAAGGCTTTCAACCCAACCCCCATTTCTCAACACGTACTTTCGTCGACATCTTCGTGACCGCGTTGTCCGAGACACAATGTCACGAAGCATGGACTTGCAAGGCCACAGCACGACTTGCGCGCCGGCTTCGACAGACCGACACCCACGGCTACGCTAGCCTGTGCGGCGGCCTCATGGAACTCCTATGTCGCGCACCACCCGCGGCCGACGACGACCGACCAGAGCGTCTCGCTTTATGGCTTGACAACCTACCGATGTCTTTTCAGGCAGAAGAGGATGTCACTATGTCGATTATGCATCTCATCTGTGCCGCTCAAAAAGCCGGTTTGCACGTCATGGATACCACACGCCTTGCGATAGACTCTCCGATGCGCCTGCTCCAGAGCGCTCTTGTGTGTATCGCCATAAGATGTCTGGGCTCTGTGGTCTCACAAGCAAACTCTCACCTGCGATACCCATTGATTACTCTGTTGCGATCAGCACCTCAGACCGCGACTCTCGATAGTGTGGTCGGCCCATGCTTCGATGTATCAACATCGTCAAGCGCAGACACTCCCTCCAGCACGCAGGCACTCTCAGATTCCTTCAACGACATCTTCCACCGCGTGGACTTCATTGCGAGCGCACTGCGTGAGGGCGTCCTTGCCAGGCTCGAGAGCTCTCTCTGGAGTTGCGCCCTACGACACTTCCAGCGCATGAAGTTATCAGAAGGTTCGGGCGCCCATGCATCAAACATCTTCCGACAGAAATTGGTCGATGCTCGCACAGCTGCCGCAGGGCGCCGGGTCTTGGAGGACGCTGAGATCGAGCGTATGCGGTCGCTGTGTCCATCACCTCCACCGTCGCGGCCGTCGAGCCCGGTCCCAGAGCCAATGCAGATACCCGAGATATCAAGACGGTCTCTTGGCGCCGTAAGATCGGTTCCCGTGCACCGTCCTATGCGCTTCCAGTCAGCCTCAACCACGGTGTCGCCCGTTACTACACCAAGGAAGCCGCGTGCTACAGCGAGGAGACGAGCGTCGCGTGGTCCCGCTGCCTTACCCCACCAGGAGAAGTCTTCCTCGATCTCTGAGACCTCGAACGCAAGCTCGTTTCTGCTTGCGTCGCTCAAGACCGTATCTCTCAAGCTGCTCGAACATCGGTCTTCTGGAAATTGTGACGAACGCGATGAAGCCTTGGATGCCATCACACCCCGCGCGAGACGAAGTGATCGTCCCAAAGTAACCCTACCAACAACCGATGCGGATAGCGAAAGCGACTGGAGCCGTGATGAAGGACTCCGCGGAACGAAGAGGCCACGCAGTATGTTGACACCTCGAGCTCGGCCTCGCGCGTCCACAGACAGTAAAGATGTCGAGGATATCGCCAGTCCCCTGGCTAAGCGGAAACGAGGCACCGCTGCAGCTCGAGCTCAGGTGTCGCGTATTGCGCTTCACCATACGATGGGCTCCGAGTCCGAGTCTGAGGAGAGCGGCAGCGACTGGGGACAAGAACATGGAGCCGACATGGCCAGGAGAGCTGCCTGGTCGCGGGCGCAGTGCAGGGAGTCGGACACTTCGGACAGTGGTAGTGACTGGGCGCGCGATCGACGAGTTCTTCCTCGCAGCGCAACTACTATGACCAGTGGCTCAGCACCCTTGCAGCCCAGCGTCAGAACCAGAGCAACATCGAGACGTCGTGCCTCCGAGTCGGTCGCCCGGTCTTCGAGGGTATCTGACGTCTCTTCCGGCCCTTCGCTGTCCCCAGTACGATTCAAGTCTTTGATCGCGCAGGCTTCTCGGCGGCGTGTTTCTCTTCGCGAGGAACCCCCCAAAGTACCTCGCATCTTACGACGGCGCAGAATCGTACTGGATTCGGAGGACGAGAGCGGACTGGACGAGCCGCGACGTACTAGCGAAAGCGAAAGCGACATCGATATCGCCGTGAACGTCCCCGCCAAAGCCCACGATATGGAAGCTCCCGGTGACGACGACGCGTTGGATTTATTCATGTACGAATAGGGCTTGTGTCGGGTGACATTTTCCGAATCTATCTTATATACTCATGATATATAGTACTATCTAGCACACATGTACAAGGCCTTACCTCACACACTCATGTCCTCTTGCATCGAACAGACTATAACCCAGCAATGATGAATTGACGTGTGTCTTTTGTCAAACAGGCACGGCCCGATCACGAGTAGTGTAGTACGTACTCAGCTCGGCTTTCACCTATCGCTCTCGAGTGTCTACCCCCAACACTTAGAAAGCAATCCATGTGGGAGATCGAGCTGCTTCTCTCACTGGAGACATCTTGGTCAGAACGCGTATCGTGAGTTGGGATCTGACAGCATTGTAAGCTCCGCCGGGTCAATTTCTCAGCGTGGGTCACAGTTTCTCTCAGGGTCAGCACACCCAAGTGTGGTTGACAAACCTCACAGTGCGTACGACAGGGCTTAGCGAACACGACAGTGACCAGTCAGCTTACAGTTGGTTTACAGTATCCGTGAACGACGTCTAGCTGAGTTTGTTCAAACGCGCATCGCGTCGGGCCACATCCGCGTCACACGCTTCTTTGACACCTTCCACCATGTCCAAAGCCAAAGACGCCCACACGCTACCACTTGACGCTACGCTGCGCGATCTCGCACTATTGCGTGCATGCGACGTCGACTTATCTTTGCTGCTGCCGCCCGAGGCGCCGAGCGAGAGTGAAGTAGACAAAGGCGTCGCTCGCTCACATGAATTCGCGAATGAAGCCCGCTCCGCGATCCGGATGCTCAATCGCGGCTCCGTCGATGAACAGGGCGAGAGACTCGAAGGTGTCCGCGCCGTCTTAGAAGACGCCGCCGGTGCATTGGAGAAATGACTAAAGAGCACTCCTCTATCGATGCTGGGAGAAGATGGCGTCGTTGGGTGGTGGATAAGGTGCATACTGCATCGACATGAGGTTACGGCGTGTCGCAGGGATTAGCGGAGGAGAAGCAAAGGGGCGGATCAGATGCCCTGCCGCGAGGCAGACGGGTTAATTAGATAGCGGTGTTTGAGATAGGCCTTTGAGGGAATAGAGTCGAGGAAACCGACTGGAAAGCCAGCAATTCCATATAAGCCTGTCATGTGCGGAAGTAGAATCCCAGTTGAACTTCTGGCGCTCAACGGCGCTTGACCACGGGAGCTCGAGGCAAGCCTCGGGCAGGGGGAGTTTGGTTTACGGATATCGGAGCTACTTGGGCCGCGCGATTTTTTGGTTGATCGGCGGGCACGAAGGCGTAAGGGAGGAGTATAAGAAGGTTTGGTGCGAACGTCGCGCGCCGCGCTGTGCTCAATAGCCCAACTCACGACCCGCACGACCTCGACACGACGGCCACCATGGGCGGCATCTCGCTCGCCCTGTTTATCCTCAGGATAATAGCGCCAGCGCTAATACTCCTGCCGACTCTCGCCCTACTTTTCGCCCGGCCACCGGCTCCGTCAGAGCCGTCGCCCATCACTCAAGTCATCGTAAAGTCGACAGTGCCGCGCAGGGGCCTTATCCTCGCACTACTTTCCCTCGTTGCCCTCACATATCTACTCGATGGCCTCGCATTCGTCGTTTACGCCGTCGTTGATAAGCGGTGGCCATACATGACCGGTATCGAACTCAATGCCATCATCGGCCTTGTCGCATTCTCCGGCCTTGCCTCTCTCGGAGCGTACAAGGATATCAAGGGCGTCGATGTCTGGAGCCGAGGCGATTTGAAGGCTGCCGTGGTCCTGTCACTTCTCGTTGACGTCGCTCAGGCCGTCCTTTTCGGCGCGTCTATGCCCAGAGACAGTGCGTATTGTTCCAAATCCGGCCGACGTGAAGCATGTTCGCTGACAGGCCGTCCGCTATAGCCGAGTCTCACCCGTACCCTCTTCCGTTCCCTCTCACCAGCCTTCTTCACTTCATCTTTCCGGTCCTCCGCATTCTCCTGCTCGTACCCCTCTTCGGCGCCTTCATCAGCCCCGTGGTCACCTATTCTTCGCTCGAGGTCGACGAGCCGCAACCCACGACTGCGCTTCTCGCGCCTGAGGCCTCGTCAGCCGAGGCCGGCCTCACTCTGACCGCAAATGGCGCCGGCAAGTACGGTACTTTCCGCAGCACTGGCTCAAACGCACCCACGAACTCGTCCAACGCTCCGACGCGCGCTCATTCGCCCGTACCGCCGACTGCTGTTGCGAACAAGGTATGTGAAGCACTTTGCCTGTTGCGCAGCATTCGCTGATCCATACATTCGTAGAAAAAGGGCCTGAACGAGAAGGAGGTTAACCCGGACCCGTCTTGGCGCGAGCTGGGCTCCCGTCTGAAGCGCATTACGCCTTACCTCTGGCCGTCAAAGAGCGTCCCTCTTCAGCTCACCGCTGTACGTGTATGATGGCGCAACGAGTTTCATGACGTGCTAACGTCACATCAGCTTCTCTGTATCCTCATTCTGATAATCGGCCGCTTCGTAGCGTTTGCTGTGCCCTTCGTGCTCGCTGAGCTCATCTCAGTCTTCGAGGAGAAGGACGGCCGCTCGCCCTGGCCGTACCTCTTCGGCTATGTCGCCCTGCGCTTCCTCATGTCCTCCGGGGGTCTCGCGGCGATCCGGGACGCGCTTTGGGCGCCCGTCATGCAGTACTCGGACCGCGAGATGAGCGAGCTTTCGTTCAACCACTTGCTCAATCTCTCGTACAATTGGCACATCAACCGCAAGACCGGCGAGGTGCTGCGCATCCTCGATCGCGGCGCAGCAATCAACCACATCCTCGAACTCTTGTTGTTCACGGTTATCCCGACCTTCATCGACATTATCGTCGCGCTCGTCTTCTTCGCGATCCGTCTCGACTGGACACTTTCGTTGCTCCTGTTCTTGGTGTTGTCTGCGTACATCATCGCGAGCGTGATCATTACTCGCTGGCGTACGAAGCTGCGCCGCCAGATGAACGAGCGCGATACCTTCACGCGTGGTATTCACACGGATTGCCTGCTCAACTACGAGACCGTCAAGTACTTCGGTGGCGAGGAACATGAAGGGAACCGGTACCGCGAGGCTATCAAGGCGTATCAGAACGTTGAGCTTCGCGTCATTCTCTCGATGAACCTCCTCAACCTTGTTCAAAACTTCATCATTGTCAGTGACACTCTGTGCTTATATTCTTCCTACTGACGCGAATGTGTCCAGACGCTTGGTCTTCTGATCGGCTCCATCTTGGTGGCGCTCCAGGTTGTCAATGGCAAACTCACGGCTGCTGACTTTGTGTTCTTCATCACCTACCTCGGTCAACTCTACGGTCCACTCAACAACCTAGGGTACATCTACCGCTCAATCAATCAGGCACTGATCGACACCGAGAAGTTGCTTATGCTACTCAATGAGCCGACCGATGTCAACGACAAGCCCGACGCACCTGATCTCGTCGTCACCAACGGCGAACTTCGCTTCGAGGACGTCTCGTTCAGCTATGACGGTGGTCGCACCACTGCGCTGAAGGGCATCAGCTTCACCATTCCCAAGGGCTCATCCGTGGCGCTCGTTGGAGAGTCCGGTGCTGGCAAGAGTACGATCCTCCGCTTGCTGTACAGGTTCTACGATCTCGCTCCCGGCCAAGGTCGCATCACCATCGATGGTCAGGATATCCGCGACGTCACCCAACGCTCTCTGCGCCAAGCTATTGGTGTCGTCCCGCAGGACAGTGTGCTCTTCAATGCCAGTATTGGGTACAACATCGGCTATGGCAAGTTCGGTGCATCCGAGGAGGAGATACAAGACGCGGCTCTGCGCGCTCAGATGCACGACCGCATCACGAGTTTCCCCGACGGCTACGCTACCAAGGTTGGCGAACGCGGCATTCGGTTGTCCGGTGGCGAGAAGCAACGCGTGGCCATTGCCCGCACCCTTCTCAAGAACCCGCCTATCCTGCTACTCGACGAGGCAACTAGCGCGCTCGACACTAGCACCGAGCGTGACATCCAGAAAGCTCTCCAAAACCTTGTTCAGGGTCGTTCCTCGCTCTCGATTGCGCACCGCCTGTCGACCATTGCCAACGCAGACCTGTGAGTTATTCCTTGTGCCTTTGACACACTAGGGACATGATGCTTATATACACTCTAGCATTCTTGTTCTCAAGGATGGGCAGGTTGTCGAGCAGGGTTCGCACGCGCAATTGCTCGAGCTTGGTGGTCTGTTTGCCACAATGTGGGCCGACCAAATCTCTGTCGAGGAGCAAGTCCGTGATGCCAAGAAGGTCGAGGGCTATAACGTCGAGGCTGAGCCTCAGGTCAAAGAGGAGCCGGCCGAGGACGAGCCCACGCAGGATACCACCGTGGACGAGCCTGAACCCGAGGTTGTCGCGTCTCCGACGGCTGATGTCCCGATTGCTGCTGCCGAACCCGAGCCTGAGATCAAGAAGGAGGAGGATGACGCCCCCGCTCCCGTCGCTTTCCCAACATCTACCGATGAGCCTGAACCGGCACCCGTAGCCTTCCCGAGCAGCGCCGACGATGAGACACCTGAACCCGCTGCCGCTGCGCCAATCGCCTTCCCCGCGAGCGACGAGCCCGAGACGTCTTCGCAGGCTCCTACGACGGATGCGCCTACCAGCCCAGGTATCACATTCTCGCCGGAAACTGCGCACGACCGCGAGCGCTCGCCCAGCGACCCCGATGAGCCCAAGCGCAAGCGGATCTCTAGCCAGAACTTCCAGCGTCTGGCCCGCCGAATTTCCGTGAGTGCGCGCCGCACCGGATCTGGCAACATTCCGGGTATTGCGGGTATCGTGGGCGCTCTGCGGCGCGAGGGCAGCACCCCTGGCAAGGAGGCGCCTCCTCGCGATAGCACCGATGACACCGCGAGCGCGAGCGGAAGCACGAGTGCTAGCCCGCGCCCCGCTACGCCTGTCCGCGTCGCTTCGACCGACAGTCCCGCGGCCAGCGTGCGTAGTGACTCGCCCGCGGGCGATGGCAAGAAGCTCAAGAAGGAGAAGAAGGAGAGGCGCAAGACGCTCGGGACTGGCAAGTGATGGCCTTCTCCCGCAGCTGTGTGAGCGCGAGTTTCTGCACGACTATTCTGTAACGACCCCATATGACCACCTTTCCTCGTCCACATAGTATCACTTTCTATCCTCAGTGTCCAGAACCCATCCCAGTAGCTAGTAGTTGTTGGTCCCATCTGTTTGCTGTCTTATTACTTCCCTGTCCCTGCACTGTGCTTCGTGTCGTTCCATCTGATATGATACCGCTTGTCCTTGCATCTGTTCTGGTGCGCTTCTGGTGTCGCTTCTAGCAGCCATACTTCTGATTGTGCCCGTGCTCGGGCTGTATACTTTGTACGCTCATGGCTGTGGGATCTCTGTATATGTACTCCCGGTACTCAGGTGACCCGGAGCGGAGCCGGGGCGGGGATCGAATTTCCATCACGGCATCCGCCGCGCCGTATATAAGGTTGCTGCGAATTGGCGCTCGGCCCTCACGGCTCTCTTCTGACCGCGTCCCAGTCTCGACTCTCTGCCTGTTTGACCCCCGTCTCCCGTCTGCAGTGTCCCAGTCTCTGTTTTCGCGTTCCCGGATTACGAGTGTATCAATATCCCCCGGCTTCGATTGATCAAATATGTCGACCAAAATCTACGTTGGGTTCGTCTGCGCGAGCATTTTTGTAATATGATGTGTCCAACGACGGGCGTCCCTTCTCCTTATGTGGGGGACGTGCGCTCGAATGGTGACTGATGATACCCCCTGTACTTAGCAACCTTTCTTGGAATACGACCGATGATACTCTGCGCGATGTTCGTGATTGATTGCCCGTTGCCTGACATTCCGTATCCTGATCAAGTATCTGTAGGCGTTCATGCAGTTCGGCCAAGTGCTTGACGTGCGTACAGCATGCCGCGCCTTGTGGCGCACGTAAGATCGGAATGTGTGCTGAGTGGGATAACGCTTTGCAGTCCATCGTGATGCGCGACCGCGGCACCGGCCGTTCGCGCGGCTTCGGCTTCGTCACCTACGGCTCTGAGCCCGAGGCCACGAACGCCATCCAGACCATGAACGAGCAGGAGCTCGATGGTCGCCGCATCAAGGTCAACATCGCCAATGCCCGCACTGGCGGCGGAGGTGGTATGTAACAACTACCCTCATTGTGAAATTAGAGGTTCATTATTATTCAGGCTTCGGCGGCGGAGGCGCTGGCGGCTACGGCGGTGGAGGCTACGGTGGCGGAGGCTACGGCGGTGAATCCGGCGGCCAGGGTGGCTATGGTGGCGGCGGCTATGGCGGCCAGCAGGGCGGCGGCTACGGCGGAGGCTATGGTGGCCAGCAAGGCGGCTACGGCGGTTCTGGCGGCTACGGTGGCGGCCAGGGCGGCTACGGCGGCGGTCAGGGCGGCTACGGTGGCTCCGGTGGCTACGGAGGTGGCCAGGGTGGCTACGGCGGTCAGGCCGGTTACGGCGCCCAGGCCGGCTACGGTCAGCAGGGCTATTAAGCTCATGTGTATGTTGTACTCATAACCCCCCAAGGCAGCTGATCGCTGAATGGTCGCGTAGTTCTCCGCCAGACTGATCATGTTTTTTCTTATTCGCTTCCGTCCATATCGTTAACAGTCTCGACACGTCCCGGCATCCATCCTCGCACCCCTCCTTCCCGTGCAGCCTCGTCCCTCCTGTCCTTATTCTCTCGCAGCACTCGTCGTCTCCTCCACATTCTGCGTTCGTCGTGTGTTCATGTCTCGACCGTTCCGTATCGCTCGCTACGCACGCACTCGATCACGACCTGTACTAGTATGCCGCTGTTCCCCGTCTGCTCTTCGCTTGCCCCTCCGCGTCGCACCCCCTGCCTCTTTGCCATCCCCGATGCTCTGGATGGATGTGTCACTAAATCCTGATCTCTTTTGTATCTTTGACTTGCCATCTGCTTGCCCGTGAAGCAATGCCATTCATCGCTTTTTCTGGAAAATTTGTGTGAATGCAACGCCCATGTACAACTATGTATCAAGTCAAACCCGGGAGGAATATATTCGAAGAAGAGACCCTCCCCTAACCATTTAGTGCGCTGTAACAAGAGAACGCAGTTGTACCTTCGAATACGCGTCGGGATAGGTACGACGAACGTACTGAATCGGTCCGCACGGGCCCGCTAACCGGGACGAAGTGTCGGCTGAGCTCCTTCGAGAGAGCCGTCATGCTCGCTATAATTATGGTCTTCTTAACCGCCATCTCACACCGCTCCTCGATAGAAAGATGACATCGCTGAACGCTGTAGACATCATTGTCGAGCACATTCTCACGAATCTTGCAGCGCTGCCGCAGCGACCGCTCTTCGTCGCACTTCAAGGCCCACAGGGATCTGGCAAGACCTACACCACATCGCGGGTAGCGAAAGCTCTGGAGAGCGCATCCGTGCGCACCGCGACGCTTTCAATCGACGATCTGTACCTCCCGCATGATGGTCTCATAGCGCTCGCATCGTCTCATCCGGATAATGGGTTGCTTCATGGGCGCGGGCAGCCTGGAACGCACGACGTGCCTCTCGGCGCGCGGGTGCTAGCTGCTTTGAAGTCTATCAACCATTCCGGACAGAATGTACGACTGCCATCGTTCGATAAGAGTCAGTACAACGGCGAGGGTGATCGCGTACCCGAGGCGGACTGGACTCCCGTCAAGGGACCTCTGGACGTTGTGCTCCTTGAAGGCTGGTGTGTTGGATTCTACCCGCAGGCAAGAGCGGATATCGAGAGAGCTATGAGCGAGACTCCCGCTGGTCTTGAAGATATATTCGATCTGGGGCAGTACTCGCTTGAGCACGTGCTTGAAGTGAACGAGCTGCTCGCACAGTACGTCAAATGGTGGGATATGATCGATGTATTCATACAGGTGAACCGCCTGCCCTTCGTCAGGGAGGAATACTCACAATCGCACACAGATCCGGCCTGAAGCGAGTAAACCGTACGTGCATATATACAAATGGCGCCTCCAGCAAGAACATGCCATGAAGGCGCAGAACGGTGGGAAAGGAATGACGGACGAGCAGGTGAAGAGGTTCGTCGACGTTGGACACTATGGCTCCAACCCTTGTACTGACGACATTCGTTAGGTTCATCGATCGCTACATCCCCGGTTACCACTTCTTCGGCCGGGGCGTCGTGGCGGGTGGCGTGCTTCCTGCTACTGGCGAGCGCGTTTGGCCCCCTTGGCTGCCCAATCTTGCGCCTGTCCACCCCGTATCTGAGGCCAGTCAGTTCAGACCGCCGAGACTGTTACAGATCACCATCGGAGAAAGTCGCGAAGTCCTCGACTTCAAGGGTCTGTGCAGGATCAGTGGCGTGGTCGAGGAAGGAGAATCCCCGAGAGCATAGACGACAGCATGAGGTCTTGTACGCAGCAGCCCATATGCTACGGGTTTCGATGCGAACCGGCTATGGGAACACACGCATATGTCAACCACCATATCACATACAACTTCGTTCCAGTGTATATATACAATTGCGATGTACACGCGTAATGCGACAGTCCTTCAAGCTTCAAGCTTACACGGCAACGTCATGAGGCATCTCTCCCTTAGAACCCGCCAGCCTTGTTATAGCAGAGCACCTCGTATTTCTAAGAGACCTTGTCAGCATGCCTGTAGAGAATGAATGTCTCGATCACGAACCTCGACGCGCTTCTCCTTGCCGTGGTACGCGATGTTAGCACCTTCGACATTCGCACTGGCCTTTCCGGGAATGAGCCAACCATCCTTCTCGGCACGCGCGACAGCGAGAGGGGCCCCGTTGGCCTCGTGCCCGCCCTCGACTGGTGCGTTGTATAGGTTCTGGGGGACGAAACGACCGCGGAGGTGCTCCCAGTGTACAGCGCGCTCGTCGCCCAGCAGGATCTCATAGGTAGTCACCTCGAAGTCGTCACCGCCGAAGCTATACCATAGTGTCAATCGAGTCTCGCGAGCTCACAGCGCTAGATATGCCTACCTGATAACAGCACCCTGCTTTGTGCTGCGGGACACATGGCCGACGTGAACGCCACCCTCGTGGAAAGCGCGCGCAACATAGATGGTGTCGCCGTCAGGGCTGCGACCCGCTGGGAGAGCACCATCGGGGATATCATGGTTCTGCGTCAGTATCCAAGACGTCGGCGCGCGAGGCCCGTTCCTGTAGAACTCGTCGCGGCGGCGCTGAGCGTCCTCGAGCCACTTCTGGAGACCGAACTGCATGGCTTTCTCCTCCTCCTCATTCTTCTCATGCTTTTTGTAGGCGTAGAAACCGCCGGCCAGCAGGCCGGCTGCACCAAGCAGGCCGCCGCCGACCTAGATAGTATGATCAGCAGGGATGCCGATGCGAAGAATGTTGATGCGACCAACCAGGAGCTCTTTCTTGCGGTCGTCGTCCAGATCCCACCAGTGCTTCTCCTTCTCGTCGTGCTGGATCTGGGTTGTCTGCTCTGGGGGCGCCTGATACACGGGCTGCTCGGGCTTGGAGTCTGGAGATCATGTCATTGATTGGCTTTGGGAGAGCAGAACGTGCGCTGAGCGCTGATGTTTGGTCACTGACCTTGACCATAACCGTACTGAGGCGGGTTCTCAGCATGGTGCTCAGGCGCGCGGTATTCGCCGCTGCCGAAGCCGTGGTCGCCATCTTGAAGGCGCCCCCAGAGAGCAGGTGTGGCAGGCGGCGTCCAGTCGCTCTAGTACAAGGGTGTCTGAGCGGGAGGATGATTATGAGGATAGCACATACGAACCTGCGAGCGGTGAGGCTGGATGATCTTGTAGCGGTGGCCTGTAGAAGCTTAGCAGATGTAGAGAGATCGAGTGCAACTGGGAGAGCGCGCACCCTCGTACTCGACGATGTCGCCGGAACCGTACTCAGTGCCAGGCTCCCAGTAGTTCGTCATGGTGGTTTGTGTAGAATGAAGCGAGCAAGCAAGTTCGCGCTGATCATCTCCCGCCCGGCGGGATATCCTTTAAGTACTCGCTTTACAGCTGTGCACATGTACAGCATGAGGCAGGCACGTCAGCGCTCGAGCTTTTCTGAACCATTCCATCGATACAAAGGAAGAAGCTGTATGAAGACCGTCCACGTCAGATGGCGTGCCGAGACCAAGGTAGGTGGTGATGGGTACAGGGCTGCTGGCGCGTGTTGGGGCGGGTTTGGGGGAATAGGAACGCGCATCTGTACAGCTGTATACGTTCTTGACCCCTCGGAAGGTCGTAAGGAAGCCCTCGAGGTGATTTGAGGTGGCGAATCTGAGAGCGATAGTCCGGAGATATCGCTTTACCGGTACTGCAGTCGCGTGTATGTACCGGATATAGAGTGAGGATCGATGGTGGCAGGTACTGACGGAAAGTCGAGGCCGCGCCACAACCCCGCACGACGCAACTCTCATCCGGGATGACATCCGCGGCCGGCTAAACTACTGTCCGCTTAGTGTCTAGTCGCCACAACACCTGTTCACCCACATAGTCAGCAGTCTCTCTACGCCTACGCGTTGGTTCTCAAGCTTCACACTGCAAGTCTTTTGTGGGTAGAGCGATCATCAGCATGCATATCGCTAGTCCTTAGCATTATAAGACGTAAGCCTACAAGAAACTAATACAACAAGTGCCCAACACCGGCATTGTTCCCTCTCCAACGGGGAATCTATGAACGTGCACACACAGCGGATGGGGATAGCAATCGATGATGTTTATACAAGCATACCGCTGTGAATAGGCGTCAGGACCGTTCAACCAATCGAAAGAGAAGGGAAAAGGAAGCGGGGAAGAACGTCATAGAACATGAGGGACTCACGCAATACCGGCAGCCTGCATCGTCGAGATGAAACCGCAGACCATGGCTGATGTTGCGACGGATGCGATAACCTTCGCGCGGGAGGGTGCAAGAGCGCTGAGCACACCGATGTTGATACCGAGCGAACCGAGGTTGGCGAAACCGCAGACAGCGTACGACGCGATCGTGAACGCACGCTCGGTGAGCGGGTCATCGCCAGTCTGGATGGCGTGGAGGTTCGTGTATGCCGCGAACTCATTCTCGACAAGCTTCGTGGCGAGAATCTCGGACACGCGAAGGATTTCGGCGCGCGGGACACCCATGAAGAACGTCACGGGGTAGAAGACGTAGCGGAGGATGAGCTGGAGGGTGAGAGCGTGGATGCCGAAGCCACGGCCGATCCAGGTCAGAAGGCCGTTAATGAAGGCGACAAGTGCGAGCACTGTAAGCACGTTGCACAGAATCTGGCCGGCGACCTTGACACCGAAGATGGCACCCTTCGCGAAAGCGTGGAGGGCGTTGGCGGGGCGGTCGACGGAGTCGAGGTCACCACGGTCAACGATGACGCGACCACGGGTGACGGGCTCATCCACCTCGGGGTAACGCATCTTGGAGATGGCAATTGAGGCGGGGATGGACATCATCGACGCAGTGATGAGGTTAACGGCGGGGATGCCGAGGTTGATGTATGCACCCAGCACGGAACCAGCGATGGTCGAGAAACCAGAGGTCATGACCAGGTGAAGTTCCGACGCAGTCATCAAGTCAACGTAGGGGCCGACGAGACAAGCAGACTCGCCCTGGCCGATGAACGGCGATGCGGCGGCGACGACGGCCTCAGCACCGGAGACGTTCATGGTCTTGAAGAAGAACCAAGCGAAGTTCTTCAAGAACCACTGCATCACGCCCAGATAGTAAAGCATCTGGACGAATGCAATGAAGAAGATGATCGTGCCGAGCGCTGAGAAAGAAAGGTCAGACTCGTTCAGGAGCATATAGGCAGCTACGACGCACTGTTGGCAAAGAACCAGTGCTCGTTGACGATGTCCTGGCTGAAGAAGAACGCGACTCCAGCAAGGGCGCAGTTCAAGAAGTCAGAGGCAGCAGTCGCAGCCCACTGGAAAATCGAGAGACCAGCCGAAGTGCGGAGGACGAACAGGGCAATAACCTGCTGCATGAAGAGACCGACGAGGACGGTACGCCTGATTCTCTCGATGAGAAGAGCGGAGTGAAGAGTTTAGGGGGGAAGCGTACCACTCGATGGCCCTGCGGTTGGTCGACAACGCCCAGAAGCAGAACTGGAAGACGGCAAGACCAAGTACGGAGATGGCACGGTCACCATAGGTCGTGTTCTGCTCGCGAGGTTCAGTTTCTGACTTCGCAAGCGTTGTCGTAAAAGCATTACCCCTTCGAGCTTGAAACCGAACGCGCTACCGAAAACGATCGCAAGGAGGGCGAGCCATCCCATAGTGAGGCGGACATATCGGGGGAGCGCGAGGAAGGGCTTCTGGACGAGCGGGATCCATATGGCTTCGACGGGGCGGGTTACGACCGAGTTTGGCAGATAGCGGAATGCGATGATCAAGAGGAAGAACCATGCCCATACTAGACAAAGAGGGACATGAGCATGCTGGACAGGGTGCGAGATATTGATAGTGGGCGCGGGAAGAGCGCGCACGCGACCAGAATGGAAGGTTGATACTCACCGGTTTGGACAATCCAGCTGTGGAAAGCACATGGAACACATCAGCCTCTACCGCGTTTCACGGCGAGTGGGAGCGCGCACCGATGGCGGGTCGCCGGCAGGATTGTGGACGAGATCCACCAGCCGAGAATCAACGCGGCCAGCCCGAACAACACAACCGGGCGCACGAAGCGCTGATGGCGGCCAAGGAAGCCGGGGTGCTCGTCTTCGTCGACGGCGCCCTTCTCCATGTCGGTGTCGTTGGACGAGGAGACGACGTCGTCAGTCACCTGAGGCGCCTTCTCGTCGACGGTAGCCGGAGCCGGAGCGACAGCCTGGGTGGATGGCTGCTTCTCGAGCATCGGCTGTTCCTTGAGATCGTGCGAGCTCATTGTTTGTGCGAGCGACGGCGGCGCTGCGAGCTGCAGATGCAGGGGTGCGGGGCAGGAGGAGAACCGGGAGCCATCCTTGACATGGAGCAGGGCTCTTCAGTTTTTATGCAGCCGCCGTAAGGACCTAGTGCCGGTCCATGCGGACTGAGAGGCACGCGCCCGCGATAGCTGAAGTTTTGATGTGAGCGGCCAATCGCCTCTCCACAATCAGCTCCTCGTCTCGGTGATGGCGCATATTTTGGCCATCTAACACTCTGACAGTCAAGCTCTTATATGCGAGGGACGTGCCCGTGTCGCGCTGAGCGCAAGAGATGGCGAATGTGGGCATGAGAGCATCTTTGAGCCCATGCGCGTCAACGAGCGAAGGGCCACACAGGTCCTGCTTCTATCATGGAACGATTGGCTCCGGGGCACGGAACTATCTTGGCATCTGCGCCGCTGGATGCTGTACCTGCCGGCCACATTCATCCCGGGCATGGGGGAGCGATAAGGATAGGCGCGCACAGAAGCCATAGCGAATGATATCAAACCCGTCGCATATCTGTACGCAGAAGCATGAGGGGCTGCGGTGATATAGCTGCTGTCTGCACTGCTTGGCGAGCCTGAATAATGTCGGTCCATCGTAGGTGCTGCGCTAGAAAAGTCGAACGGGAGGAGTCTTCGAGGCCGGTCGGGATCCGGGACCAAAACGACGCATCCGGCGACATACGTCTCTATTCACCCATACATCTTACAACGACAAACGTACATGTATACAGCTAATACATTCCAGCGTTCGTGGGGCGATAAACAGAATGGAAAGCACACGCATCAAAAGGAGCAAGCACCGCCGATCCATTACACCTTGAGCGCTTTGATAGTTTTACCCATAACGACAGCGAGCCATTCTCCCGCAGCAGTCGAGATGCCCGTATTCATCGTCATGGCGGGAATGTGTGGGGACCAAGCGAGGTTGGTGACCTCCGCTTGTGCATTGTACGCCATGACGGGATCCGTCACTGTGCGTTTCTTGCCATCGGCGGGCCGTGGCGAGCTGAGGCGCGCGCTGGTGTTGCGTGGCGACGAAGCGGGTGGCTGGGAGTAGCCGGCAAGGTTCCAGAGTAAGACCTGACAATCGTCGGCTGTAGATCGTAAAAAAGTATGGTCAGCACCCGCCTCAGGAGGTTCAAGTCCGCTGAAACAGCTTACCTGCGGATGCTAGTAGCGGATTTTCTGCGCTACCCCAGCCGACAGCGTTGATAGGCGCCTTGTGCGCCTTGAGCTCCATGACCGGTGCGCCGGGACTTCGCATATCGAGCACCTGCACCTCACTCCCGTCCATATGGAATGTAGACATGTAGTTCGCGTCGTTGGGGTTGAACGCGATGCGCAGCAGCGGCGACGACGGCGGACGGGAGCTTGCGCTAGGAGAGGCGGGAACGGCGACCTTAGGTGCGGGTGTCTCATACAGGATCGTGGAGTGCTCAAGAGAACGGAGATCAAAGGCGCGGAGGGAGCCATCCGCACCGACCGAGACGAAGATGTCGGTCGATCCGGGCAGCCACGCGACGTCGTACACTTCGCGGTCGTGTGCGATGAGCTGTGTGAGCGCGCTCTGGGTGTCGATATTCCACACAGTACATGTCGTGTCAATCGAGGAAGTCACAATGAGGCTCGGCTGCTTCTCGTTCCAGGAGAAGTTCGTGAGCGGTGCCAGCGCTCCTCCAGACTGGTTGGCCTGCACTTTGGCTTGCTGGAAATGTTCAGGATGCAGTAGAATAGAATATAGTGATCACGTACGCCGGAAAGTGCCGCCTTCAACTGCAGCCTATGCCCGCCCGCAGTCGGCTGCCGCCCGACGTACGAGGACATCGGCATCTGCCCATCGCTCGCGTATTCCCATATACGCAATGCATCCCCAGTCGTTGCCAGTAACTCCGTACTCGACGCTTTGTTTGACCATGGAAATACGGACGCTGCTGCGGGCTGCCATTGTAAGCTGGTCGCAGGGTAGCCGTGGCTGGCCTCGACGAGCGTCACAAAGTCCGGATAATCGCCATAGTCATCTTCCACCAGCACCCTCTCGTCTTGTAGCCCGACGACTGCTATCCGATTGCGAGAATCCTCAGTGAAGGACGCGATGCCGAGGCGAAATGCGGAGCGCGCGCGGACGCCGCCGCCACTTGTTGGTGCCGGCGTTTTGCACCAGTCAAGTGCGTGTACGGGCCCTAGTTCCGGTTATATATATGACTAAAGGTACAGGGTGATGTTCGAAACGTACATGGGGCTTCATACTGAAGCACTGTGGTTTGTGTCATGGAGGGCGAGGACGTTCGACTTTCTAACAGGGCGCGGGTCCCATTACACGCCCCCGGCCCGGTAGACGCGGTGTAGACGTTGATGGGTCCAAGATAATGACGTCCTTCACATTTTTGCCCCTCATTTCTGTGCCATTTCTGTGTAACTATAGTACCGCCCTAAGGCCCTGACCGGAACGGCACTAGGCTGGCAACCACTAAGCATAGCTATGTGCATGTGTAGATTGGATCGAGCTCCCGGGTTTCAAGGGCCATACTACTCTACGAGAACGGACCCAATACCTATGTAGTTAGTGTAGATAGACGGCGAACACCGTCGTGGCCGACACACCATGAGGCGTACTAGCATTCTTCATATAAGGCAGATTCTCCAACGACTTTCTGCTCATGCCCGAGGGATTTCACCCGCCGAAGGTTCCACCTAGGAAGGTATGTGTGCACCATATCGTAAACCTAGAACATACACCGAAGTAATGTTACAGGAGCGACGTATCAAACAAGTCAAACAACCACAGCCATATACCGAATTGGAGCCAACATCCCTCTCAGTCTCACAGAACAAGCTCGATCGGGAACTTCAGCGGCCGCAGCCGTATAGAGAGACCGGGAGACCACCCCTTCGACGGAGTGCGCAAGACAAGCTTCAGCGCGAGCGTTTGCGTGCATTTGCAGCAGGAGGCGGCAGCTCTGATTCAAGCCGGCATTCAAGCTCGTCCCGGACGTCGCTCCCGCCATCCTACCGCTCAGCATCGCCTGCCCCCACGTTTACGAGCTTGCCGCCATACATTCCCGGCCCTCCAGCCCCTCCCCTATTCCATGAGTCGTCGCCACCGCCGACAGGATGTACCCAGAGAAGCGTGAGGAAGTCGTTACTTCAGAGGCTGAGCCGTGCGCCGTCTCGAGTCTGAGCGGAGGAGTAGGCAATGCCCTAGACACCACAGATCCCCTGATCGTACTCCAGTACATTGAGATCGACGCAGGCAGAGCCTGGCACTGTCCTGCTTCTGGTCTCTAGAGGCAAAACAAGGGTAATACTGGGATGATAAACAGATGCATGTCAGTTGCGATAGAGGATGGTGATGATCCCACGTTATTTAAACACAATGTATGATGATGTACGCAAAACCGCGTTGAGAACGCGCGGGTCCGCGGGACAATTAAATGCCGCGGCTTGCTGCGTAGCGACGGGGTGTACACTGGTGTACACTGTTCAGTCCAGAGATATCATAGAGTCCCGCCTTTGGGACTGTTGTGTAGTAAAACAGCTGAGACTTTGTAGAGCGATGGAAGCAAATCGGAATGAGTAGCCCGGGTCAATAGATGATGGTCGGGGAAGACAACCCGTCGGTGGGATTTGTCTAACCCAATTGATGTGCAACGAGCTTCCGGTCATTTCAATGTTCTACAATGAGGGCGGCCATCTAGCCGGTGTTCACGACTTGTTCCTAGACCACCACCAGAACCGGTATGCGAGCGATGTCGCCTCGTGATGCACTCCTCGTCATCCTCGGCGCGGGGGGCATGTACTTGGTCAACGTCTTCGTGCCCTTCTCGGAGCCTGTCGCGCTCGTGGAGGAGCCCCTGGCCAGCAAGTCTGACCTGGGCATGCCCGAGGAGGTCTTCGTACCTCCCGCACCAGCTGCAGTGGATGTAGTGGTTCCTGCGCCACAAGCGCCCCGGCCTATCCTCGAAGAGCCGCTCATCGAACCGCCCAAACCGCGCCCTCCACTAGCACCCACAGTAATGCACCAACACGCGCCGGGATGGACCATCTTTGACAACTTGTATATGGCCAACGGAACCTTGTTTGCTGTGACCGATACGCCAGATGATTTCCCCGCCATCGAGTGGATGACCTCGACTGGATTGCCCGCCGTGAATAGCCCGGAGAGTATTCAGGAGCGCATGCCGACCGCGCAGGACTTCTCCTTCATCACCACGGCCGAGGCAAAGCGGAGATGGGGGAACGATGCGGACGAGACGCAGGCGCGCGTGTTCAATATCGACGGAAATACTGTGCGTAAATACGCTCTCCTGTCTTCAGCATACCGTGTACTTATACGCCCCTGCGCGTCTCTTTTCAGCTTCTTTTCAACGATCCCGATCAATGTACGTGCATATCATCTCGTCTATTTTCCGCTTCGAGGAAGAGCACGGACTAATTGAGTGACAGTCCTCAATCACTATTACCACTTCTGCGCGGAGCTCATGTTCGGCGCGTGGGCGTTCTGGACCGGCACCTTCCCCGATGACACGCCTTCAGTCTGGGCACGCGCTATGTTCCCCCATACTGGCTGGAGCTGGCGTGACAACCCGGGCATGAACGCGCTCTTCGCGCGCGGCGGCTTTCCTACGCTTCACATCGAGGTCGACTCGGACTGGAAAGACCGTGTTGCCGCAACGGCTGTCACTGAGGAGCAGCTCGCCGTCCCGGAGAAGAACCGCGCATGGCGCTTCGATCGCGTCTTACTTGCGGATCGCAGCGCTGCTTTTCGGGGTCCCGAATGCGGCTCGCGGACACAGCGTACAGCTGCCGAGGCAATGTTGGGTGTTGTCCCCAAGGACCGCGACGGGAAGCCTGTACCTGGGCACGAATTCTTGGAGCGTGGATGGTGGGAGCCGGTGCGGCGTCGGGTTCTCAACTTTGTTGGCGTACCGAAGGCACAACTCGATCTATTCAAACTGGATGAGTCTGAACGCGTACTGCCGAACGAGAAGATCGTCGTTACGTATGTTGACCGCCAGTCCGTACGGAGACACCTTATCCATGAAGATCATGAGCTACTCGTTCAATCACTCCGCGACTTGTGTGCAAGGCGGGGATGGGAGCTTATTATCATGAAGGGTGAGGCACTCTCCAAGGACGAGCAGCTTCAGATTGCCTCGAAGACGACGGTACACCGAATTTTGCGTCACTTCAGGGTCACATTCTTACCGTTTTTGCAGTATCTCGTTGGCGTACATGGGAACGGTCTTTCGCATTTGATCATGATGCCGCCCACTCCTGCCGCAACTGTCATCGAGATCTTCTTCCCAACTGGGTACGCGCATGACTACGAATGGACTGCGCGGTCACTGGGCATGAAGCACTTCGCTGTATGGAATGACACGTACAACCTTCTTTTACTCAAGTGTAAGGGTCTATCGCTGATAGCATGGCAGGTCTACTACGTTCCCAGAAGTGCAATGGCCCTCGTATCCGGACGGCTTCCAGGGCGAGTCGATACCGGTGTATGGCCCCTATGTTGCAGAGCTGATCGAGGGCCGTGCGGATGGGAAACTGTGATTGCTAGATATGGACTCTGGTAGAATCATATGTTATTAGTTGTCGTGACGTCTGCAGGCTGGACTATCACTGCTATCGTGCTAGGATATACATAGTATTTAATTCATAATTTAATCGGTGTGCGACGCGTGCCATCAAAATGTTCGCTTCGCATTCGAAGGATACTTCACGCTTCAATCAGGGTATGCATATTTCATCACGTACTCTGTGCGGTGAACGGCGTAAATCGAATATCAGTACGAGGAGGAACTCATGTGACCGTGTTCAACGTTACTTCGATCGAGCGCCGCCATACGCGTTCGCCGCACTCACCATGCATCTTGCTTGTGTCCACCACGTCAGCACTATAGTTGTCAGCATTTATTTGCATACCGCTGTCTAACATGCGACTCCGTTGTCTACCCGTACCTCTGTTGGCGCTTTGTGCAGCCGTCGTGGAAGCTCTTCCTCGACAACAAGTCCTTGCTCCTCCTCTGCCGCCGCAGCCCCGACCGCTAGTCATTTGGCATGGTATGGGCGACTCATACTCGGCACCGGGAATGGTGCAGTTTATGGACGAGATCCGGAAGATACACCCCGGTATCTTCATTCACTCGGTGTATCTGGACGAAGACAACAGCAAGGACCGCCAGGCCGGGCTCTATGGCAACGTCAATGAACAAGTCGCATTCGTTGCGGAGCAACTCGCCAACGTCACAGAGCTGGTCGATGGATTTGACGCCATTGGCTTCAGTCAGGGTGGCCAGTTTCTTCGTGCATACGTGGAACGGTATAACGAACCGCGATTACACAACCTCGTCACCTTCGGCTCGCAGCATATGGGTATCTCTGACGTACCTGCATGCCGACCTTTGGACATACCGTGCCGCATTGCTCGCGACCGGGTGAAGCATGGCGTATACAGCTCGTGGGCGCAGGAGCACCTAGTACAGGTTCGTACCTCATCCTTGTGTTACATGAACAAGCTGTCTCGAGCAAGCGTATAGGCACAATACTACCGCGACCCAGAGCAGATGGAGCTTTACCTCTCCTCCAACAAGTTTTTGACCTCCATCAATAACGAGATCGCCGACCAGCGAAATGCGACCTACGCTTCCAACCTTGCCGGTTTAGACAACCTGGTGCTGGTCATCTTCGCGCAGGACAAGACGGTCATTCCGAAGGAGAGCGCGTGGTTCGGCTCATACGCCCCGCAATCCGAGGGCGACTTGTCCCTCGTGCCTATGCGCTTACAGCCCCTGTACACGGACGACTGGATTGGACTGCGTTCGCTCGATGAGCGCGGGGCTGTGCAGCTCGAGAGCTGCGATGGCGAGCATATGCAGCTGACCAGAGACTGCTGGGAGCCTCTGGTCAAGCAGTACGCTGGCGGAATTGTCGAGCAGAGGGTTGTGGCATGATGTACATGCCGTGCTTCAGAGAACGCCTTGTGTATGATAGGTTTGCTATCCATTGTTTGCTTCATGGCGTGAGCGGAACTGGGTGTCAGATATACTGGCCATGCGTGATATGATAGCGCAGGCACGAGCGCCGATGGACAGTGCAAAATTGGACCACACAATCCAGCCCTGACGAGCCTGATCGCGAAGCCATTCCTGGTTTATACTACGTTCGGGTCGACGCTACTAAAATGGTGCATTCCAGGTACTTTCGACTGATGATGGGCTGACTATAGACGGGGCATGAGGTCATTAGATGCACTGTGGTTTTCATTTCCAAGCTTTCGGCGCGCCATTATCCGCTGTATTCGGTGCTATTGCACGCCGTGGTTGGACCTGCCGGCTCGATGGACCCGGTCCTCAGCTGGTCTATAGGCCTACCAAGGAGGGCCGTGGTTCAGCCAACGCTGAATTGACAGTATAAGGGACTGGCTTTCGAATTATGCTCGTTAGCCACGATAGCTTACCCCGAGTCCTGCTCTCAACTGTGATAAACCAAGTGGCAGAGACATGTGCGTCTAAAGTACTTGACAGTGCCTGACTCTTCCTGATCATGACATTGTAGGCCCACCATCCGATCTGTGTCCAGAGGCAAGCGCGCCAAGAAGATGCCCGTCGAGTTGAACACCGAGGCCGAGATCAAAAACGCACCCTACGAAGGCCCCGTAGCTTTTGCGGTACAACAGACTCCGGAATCTTATGTGCGGCCACTGACGGTCCCGAGTTCAACTCCGCTTGTCAAACCGAGTAAACCGGACTGCGAAACGCTGAACGCCTTCTTCCTCTTCAAGACGGCCGTCTTGCCCAGGTTCAAGCATCTCAACACCATGCCGGAGCGCGTTGAGGCAGTGACTAGGATGTGGTGGAGTGACTGGTCTAGACGCCGCATGTACGAGTATCGGGCGGCGATCCTGTCCATCCCTCGGGAGATTGAGATGGAGCGATATCAGATACTCAAAGAGCATTACGACGGCCTGGAAGAGGAGTCGAGCGGGAGGAGCGTCGCTGACGAAGATCTAGTCAAGTCCGTGCCAATGTCGTTCGACGAAGAGGATGGACTATCGGACGCGGAAAGTGCGTCGACAGGGCTCGGCGCCTTCGGGCATAGTCGCGCTCCTACGACTCAATGTGCGGGAGTTGGGGGCCACAGGACCGACACATATATTGCAACACCTCCCAGCACGTTCATCAACAGTACTACCACGATTCAACATCCCCCTTGCACGAACTACGCCCCACCTGCCGAGACACCGCCCGGCCTCGACGGTCAGCAAAGGACGAACTCGCGTGCCGAAGCTCCTTCGCCTAGTACAGTGGATCATCCACCCTCTTCGGCTCATCTCGCCGCCTTCACAGGCCACCATCCAGCAACGCCGGTGGGTCGTGACCACAAGGTGAATGCCATCCTTCACTGTGTCTGTTCCGATGTGATGTTCATTGAATGTGTATCAATCAGGCCCGGTATCACCCATATACGAGTTCGAACATCCGAGTCACACATGCCACTGTCCACTTCGCTTTTCTTCAGAACAACACCGCATGGCTCAGCAATGGCTCCTCTGCGACACCCTCTCCCGAGCTAGCGACATCGGGCGTATCAGTCCTGGCCGACTGGCAGCGTAGTTCGAGGCGGCGTCCGTCCCAGGCGTCGGCCACTGCGATGTCTGATCAACAGAACGCGGGGGTGTGCTCGCGCAAGAATTCGGCCGTCGGACCTCACATTGTCCGGCCCAGTGCTCCCATAGTCAACGATCATGCTTGGCTCAGTATGCTCTCTGATTCACCATACACCACGCCTGTCACGACTGGTCGGCAACAACTCGTGTCTGGCTGGCAACCGTCTCAGGAAAACGCCTTCGAGCCGGTGTCTGCTATACCCGAATTGTGGCCACCCGCGAGCCCACATCAGTCATTCACGGTGCAGACGACGGTTGCCCCGCCAACCTCTGACTCTCTGTCAGGTCTGATCGCCACGCCGTATGACTTTCGCAGAGAGTGCCTCCCGGTTGACCTCTCTGCCTCGAGCTCTCTCTCCTCCACTTTTGACTTGAGATGGTGACTCGCTTACTTACCACACCTGTTCACTTCTAAGGTGACGCCGTTGTACATACCTGTGTATTCGTAATAGTGGCTGTATCTGTATCGCGAACGTCAATGTGTATGTGAAATAGGAATTACCGCCCTCGGTTCGCCACCCCTGAGCGAGTACACCTTGTGAAAGGGTCGTCGTCTCGTGTGCAGTCTTCGGAGTCAACCGTGCGACGTTACTACTGTTGAAGGACGCAACGCCAACGTATATTTGACAGCAAGTGAACAAAACGTTTGAACCGAAGTCGAGCCGCTTCCAATCCTACATTCATACATGCGGTCGAAGGCGTCACGGTGACGACCACGTACCCATGCGCTTGCCGGGTCGGCATCCTCGGGGAGACACAGGCACTGCCGGAAGACGGGAGCACCTGTCACTGCAAAAGCCGGGTAAAGCATACGCGAGAAAGTCGATCTCCGAGACAACGCCTTTGCCTGCGCTCATCGGTCTTCGAAGCGAGCGCGCTGTGAAAGAGGGTTCTGCGTACAGGCGCTCTCCGCAGTAGACGGGTACACAGCATGGCAGCGGCCATCTCAGGCTCGCAGTTCAGTTCGCTCCAACCGCAGCGGGCGCAGGAAAGGGCTCGCGTAGGACCAAGAGGGCTTAGGTCAGGGTTGTACCGTTAGACGTGCTGGGCACTGTTTGCGGCGATAGACAAGAGGTTCCGCTCGACTAGCGGAAGGTCAATCTCAGCGGAAGCAGCATGCATTGCTTGCAGTGCTTTCGGGTGACGAGTGCGCCCAACATTGATCAAGTGCTGGTAGCTGGTACGGATGATGCGTATGCATGATACGTGGCGGGAGGGCGGCGAGCGCGAGATTCTCGGGCGCGCCATCTGCTCGCGCAGTCTATACAAGTGTTGGCCGTATATTTGCGTGTATACAGTGGGCTTTTCTAGACCCATCAATTCACGAGCTTTGAACGACGCGGAAGGGCAGAGATGCCCGTAAGAGGCAACGGGCGGGACTGCTGCCGCCCAGGCGCTTATGCTGCTCAAATGCCGGTGCTGCGGAAGGAGGAAGAGGGTTGTTCGTGTGTACAGCATGCCAGACGTCGAGGGCACGGACGTGAGGGTGGCTTCGGGAGGAGAAATTCTCGGATGGCAGGCGCGGGCTACGATCCTCGAGGCAACGGGAAAGGAACAGGGACATGTTGCATAATGGATAACGATATGACGTCGTGGACATCGTGGCTTAGGCTGTTTGGTTTGCTCGCTAGGCCTCTTCGAGGCAGCTCAATTTGAGCGGCGCTTGCAGAGGACACAGAAGCTGGGGCTGTTGGCTCGCATATCGACAAAAGAATAAATCAGGAGGTGTAAAGGGTGCGAAAGCTATGGAGGAATGGACTGGGCGAAATGACAAAATGAGGTCCGTGTGGGCTGTTCGCACGGCCGGACTGAAGTCGTCGCGACCGCAACTTGTGCTCAGCTTGCCACCTCCACCTCCGCCCTCCCCGTCCTCCTCCTCCCGCCGCCGCCCGCCGCGGCCCCGTCCTTCGCTTCTGGATTAGATAATCCCCCAAATTATGTACCCAGAGGGATCACAGTCCACGCGCACCGTCTATTCAACACACACAGACGAGACAGAGGCACGGCTCCTGCCCGCTTCTTCGCCCGCTACGCCCTACCTCGGCACTCCCCGATCCTCCATGGTCCTCACCGCACCCTTCATGCACGGGCCCGCAGCCTCGTCCTCTGCCGGCCTGGGTACCGCTAGCATGGTCCGTCGAAGATCACTTGGGTTCATCGAAGACGTATTGAGATATATTTAGTCTTCTTACACAGACGATCTCCCCGTATCAAAGCAGGCGACGCTCAACAAGGTAAGATCACATTGACCTAGTATGTGTTCTTCGGGCTGACCGTCTGTACAGTACGCATTACCAGCAGACCCAAGAGCGTGGGCATCATTCTCCGGCCCTGAACCGGACGACTACCTCCATGATCCGGAGCGCAACTTGAACGACAACGGAGACTTTGTATCATGGAGAGGACTGGCAAACGTCGGCTGTATCACCATCCTCGTCGTCGGCATATTGACACTATTGTGCGTCCCTCTCGCTCGGATATTTTCTCCGAGGTGGCTCTAAAACATGTTTCAGCGCCGGCTACCCCATCATCTCACACTATGTTGACAACGACGACCACGTCTTGACGTCCTCGGCTAACAGTTTGAACTTGGTGACAAATTCGACGGGTCAACTACCGAGTATGAAGGGCAAGTGGACGATGATCGACAACGACACGCCGCAAGATGCCTACACCCTTGACTCGTACACCGAGTCGGGCAAGCAGCTTCAGCTGGTTTTTTCCGACGAGTTCAACGCGGACGGGAGAACGTTCTATCCAGGCGACGATCCCTTCTGGGAAGCTTTGGATTTACATTGTACGTGGTTCGGTTCCGCATTAGCCGAAAGAGGAAGACCGAATGTCGTTTGTAGATTGGCAGACGGTGGACTTGGAGTGGTACGACCCTGCGGCGATCACCACGGTCGATGGTGCGCTCGAGATCACGTTCGAGAGCAAACAGACGCACGATCTCAACTACCAGGGCGGCGTGAGTGATGATCAATTGCACCTCATGCTAACCGGACAAACGCTCATATTTGTATAGATGATGACAACGTGGAATAATTTCTGTTTCACCGGCGGTATCGTGCAAGCGGCTGTCATGCTCCCCGGCTCCCCGAACATCAAGGGATACTGGCCTGCCGTGTGGACAATGGGAAATCTTGGGCGTGTCGGCTATGGTGCAACGACGGACGGTTTATGGCCATACACCTATGGTTCGTTTTACCTTCTCCAACGCATCGACAGGTGGATTGACAATTGGATCAGATTCTTGCGACTACGGAACTGTCAAGAACCAGACGATTGGCGACGAACCCGCAGGCGCACTTGTCCCCGGCTTGGGCGACCCGTACAACAACGACGCATTCAGCTATTTGCCTGGCCAGCGCCTCTCGCGGTGTACATGTTCCGGGGACCATCCTGGCCCTAAGCACGATGATGGCTCTTACGTCGGGCGTAGTGCCCCTGAAATTGACTTGTTCGAGGCCACAGCGGGCGATACCGGCGGAAACGTCTCGCAGAGTTTGCAGGCTGCGCCGTTCAACCAGGGCTACTACTTCTGGAACAACACCGACGTCCCGGGCGCGGTCAAGGTCTACGACGACTCCCTCACCTCCATCAACTCGTACCATGGTGGTGCCTACCAGGAGGCCATCTCTGCGCTCAGCATCAACAACCAGACGTGCTACGAGCTCGCCGACAAGTGCTTCAGTATCATGGCAATTGAATATGTGGTAAGTGGATGCTCCCTGCGTTGTCTATTGAATAGTTTACTGATGAATATGGCCCATCCAGCCCGGCACTGATGACGACTCCTACGTTACATGGGTGAACAACAACAAGGCAACGTGGACCCTTACCAGCAAGGCTCTCGCGAAGGACGACCGCGTTGGCATCGGTGCCAAGCCCGTCCCGACAGAGCCCATGTATCTCATCATCAACTTGGGCATGTCGCCGTCGTTTCAGGAGCCGTCTGCGGACTTGCCGATCCCAGGCAAAATGCGAGTAGACTGGATCCGAGTGTACCAGGACCCGGATAACTTGAACACCGGCTGCGACCCGAAGGACAGGCCGACAATGGATTATATCAAGAGGTACAACGAGGCGTACACAAACCCGAATCACACACTTTGGAGCGATATCGGGGAGTCGTTCCCTGGTAACTCGTTTGCTGGGGACTGCTAAGCTCTTCGAGCTTGCTGCGCCGCTATGTAAAGGCGATTGACCCTCCTCGCATCGTGCGACGCACCTTCGTCGCGGACAATGAAGCCCGCGTTGATTTGACCCCACCATACCTGTACGACCTCGACGATCAATATATATACCTCGCCCTCGCTATCCCTTCCCCGTGCTGTCTGTCGGGCGCCGGGCGCACCGTGCTCTCACCCACATCCACCATTCCACCTCGCATATCCCCTTCCCACCCCTCATACGGACCTTTCTCCGGCCTCTACTACTACTATTTGTGCATTTTTGTGTTCCGCGTCGTCATTCCATGCATCATCATGTACATCGGACAGTACGAGTATCCCACCCGCATCCGGCTAGACTCTTCTTGCGCCCCGCTACCTATCCCCACGTACAGCCGCAGGGCCTTCGCTCTTAGAGCGGGGGCTTTGATCGCTTGTTTCTTGTCGCTCGTTTTCACACCTTGGCTTTCCGTTTCTGCCCTGCGGGGAGGCTGGATGGCGGATTCTTACTCGTAGCAGTATTAGAACGAAACGTAATATATGGATGCTGTATGCGTTCCGAAGCGTGGTCCGATGAATGGGTTTGGGAAGAAATGGCATGAAATGGAAAAGAAGACGGCGAGAATGTTCGCAGGTGGAGGCGAGGCGGGGCCGCGTCCGTTCGAGCACTTGTGCATACTTTATCTTGCGACGCCGATTGCTTTGTCCAATGTCTGTACCATTACTTTGTTGAATGACAGAAAGAGTAGCCAAGGTCGACTTCGGCGAGCCTTGGACGGATATAGTTCCCAGAACGCTTATTTCCCACGTGCATATAAGCTCAAGATTATAGTGCAGTGCCGTGGGCCAGTGGCGGCACCCCGCATCGTGCCCTCCGTGCCGCACGCTCTCTTGTGCTCCGACCGCCACCATCCGCTCACTAGTCGAGCGCGATGCGTGTCCTATCTTTCTCCCTGGTCTCCGTGTGTTATGTACTGGCTGTGTTCGGGCTTGTGTGTGGCCATGCTTTCGCGGATCATGATTACGGCGTGTGGTGATTACGGCGTGTGGCGATCTAGGTTGACTGGGCCGGCGGTGGCGAAGAACGTGGATGCGCTGTTGTATCTAGACGCGAACAGCGAGCTGTATGCTTTTTATGCCTGTGCCATTTCCAGTAGGGAGGGGACTCATTAGGCCTGCAGCAGCAATGCGATTCCATTGGCGCGCTTGGTACGAGGAGCGGATATTCCGCTGGTCGTGGTGTGTATATTCTCGGCATTCCCTATCAATGGACATTGAGCTATTCTCATAGGGATACATCTCATGTCTACCTGACGAAACACACGAACCGCATCCTGACGAGTCTCCTTCGCCGACCTCCGGTAAGCGAGCTTCACAGTACACTTCGTCTTACGATGCTAATAGATGCGTAGCCGGAGCGCCCTGGATCGCCGTACAGAGTTGCAAAGACGCCAATCCGGCGACTCTCTTACGTGCCGCTAAGCTAGGCGCAAGCGCCGCGGTCCTGTACACGACAACCGCCGAGCCGTGTCTTTCTGTATCTGACAGTTTGACGTCTTACGCGCGTGCGAGCCTCGTGCCCCCTTTGAGCATTTTCGTGGTGCGCGACGCGCGCGATGCATCGTGCGTTTTCAATGTGTATTGGAGTATATAAGCGGCTCATGAGGTCGCGCAGGATGCTCGATATCATGGATATGCCCGCGCTGGAAGAGGTTACAACTTCTCCGATTGCGACCCGTGGCATGCTTCTGGATTTCCAACCCGCATCCCCCTTGAGAATCCAGAGGCGGGAAACTAGCAACGAGTCTATGTGCGTGTCCTCTTCGTCGTCATGCGCAATCGATTGACATGTCTGTTGTAGGATTGTTCTGTATACCATCACGGGCAGTGTAGCGGCGCTGTTTTGTATCCTCATTGGGACAGGCGTATGTTCGCCTTCGGATTCATCCCTGTTATTGGGTTGAACTCTTGCTTTAGATCTTCCGCGCATGGCGCCATCCCGAGCGATATCGCGTACAGGAGGGGGTAGATGCAGGGACCTTTGGCGCTGGTGCGGGCGGCACGCTTACGCGCGCCATTCTTGACACCTTCCCGGTCATCAAGTTCGGGGCTCCGGCGCGCCCAAGTCAAGATGATACGGATGAAGAGAAGGACCCCAACCTGTACGAGATGGGAGTACGGCGCGGGAGTACGGAGAAGCGGATCTCTGGTGCGTCGGACGGCGATGCTGGGTGGAACATAGTAGAGCGTCCTATGAGCTACGCTGAGGACGACACACCCGCCGAGTCTGCCAACGGAGAGGCGGAGGCTAGTACGAGTACATCGCCCGTCAGCGTTCGGCCACGACCGCGGCCCGCCCGCGAACCTTCAAGCGCACCGGCAGAGGATGCTCCTCTGCCAGATCAAATTGGGCGAGAGACCTGCCCTATCTGTATCGTCGATTTTGAGGAAGGAGACGATCTGCGCGTTCTTCCATGCGATGGGCATCATCGATTCCATCAAACATGTGTCGACCCTTGGTTACTGGAGCTCAGCACGTCCTGTCCGCTGTGCCGACAGGACTTTGTTGCTCTTCAGAACATTATATCGGGCGCGAGTCAAGATGGACACGTCGTGATGGATCCCCAGACAGGAGAGCTCGGTCACTGGGAGTTGCGTGAGAGTGGACCACGGCATTCAAGCGTGTACGGGCGTTTCTCGAAGTATCTCCGCTTTGCACTCGCGCGAAGACGCGGGCTCCGCGGCAGCCGCGGTGGCGAGCAGTTTGAGGAGGAGGTGCCGCCTTTGCCAACTGAACCACCCTCTGCTGTGCTTGCGAGCCATGGTGCGACTTCCATTGCATGAGTCTTCGTTGTATGACATTTATACGTGATTTGAGTTGCTTGAGCTACCTGTCTCTTTGTATACATATGTATGCGCTAGTGCTGTCTGTACGTTTACTCTCAGTCTAACGGTCCTTTGGGGCCATTGATCTATTAGTGAAGGACCCTATCTGGGTGTCTTGATGATAGTCACTCAAGACCTGGCGAGCTACGAGTACCGTGACAACAAACATCATATGCAAACATTCCGACATTGTGCAAATCAATAAGCATACCACTCTGAAGCATACTCTATTCAATCTGACATCCGATACATACAGATCATGCCACTGCTACGCCTACGCTTTCTTGGGGTGAATGGGTTGACGGAGTGGCCAGCGATCGGTGTTACCGCCCATCGCCAGGAGGAAGAAGTCAGAAGGATCTTCATCACGTCCCTATGATGACGACGGTCAGATAATATGCGAGAGATCATCCACAAATGACATACGATGAAGTCCGTCGGGAACCCGACTTCGAACGTCGTGACAGACTCGATCTGCTTTACATGCTCCGGAGTGAGAGAGACCTCGAGCGCCTCGATGTTGGCGTGAAGATGTTCAACCTTCCGTCCACCTATCATCGGGAAGACGTAAGGTGTCTTCTGCATGAGATAGGCAATGGCAACTATTTCCTCATGTCAATAAGATGAATCAGCTTTTACAACGAGGGGTGAACGTACCAGATTGGATACTCTTTGCGCCGACGTCCGCTGCAATCTTCTCGAGTTCGGCAGCCATCTTCTTCTGCTCTTCATTGCGCTCCCAACCTTGCCCGAAGATCTGACGACCTTGCTCGCCAGTCTTGCGGCGGGCCTCCTCTTCCGCGTCGGTGCGAATCTTGCCGCCGGCAAGCACATCCCACGGAGCCAAAGCAAGTCCCCACTGACGAGCCATAGGGATGATTTCGCGCTCGAAGTCGCGCAGAAGCACGTTCCAACGACCTTGATAGATGACGAAGGGCGTCTTTCCGTGGTCCACTGCATACTGGTTCGCTTGCGAGACGACCCAAGCGGGTGTATCGGAGATTCCAAGGTAAAGAACTTTGCCCGAGGCAACAAGATTGTGCAAGGCGTTCATGACTTCTTCGATGCTGTCAAAGCGGTCAGGAAACGCACTGAATGCAATAGCTCCGCACATACCTGGTTCCCCAGTCCCACCAATGAACGTATAGAATGTCAATGTACGAGGTACGCAGCTTCTGCAGGGACTGCTCCACGGATACATGCATGCTTTTAATGTTGTTACCGCCATAGTTGACCTTGATCTGGACGGACTCGTCCGTGCGCTTGTACGGCGTCGTGTACTACACATCAGGAGGTCAGCGAAAGGCCTCGCATGAGGTAATATACCATACCTTGGTAGCGATGACCATCTCGTCGCGATTGCCCCGCGACTCCATCCACTCGCCGATAAACTTCTCCGACGTTTCTTGCTGACTGGAAACATCGATGAATACAAGGGTCTGACGGTTTGGGTTTTGAGAAGGCAACATACTAGTTGTTGGCCGTGTCAATGAAGTTACCTCCTGCCGCGTAGAATGCATCGAGAAGCTTGAAGCTGCTTTCCTTGTCCATGGCGCCCATACCGAAGTTGGCCCAGGCATCGCCGATAGACATCGCACCCAAGCAGAGCGGCGACACACGGACACCGGCGCGCGCGCCCAGCGTACGGTAGCGGCCAAGCGCGGTGGGCGGGGGTGGAACGGGAGTGAAAGGGTTGATCTCGTTGGACATGTCGATGAGGATGAGCTGGTTCAGAGTGTAGAAGGTAGTGGTGTTGAATGCCGAAAAGTCGGATCCTTGAGGTCTTATATGCACCGCACTTCGACCCACCCTATCTCTCGTAAGACGCTGGTCGGTATCTGGCGAGACGTCGCACTTCCCCTATTCTGAAGATCCTCTGCGAGACCCACTTGGGGGCTTGGTCATTGCTCCTTTCCTTCTTGAGGTAGGCGGATCGGATGATGTTATCACCCTTGCATTCGCGGCTTCCAGAATATGCACCCGAATATGTAACATTGGCGTCGAAGATAACAGAAGATCACAGTACTAGGTATTTTCACGTCTACTGAGTCTTTAGAGCCGACAATCTCTCGCACGCGAACACTGTAGGGAGGGTGAATCCTGAGACTCCTCTTGGTGTGACGCATCTCATTTAGGGGACCAGCAATCTTGCAAGCGGTACTGTCGTCAATAGACGACAGTAAGTTGCAAGCCGCGTATGACGAGAGTCGTTGCCGTTACCCGGTCGTGATCGGGAATCCACTACGCCGACACCCGGGCCGTCCTCATCGTAAAGACCACGTCGTCAACTTCCACTTCCTGGCACCGGCAGGACCACTCTGCTAGAGCCACCTGGAGCGCTCATGACCAAGACGTTAGGCCGCGTAAAGTTCGCGATCCGGGATGGTGACGCGTCCCCTCGGCCCACACCGAAGGCGTTTGAGCGGCTGGTAGCGGTCGGGTGGGTATTTCGCGCAAGCGCTTGAAGGAGACTTGGCAGACTTGGTCAGACCAGTATATGACAGAAATAATCTTGTTTGAGGTTTAAGCGCAGTAATAGTCCGACGTTGACGCTAGAGACAGGCCGCAGGTGGGCGTCAACGGACAAAGCACATCGAGCTGCACTTATGATGGTTCGGATCGATGACACGGTCACATGAGATGTAGAATGTCGTACCCATCATCGTTGATGTACCACGTCTGATGGGATCTTTCAGTCTGCTTGAGCGTGAAAGCAAATGCCTAGAGAGCAACGGGGTCTTGCGTATCTTCAGAAATATGCGGAACTCTCAGGCAATAGTCGTGGGGGGAGATCATCTCCGCACAGATTGAACACGCTCGTTCAATTACATTGTCACTTTCGATCCCAATTACATAGCTGACCCCTTCAGAGACTCTGGAAAGCGTCCATCGATGATGACGTCAGGATTAGGCACCGTGTAGTTGGCGAAGCAGTCGAAGGCAAAGTCCACCTCGGCTATGCGCGCTTTCGTCCCCTCAATGTATGCGTCGAGCTCGCAGAGACCATCCTTATCCTCTTTGCAACCCTTGATGCCAGTGAGAGGTACGACGGCGTCATTGAATACCCAGCGAAAGTGGGTCGCAGTGCTGTTGTTCGTGGCTACGTTCATCTTGCTTGGGCACGACAAGACCTGGCCGACGAGATTGGTCCCAAACGGCGCAATGTGACTAACAATCCAACGCTGCAGAGGATGTCAAAAGAGATCGATGAGTAAAGGATGCGCCCGGTATCTTACCCTATCTTTGATGATGCGGTCGGTGGGTAGAGGGCCGCCGCGAGCGAGAGACGTCAAATTGAGAGCAACCGCAACTGATCAACACGCGTCAGTCAATCTCAGAGTGGCGCGGTCACAAAGGGGCCAAACGTACTGGAAGATATCACAGTGTCGTGGCTAGCATCCACAAAGATGGGCTGATCGAGCGGAAAGGTGATGTTGCTCGACTGAAGTGTTGCATTTGTAGTTGTATCGAAGACGGTCAACGGTGTTTGAGTAAGGCGAGCAATCAGTTCTTGGACATATCCAATGCCCTGGGCGGCGACGGTCGTACCACCCGGACCGGTGTTGTACCAAAACTGCACATCTGCAAATGTACTTAGTTTGACTTCTGGAAACGAGGATCATGAGGACGACGCGCCGTTATGGTATTCATATGCTTCCCATTCGGACTGTGTGAAGAGGTCACAGAAGCTCGAATATCCAAGCGCAACAGACTGCGTGCGCAGTCGTCAGAAAGCAGCAGCAAGGTCCTGCGAAAGGCACGGGAGGCGTACCTCGTAGGCACACAGATCTTGCATCGCAACGATGTCAGATGAAGTCAGATTCACACCGTTGATGATCTTGGCGAAGCGCTTGATGATAGACGGCGTGTACACGTCGGCCCACTCTGCTGCTTTGATGAGGCCAAGTTGGCCGACATTCGCAAGGTTTGAGTTTGGACACTGAGTGAACGGCGCGAGCGTGTTGTTGAACCCGCTCTGTTCGATCTCAATCAGCTGGTGATAGCTTGTCGCGTATTCTTGCACCCCGAAGAAACCCGCTGCAAATTGGAGCCTGAATACATCGTCATCTCGTCGCTTGCAGCATCATATAGATGTCTTACGCTGAGTCAACCATACGTTCTGCATGAGAGTTAGGAGGTTGCATGATGAGGTATATATAAAACATAAGCGCACCTTGCGATGTTGTACGCCAAACAGGAAGTTCGGTGAACCCTTTTAGTAGAGCGCCATATCGCACTCGAGCGTTGACACCCAACTCATATCTGCATACGTGTCAAGCTTCAACGTTCAACAGCCGTGACTGCACATGAGATCGCTCACAGCTGTTCGCGGCCAAGGGGTGTCAGGATCTCTGCGCCCAGTTTGTACTCCCAGGTGTTCAGGAATGAGGCAGGACCGCTAGCGCTGAATCCGGTCCCATTCACAGTGATGTTGTGTAGCTTAGCGGCGAACATGCCAGGGCCGCTTCCCGATGTTGGGTAACGGGCGCCATGGCGATGGAGGATGTGCACTTGTTGAATATCGCAACCTTTCGGTACGATGGCTGACGCGTGGGGGAGACCCCACGTATCCGCAGGAAGAGAGAACCATGGAGAAAGGTTTCCCCAGTTGCGAACCACATTGAACTTCGAGTTGCTCTTCCCACCGAATGTGTTGGGTCGCACGACAGGATCGAAGCCTTCATGGACGGCGATAGCAGGAGCAGTTTCGATAGAAAGTGTCTCATCCCCAGCTGCCATGAATGTTGGTGAACTGCCATACTGTTAATCTCGACCAGAGGACTCACTCGGTGTGGGCCCAAGGAAACCAACGTCCGAGGCGACTGGGAAATCTGCATCATTCCCAGGAGAAGCCAGCGTCACACCCGCGGGTGGGAATTGGAAAGTCGCGGTTGCACCAACAAAGTCAGACGCGACTTGAAGTGACGATGTTGGAAGCTTCGCTGCTATCGCGAAGGGCGCGACGGCCAGCACGAGAGCCGTGGTGACGATCATGGAGTTCGATACAGAGACGCCGAAGATGCAGGCGTTAGGTAGGAGTCCAACGTACGAGCTCTTCTTATACTCGTGACCTACATTTCCGCGGGTGGACAAGACTTTTCCTCACACGGTATGATGCGATATCGAAGGTCTGAGACCGGAAGTGATTGATTCGAAGCGCACGTTCCTTCACAGGGGAGTGCGATAAGATTAACATACACGAACGACGCATCTTCACTCCAATGTGTATGTAGACATGACAAAGCGGCAGCGCTCCGCTTCCACTGTTGCCCGCCCAGAATCGAGCGTGCTCATGGAGCGTCAGCGCCGCAAGATGGATAGCCATCACGGCCAAAGTTTTCGTACAGGTGCACGAGCAAACGTGCGTACAAGACGGATGATGACAGCTGTCAAAGCACGAAGGATTATCCAGGCGCCCATGAGCGCCCATGGTGGAAGGACGGAAGACCGAGTGCTCGAAGAGCGTCGGGAAGGAACACGAGCGGTCACGCCCGTGTGACTGCTGTCACTGTTGAACAGCCCTGAACGGCCCTGGGCCTCCTGGACGTTCGCGCGGTGTCTTGCCCCCTACGTCGTCCTCTTTGTCGTCGACACCAGGTGATCCCTACAAGGAATCATTGAAAGAGCTGGGACACTGTCGTACCAATAAGTTGCGCACGCGACTAGTAGGATTCGGCTGCGCGATTCGCTAGACTGATTGCTGACGGAACGTCAGTGCTTGCGTAGTCAATGCGTAGTATTACATGGTGATCGCCTGGTGCATGCCTAAGAACAATACGATGGGACTCCTTACTTGACAAAGGTATGAATAAGAGACTCAAACTCTCCAGTAAATGCTGCGAGAATTTCTGGTCCTGAACACCGACAGGCCACATTTCGGAAGTCGCTTGCTCTCCGCCCGCAGAACAAGAACTGTCTCATTGCCACGACCGCCATCCCACTCCATCGACCTCAACGCTTGTATCTATCATGTACGAACGCAATTGATCGCAAGGCAGGTAGATTGCTCATGTAATACGCCTTTATTGCAGGCTGCAGGGGCGGTTCATTCTCTTTGGCCGCTATCCGTCCGAAAGTAAGGGCTATCTTATGTGCGTTTCATTCATCTCAAATGTAGTCCGCGTCGAGATGGATGGGCCGCGCCTTGCACACTTCCAACCACAGAAGTCTTGACTACCAGAAGTGATTGGGCTCGCCGCACCCCTCGCGCGCAAGCCGTCGCGCGGCTGGCTATTCATTTCCACGGCCATGACCTGATCGTGCTGGCACAGTACGTATATGATCTACGCCTCTTCCTCCGCGTATTCTTTAGAAACCGGTATCGGTGTTCGCGTGACGCCCGTATATCACAGCGTACGATAGGATCATCTGCGCAATGTACCAAACTGTACCTCAATACTTCTACCTTCCGCCATAAGCAGGCCAAAGCAGCGTGTTCACTGTGGGATCATGGGTGTAGAGTATACAGGCCAGATGCCATGTCAAGACCTTTTCTTCAAAGTGTGCAGTTGAAAGGCGTGAAGTCAACTTGTGTGCAATGCAGCAGTGGGTGATCTTCATGTGTACCTGGCGTAGATGATGACCTCATAACTTGCTTCTGGCCTCCACTGCCCGTCTGAGTATTCTTTGCCATCAACAATGCTGCATCACTGGATATTTTTGTCTCTCGGCGCCTGTCAGTGACATGAGCCTGGCCAGGCCCGACTGCGAAACGCCGGGAAGAACTGGGGTGAGAAGCTTCTGTCTGAACTGCGGAGGCAGTACAAGGAGGAGCGCTGTCCGCGAGCGACGGCCTTGTTCCCAACGGCCACGATCCTTAATTTCTGAGCGTAGCCTCAAGACCTCGACGTCCTCTACGGTCACCCTTCCTTTCGTTAACGATCTCACTCGCCCCCAATGGCACCCACCTTCGTTCAGCTCGCCCTTTCCGCTTTCCTCGCCGCTTCTCTGGTCAGCGCTGAGTCGCACACGATCAGCTTCACCAACAAGTATGTGCACTGCTGTGGCCACTTCGTGAATCACCGTACTTACGGGTAATCGTTGTCTGAAGCTGCGGCAAAGGAACGGTACGCTGTCTCATTTTTGCTTCCATCTTGTTCTCGGACTTACGAGCTCTTACAGCCGCAACTCATCATCGACGGCCAAGTTGTCTCCAACGGTACCGCGTACACCAACGACGGTGTCATCAATGGCATTGCGTACCTCCAAACCGGTACTTAGGCTTCTTTTCATATACCCAAGCTGCGACTCAATGCTTTCAGGCCCGTGCCTGCTCAACGGAGAGAATTGCGCGCTCATGGAGTTCAACATGGCAAACCCCGTCGTTGCTGGCGGCGGATCGAGCGTAGATATCTCGCTCATCTCCCCGTACGCCTCACTGCTATTTATACCTGCGCGCTTAGTCGCTGATAGACCGCTTAGCCACGCCCTGAATGTCCCCATCGGGTTCAACTACTATAATGGTTGCGATGGCACCGGCTCGTCGTGTACGTCTACACCGCACTCATTTTGGCCCAGTATGTTCTGAACTTGACCCCACAGGCTTAACCGACACCTGTCACACCGCCTTCTTCGAACCAGACGATAACCAGGTCCAGGTCGCTTGCCAGACAGATAACGTGCGGAGTTACATCTCCCCCATCACATACTGAAACTGACATCCATGTCTACGAATAGGTTGACCTGATGATTACTTTCTGCCCATCTGGGTCGTCTTCATCGTCGGACGATTCGTCGTCCTCCACGTCCGTTGCGGCCTCTTCTGCGGCTTCCACTCAGAAGGCAGCCACCACGTCCTCCGCAGCCGCAGCCACCTCTACCGCTGCAGCCGTCACTTCCACTGCATCTTCAGCAGACGATAGCGCTGCTACCTCTCCTGTCAAGCATGTCGCCGCCGCGACGTCCGTGGAGAGCACCGCGACTGCAAGCGCCAGCGCCAGCGCGGCTTCCACCGCAGCGACCACGCGCGCCTCGAGCAAGACGTGCAAGGCCAAGGCGGCTGCCCGCAAGCGCTCCGATCAGTCAGCCGCGAAGCGCGCCAACTCGTGGCACCATCGTTCTCGCAACGCCCGCGCTGCGTTCTAAACGACCTGTCCCTCACTTCTGTTGAATGTCCGCTTTACCTCTGCATCGTTGTCTTGATGATCCTTTCTCACTGTCCCCACTTACATACAGCTCCGTGGCCAGCTCACGATCATATACTGTACTCCTGTCCTTCCTGGTCCTCTGGATGAGGGCTATCGTGCCCTGAAGCCCTAGCGGCGGGGCAATTCTGTTGTAGCAACCACGCTTGTAGCGTTCATCGTAGACTCAGGATCTCCCCAGCTATACTCTGCTTTGTATCTTATCCGTTATATACCTTTGAAGAGACGTCGTTGACGACCATTGTTGCACTTTATACCCCGTTTGCGACATTTCAGAGATGTTGACGGCATCCAGGAGATACACAAAGCGCGTTATCCTCTTATCTCCCGACCACCATCCCTCGTTACGTCCTCCCGTCCAGGCTCGTCGCCGCCGAGTACACCGTGTCAAAAGATGGAGCATTCTAATTTGAGCCTGTATCATTATGATCTTCACAATGACGGCAGAGGGCAGCAGACCAGGGCCACACGGTCTCCCGTCCATCTTGTCTCCGTCGTCGTCCGAGTCAATTCTGAGATCTGGACTACTTTGCTTTAAACCTCCACGATGTCCGTCTCTGGCCGACTTCTCTCAAACTCGTTGAAGCGCGCCGCGCCCGCGCGGTGGGTATTCACTCCGTACTCCAGGCGCTCTGTCTGACTTCCATTCGTACAGAACCCGCACTATGGCTACTACCTCTGCAGAGTCCCTGGTCGCATTCGGCGAAAAGCACGTTACGAAGGGTCTGCCCAAATTGACGCAGGATGTGTTCGACAAGGGCTCAGGGTCGTGGGTGACTATGAAGAGCGGCAAGACGCTGCTCGACTTCACATGCGGCATCGGCGTGACCAACCTCGGTATGCCCCATTGGGCGCAATATGTCTACGTACAGCTGATTTGCATGCAGGACATTGCCACCCAAAGATCAGCAAGGCCGCGGCGGACCAGTGTATGAACATTGTGCACGCACAGGTACGCGCCTCTACTCGAAGTCAACGATTCCGATTGCTCATCTTGCGCAGTGCAGTATCGCATACCACGAGCCTTACCTGCGTCTCATCGAGAAGCTTATCCCGATGATGCCCGACCCCTCCCTCGATTCATTCTTCTTCTGGACATCGGGTTCCGAGGCCGTCGAGGGCGCCATTAAGATGGCTCGCATGATCACCGGCAAGCAGAACATCATCTCTATGCAGGGCGCGTACCATGGTCGTACCATGGGCGCTGTCGCTGTCACCAAGAGCAAAACTGGGTATTCCGAGGGTACGCATCCCTTGATGGTACGTCCGGCACTCAGATGTTCTTCACTTGTGAGGTACTCATCATGTCTACAGCCCGGCGTCTTCGGCACACCGTTCCCTTACTGGCACCACTTCCTAGGTTCACCCTCCATGAATGAGGATGAACTTGTACGGCAATGCTTGTACCAGCTCGAGCTTCTGCTCCAGCAGCAGACCGCACCGAAGGACACAGCGGCTATCATCATCGAGCCCGTGCTCGGCGAGGGCGGCTATGTTCCCGCACCGGCATCCTTCCTCCGTGGGCTTCGCGAGATCTGTGACAAGAACGGTATCCTGCTCATCATTGACGAGGTGCAGAGCGGGTTTGGCCGCACGGGCAAGAACTTCTACATTGAGTACAGCGGTGTCAAGCCCGACATCCTGACTATGGCGAAGGGTCTCGCGAACGGCTTCCCGCTCAGTGGTATCGTCAGCCGGAAGGAGTTGACAGATAAGCTCAAGCCCGGCTCAATGGGCGGAACCTACGCCGGCAACGCCGTTTCGTGCGCCGCTGCCGTCGCCGTTGCGGATGCGTTCAAGGAAGAGAAGATCCTCGAGAACGTGAACGCTCGTTCGGCCGAGCTCTTCGCCGCTCTTCAAGCCGTCCGCGAGAACCCCAAGATCGGTCCGCACATCCTCGACATCCGCGGTCAAGGATTGATGGTAGCTGTCGAGTTCGCCTCGCCGTCGCACTCGACGCTCGACCCCGCGACGAGCGCGACGACGCCGAAGAATTTCTCATCGCGCGTGTCGAAGAGGTGCCTTGAGAAGGGCATGTTGCTATTGATCACCTCGGCATACGAGACTGTCAGGTTCATTCCTGCGCTCAATATCTCGAAGGAGGATTTGGCGAAGGGGACAGCTATCTTCGCCGAGGCTGTTGAGGAGATCGTTCGTGAGGGTTGAATCGGATAGCAACGAATGTATCAACAAGAATTCTCGGGCCTCGCGGTGTACTAGTACTTTGTTCAACCTATACTGTGCTTCTACTTTACCGCTTTGCCGTGCCCTGATCAATGCCACAGCGACGGGTCTCGGCCGGCCTATCTCCGACGTGCGGAGGTGTTGCCGCTACTGAGCCTGATGCACTTCCAAGCCAAACCGCGTAGGTGACCATGTACAACGTTATGCATGCCGACGGGATCTGTAAATATCATCGGGGTTAACGAGCTGTGCATTGTTTGAGCCCACGCACCTCGCGGCACCGCGGCAGTTATCTCTCATTATCCCGTCGTGTGCGCGTCAGCATGTGTAATGCCCTGTGCAGATATCGTGCTCTCACACCTACCACCACCATACCTTCTCGCTATCTAAACTAGCCAGCACACTCGCCGCACTTGAGGCGTTGGAATGGCGAGCGAACAGCGCGGTGATGGCGAGCAGGCGCCGCTCCTGCCGACTGCCTCCCAACCTGCGGCCCGCACGAGCAGGCGCCTAAAGAAGCTCACGTTGGGAACGTTGGCTGCCTCTATCGGCGCTATATTATTTCTGGCCGCAGGACACGGCGACCATCCGCTGCACCACGACCCTTCGGAGCTGTCTGTGCCTGTACCACAAGAGGTCCTGCCAGACTTTGTACCCCAGACAGCCGCGTTCCGGAATCCGGCTGTGCTTGTCAAGGCGAAGCATGGAGCTGTTGCCAGTGAGGAGAAGACGTGTTCGAATATTGGAGTCGACGTGCTGAAGGATGGCGGAAACGCGGTGGACGCGATGATCAGTACTGTACTGTGTATTGGCGTTATCAACATGTTTTCGTACGTGCCATTAGCTGCATGTCCTTGCAATGTGTCCTCATCAATGTGTATAGATCAGGACTTGGTGGCGGTGGTTTCATGACCGTACGCATACCGCCAAAGGAGAAGGGTGGCGAATCAGAAGTATGGAACATCGACTTCCGCGAGACCGCGCCTGCGTTAGCGAATACGACAATGTATGTCGATGACCCCATGAAGGCGTTGTTCGGTGGGCTATCGGTCGCCGTTCCTGGAGAAGTTCGTGGGCTAGGCGAAGCGCACAAGCGTTGGGGAAAGCTTTCCTGGGCAAGGCTAGTCCGGCCAGCCGCCGAAGTCGCAGCAGGGTGGACTATGGGTCCCGAGCTTTCGCGTCGTATTCATGTGCGTTCACCTTATGATGTGCACCTGTACATTCACTCACATCGTGCCCAGATGGAGTTCTTCGCCCCGCTCATGCTTCAGAACAAAGACTGGAGCTCTATATTCGCACCCCACGGCGTGCTTCTGCGCGAGGGCGAGCTCATCAGGCGCACCAACTTATCGCGTACTTTGACAGCTCTTGCGGAAGAGGGCCCTGAAGTGTTCTACAAGGGCGAGATTGCTCAGGCCATCGTCAACAAGGTGCAGAAGGAAGGTGGTATTTTGACCCTGGAGGACTTGGCGGACTATCGTGTCAAGGTCATGAAGGCGTTGAGCGGTACCTACAACGGTCGCAAGGTGTACGTGCCACACGCACCGACTTCTGGTCCAGTACTACTACACATGCTGAATCTGGTGGAGAACTATGACCTTGCCGCCGAAGGCAAGACCGGGCTAAACCTCCATAGGATAGTGGAGGCAATGAAGTGTGAGTCTCGTTCAATTTTGTCGTCCATGCATAGCCTTAACCTCCTTCCAGTCGGCTTCGCTGCTCGCACGAAGATCTGTGATCCTGTCTTCAGCGACGATGCATCTCGTATCAAGGAGATCCCTCATAAGGACTTTGGCGAGCAGATATTCGCGAGGATGACAGACGTACGTTTTGTCCTATCCTTGAATAGACGCGCCAGACTAACTCCCAGTAGGATCGGACACATGAGCCCGCCTACTACAAGCCCATCTTCGATGTACCCGAGGACCATGGCACGGTAAGCCCCATCCGTGGATGGTCTCTCAACGCCGCTGACACTCGTTTTAGAGCCATACCTCGGTTGTTGACAAAGACGGAGTGCGTAGCCGCCTCTTCACGATGCGTGTCAGCTCTCATCATATCCGTAGATGGCAGCCTCGATCACAACGACCGTCAACTTGGTGTTCGGCTCTCAAGTACTTGATCCTGTGACGGGAATCATCATGAACGATGAGGTGCGCGCCTCGCTTCGACGAAACTGTATAGACTCTGATCACAGCAACAGATGGATGACTTCTCCATACCGGGTACCCCCAACGGCTTCGGGCTGTGGCCTTCTCCCTGTGCGTCGCATCTTGCGAGTGCATGTAACCGCATTGGAACTCACCAACTTGTACACAGACAACTACCCGGAACCTGGAAAGAGACCGCTTTCATCCACTGTCCCCTTGATTGCCGAAGACGCAAACGGCGATCTTGAGCTCGTACTCGGTGGCTCAGGCGGCTCGCGCATCTTCCCCGCCGTCTTCCAGGTCATGCTCAATGTCGACTGGGGATATGATATCAGCGCTGCCATCGAGGACGGCCGCGTACATAACCAACTATACCCTCAATATGTGGACGCGGATAGCACGATTGGTGACGAGCTGCTCGATGGTCTCAGGACTCGTGGGCATAATGTCACTGGTACGTCGTTACCCGCATGTTTAACGCATTTGCAGTCAAGCTCAGTCTATCGCAGTGATGCCGTTCGAACGCGTTGCCGCCGTTATCAACGGTATCAAGGTGGAGGACGGAATTATCTACGGTACGCTCGTCTCTATCTGACGTTGTATCATGAGCTCACACCTGCTCCTTTCAGCTGCAAGCGACTCCCGGAAGAACGGCATCGCTGTTGGGTATTGATATACTGACACTCTCCGGTTCGGATCGCTCTGGATATACACCGCTATACAATGCCACTTCCGAACTTCTTTTTTGGGCCGCTCTATTGCAGGGCGTTCTTCCGAGCTTCATCGTGTCCGCACGTATCCTCGGCGCGTCCGGTGACGAACGGGTTCCTGTCGGTGCCAACGCAGTGTAACAAGATCCCAAGTTCCAGTACGTGGTGCGCGACCGGACCGCGACCAGCCCGTTCATTATGCCTGAGCGCATGCGACGTACCTTCTTTTCGCTTGGTCTGTTGGTTTCCGGAGCAGTCACATGTAAAGAGTGCATTGTTCGCAGAAGACCGCGCCTGCGTGCGATGTTCTTCCGAAGGTGATCCCTGTGGGAAGCGCGTTGGACGCATTCCTCCGCTGCTTCGTTATAAGCTCCTGTGCACCTGCTTTGTACTGCTGACCATCCAGCACACCTTGTGCGGTTACTGAAATGTTCAAGCTTAACGCGGGTCTTGTCGCTGCGGCACTCGTGCTGCCCACTGCTCTTGCACAATCGGCCGTTTACGGACAGTGTATGCTATAGTCGGTGCCTATATGCGTGATGATCATGTTGACGGATTCATAGGCGGAGGTATAGGCTGGACAGGACCATCCACGTGGTCCGTGGTCCGATAATCTCCATTGCTTCCCGTGTTTGTTTGCTGATAAAAGCTCTACAGTGTGTCTGGATCTCATTGGTATGCATATTCAGTCTATGATGTGCTGGTCGTATCTACTAACTGGACACTATGCGACTCAGTGTCAAGCAAAACGACTACTACAGCCAGTACGTGTACTTCTCTCCACCCAATCTCATAGAAACTGATAGTCTGGCAAAGATGTATCCCTGGAGCCGCAACGACAACTGCCGCAGCTACCACGACGGCCAAGGCGACGACTACCGCTGCCACAACAACAAAAGCGAGCACTACAACTGCCGCCACCAGCCCCGTTACGACCGGCTTTGTCAAGCCCAACGGCCAGAAGTTTGAGTTGAATGGCGCCGAGTTCACTCTGGTTGGGTTCGTCACGGCTAATGTTCCTCTTATGGATGGGATCTCACACATTCACAGGGAGAACACCTACTGGGTTGGTCTCATGAACTACCCCACGACCGAGATGAATCAGGCTTTCGCGGACATTGCTGCTACTGGCGCTACTACCGCTCGCACCTGGTAAAGACCCTCTTTGACATATCCTGTCAATGTTCGTCGTCTTATACACGCATAGGGGCTTCAACGAGGTCACTTCTGACGGCGGTATACCGTACTACCAGATCTGGAATGGCGCAACCCCGACGATCAACACCGGTGTGAACGGCCTGCAGAACTTCGACAACGTCGTTGCTGCCGCGAAGGCTAACGGTATCCGCCTCATCGTGGCGCTGTGCGTCATTCTCGTTGTCTGTCCAGCTTCATTGTCCTGACAGATGATTCAGTACGAACAACTGGTCGGACTATGGTGGCTCGGACGTTTACGTCACTCAGCTGCTCGGCGCGGGCCAGCCTCACGACTACTTCTACAGCAACGCGACTGTCATTGCCGCGTACAAGAACTACGTCAAGACCTTTGTGAGTCGCTACGTCGACGAGCCGACCATTCTCGCCTGGGAGGCATGTGTAACATCCGCTTCACACGGACTGAGCTGCGACGCTGACTCTCACGTTTCATAGCTCATGAACGAGCCCCGCTGCTCAGGTTCATCCAGCACCGCATCAAGCGCCTGTACCACTGCGACAATCACAACATGGGCTGAAGACATCTCGTCCTTCATCAAGAGCATCGACAAGAACCACATGGTTTCCGTCGGCGACGAGGGCTTCTTCAACGAGCCCGGAAACTCCAACTTCTTATACCAGGGCATCTTCGGCGTTGACAGCGCGGCTCTGACCAACATCTCGACTATTGACTTCGGCACCTTCCACATGTACCCAGTGTGTACCTGCTTACTCTGGTCGTTATGCCAAGATCCTGACGTCTATCGCAGTTCAGCTGGGCGGTATGTCGACTGCTCGAGTCGCCTAGAATACTCAATAACGTTGCTCACCGTCTCCTTAGCAAACCACTGACCCTGTTGGCTTCGGCGACCAATGGATTCTGGACCATTCGACAGTACAGAAGCAGCTCAACAAGCCCATGATTCTTGAGGAGTTTGGTGTTACCGAGGCTGAGCTGGACCAAGCCACCACCTACACTCAGTGGTACGGCGATGTGATCGCTGACGGTCTCTCTGGCGACCTCATCTGGCAGGCAGGCTCGTCGTTCTCGAAGAACGCGGATGACGGTGATATGGTCAGTAGTTCGCCCTGGAGCCAGAGCTCTTGTGCTGACATCATCCCTTAGGTTTACCCTGGTACGGATGTCTACACTGTTGTCACGGAGCATGCAGCTGCCCTCAAGGCCCGTGGATAGGCGTAGTTCTGTATCTATCTTACTCTGGTATTGCTCCGGCAAGTGTACAGTCTGTATGATATCATCAATGGGACCGATCGTCATTGTTCCATAACTAGTGAAACGATCGTAAAGTAAGGCAAAGCATCCAAGAGAAGAACATAGTACAGAGCACCGATACCAACAGAAATCGTTAAGGTTAACGGCGTGGACTACGCTCATTTCTTCTGTGCGGCAGCGTCCTCCGTCTCCTTACTCATTTGTTGGGCGACTCGGCGCGAGGACTCCGCGAGCGCAGCGTTTGTGCCGAGGTCGATGCCCTCCAGGCAAGGCGCCTCGAAAACATAACCATAGCGAACCATGAAGATCGTCTTGCCAAAGACGACGACCCAAAGGCATAACGTTGCGGCCGCATACATGGCACCCCAAACCCGGAAGAAGTTGACGTCGAGCACGCGATACAACTGGATGGTCAAGTTCGCGTATACACCCTATTCATATGCGTCAGCTTGCGACTGCGTGAAAGTTGAACTGAGCTGACGTTCGGGAAAATCATGCCCCAGAATGGCACCTTGAAGGGGAACCCTTTCTGTGTCCGGCGCAAGGTCGAGCTGAGACCGACGAGGGCGAAGACGAGCCACATCGTCGCCAGCGACCACAACACGAGCGAGGTGCAGATGCATATAGCCTGCACAATTAACCCCATGTCGGCGCTACCGAGGAAGCTTGACTCGCTGCCGGCGAAGGGAAAGAACGTCGGCGCAGCCTGCGCAATGAGAAGGATGGAGTACCCCGACTGGCCGGTGGGTCCGAGAGGGATGAAGACGGACAGAATTGATGCGCCCTCCGGAAGACCGTGCACAATCAGACGAAGGAGGTAGAGTGTGAGGATCATAAACGCCAGGGATATGCCGATGGCCACCATGACCAGACTGACGGCGAGCGTGATGTGTGCGTGGTATGCATTGACCGCATGCAGGGGTTTGAGAAGAGCACCTCCCGTTGCGGATGCGACGATGAACGTTACGACCGGGAGAAGCCAAAGCGATGTCATTTTCTGGATGTCGTGCTGGTGTCGCGTGAACCTGACGTGCTATTTGTGAGACTCTGAGCAGAACAAGAACGATTGTCGCACGTACATGATGTGCACAAGCCAGAAAACGCAAGCAGCCGAAATTGCTGAGTCAAGCCACCAGCAAGCCCACAGGAAGTAGAGGAACGGTGTCCCTCCGAAGCCGAAGTCGGTGTAAAAGACCCCAGCGGCCACGCTGATGAGTGTCGCGGCACCCATAGGAAAACAGCCCAAAAACAAGCTTTGTACTGGGTGGTGTATCATAAGTCTCCAGATATCCGGGTATCGCAAATAGCGGTAGGCGGACGCAGTCGTGAGGGCGATGAACAGGAATAGGTTGAGGAAGAAGAATGCGGTAGCGAATGCTTGCATTGGTAGGGTCGTGTTGCCATACGGATAATTCGCGAATAGAATGGAGATCGATCCAGTGCCTGCAGATACGATTAGACATCACAGAAGGCGTTTGGCTATGAGTGCTTACCCATATTTGCGGCGAACCAAGCGGGAGCCAGATGTCTGACAAACGTCAGATATCTTCCTGACAGTCGATTGAAGGGGACTCAAGCTCAAGCCTCACCGGATACTTGTCCTGACATCTTTCTTAGTGTAGGACGCCATCGCGCGCGGGTAACTGAGTGCAGCAGGAGAAAACGGGTGTGGGTGACTCAGAGGGATCAAGTTGTCTTGCCCCTCAACCGCACGCCCTTATGAATAACGAAATTACAGCCATTCGGAATAGCTGTCGTTCGATCCCGGACCAGGCCCCACGCTACCCGGGCCATACCGGTGAGCACGCACAAGAAGGGCGCGTCGCAGCGGCGAGTGATGGCGCATATATAGACTCCTAAGACCATGGTGGTCAAGATGCAAACAAGCGCATGAGCGCACTCGCATTCAATCCGGGGTAGTTGGAAATATGTATATTGTCGATGGCGTGCTCGAGGAATAGGGGCACTAAGCGGTCCGAGCGGGTTGATGGCCGGCGTTGCCGTAACTGTGCGAGCGTGCGCTCTGAACGTTGAGAGCGCTTCTGCCCAGTTCTGCCCTTGCTCTTGCATCATCGAGTCCGATTCTTCCCAAAGATACACGTCCTGTGGTACACGCGGTTCATTCCTATCGCTGCCAGGCCGTGAACGGCGCAGAGCGAGATTCCTCGGATGCCCCGCGACGCCACGAAGCCCGACAGTTGCATTTCACAGCGTGCACACAGACGAATCCAAACCAGGTTCAGAGCTTCGAATTCCCATCGTGTGCACTGGTATCGCGACGCATAAAGCCGTTACTTGCGCTCCCCAGATTCTGAGACGACCATGACTGTCTTGTCTGCCATCCGCACATCCTTCTCTCGCTCGACTGAGGCCCTCTTGTCACCCAGGGCCGAAGAGAAGGCCGCCTTGTCTCCACCTGCCCAGCCAGCCATTCTGGAGGCAACGGCGGAGTCCTCTGAGTCTACGACCTCTGTGCAACCTCCGGAACAGGCGCGTTCTAGCGAGCAGTCTTCGACGGCCTCGGCAGACAAGCCAGACAAATCGGTTAATCCGCCTCGTCGGTGGTCGATACAGAATCTCGTCAAGTACCCGCGCAAGGCAACGCAGGACGTACCCCACACCATCGAGGAGCTTGACAAACGCGAGCAGGCGGCTGCGCAAGCTGCAGAACACGTCGCGCACGCCCCGAAGTTAACCTCTTCTGATCGTCGCGCTTTGCACCATGCGAATGTCGTCCGTGCGCTTATCATCGGTCCGGAGGGCATCACGCCGGCGCCGTCTAAGGCTGCAATCAGCAAGAGCGACGTCAATAAGACAAAGGCAGCTTTGCTTCAACCCAAGGAGGCGAACAAGGTCATCGCCCGTTTGCGCGATTTGCCACCCGCCGAGTCGTCTACGTCCATCGCGCCCATCCATGCGGTGTGCCTTTCGCTCCCTGAAGCCGAGGCGGATAAGCAGCACTTCCAGCGCCTGAAGTCCGACACGACGCCACCGACTGTACAACTTGTTCGCACGCGTGACATCAACGCAGAACCTCCTGCTCCGCCTATCCTGAATGTCGCGACTGCCACCCTTGAGTCCGTATCGGATGCTTTCCGCGACCTGAATCTGGTCAGCCTTGTCACAACGCCCGACTTTGGGCTAGGTGGACCAGCAGACGGACCTGGCATTCTTTCGGGCGCCCTGCCATCTGCTGAGGCAGTTGTCAATGGCATCGTGCAGATCACTCCACAGCTCATGTCGCTTGGCTACGCTACGGGCAAGGCCATCGTTCCCAATCATACCGGCGTCTATCCACCCAAAGACAGGATGTCGGTACTCACGTGTACGCTCGCTGCTTCATTTCACCTCTGTCCAAGCACTGACTCCGTGTCCAGATTGGTGGGGACTTGAAGTTGTCATGCCGGAGCCTACCATGTCGTACCTTGGCCAAGCACAGTCCATCTCGCATACTGTCATGAACTTCCTGACCGCGCTCGCTGCTATCAATAACGGCGTGCGCGAGCTATTGCCGTTTGTCCGCTACATCTCACAGTTCATGGAATGGGAGTTCTCGGCGATCAAGGCGCAAGACAAAGGCAAGGGTGTTGTCTGTGCGGCAACATGGTATGTGGACTCTCTTCGGAATTAAGCCCGTACGTCTGCTGAGATGCACTGTAGGGTTATGCCTGCAGCCATGGTCCCACGACCGTGGGACTTCCAGAGCCCGCCTCCGCCAGCGCCTGCACCAGCCGTACCCGAGTTAGAACCTCCCGTGGATGCCCCGAAAGTAGAGGAACCTGCGCCATCTACGCCACCTGTTGAGCAGAAACCTTCCAGTGGTCCCGTCGAAGAAGAGCCTCCGTCGAGCAACATTCCGGAGCAGCCAGCGAAGACCCCGGAGGTGCCTGCAGCATCCCCTTCAGACAAGACGTCTTCACCCGCCGAATCGGTCCCGATCTCGCCTATCGCGCTGTTCCCTGGAGCCGTCGCCGTCAACAACGCTTAGCAGGGCAATCTCACTCTCCGATATACCTCAGCTTGGAGCTTGGATATCGCGCTTTGGCCCTCAGATCCTATACCAGTCGTTTTGCCCTCAACCCTCTTCCTAATTTGCCCTTGATGTCTTCCTTACGACCCATACGACCTCACGACCTCAGGACCTTGCGCCCTCTACCCTTCGATCCCGGACAAAGCATCTTGATACCTGACCGCTGTAATCAATGTTTCAATACCCAATCAACGCAGTGGAGTACTTGGAGATGCAGTGATGGGATGTTGTACATGCCTCGAAAGATAAACCTGCTCAAAGAGGACGTGAGAGGGCACCTGATATGCGCGCCTTTGTACCAGGATGTAGCTGAGTCACTCTGTCGGTCTGCACGAAGAACTTGTACCCTAAGACTGACCATTGAGTGTTTCCATCAATACTCTACACTGTGGGAGTACACGTGTCACCGGCGTCCTCCAAACAGTCATAACATCTTGATGACTACAACGCAGAAGTATGGCGGAAGATGATCAGCCATCTGGTTCTTGAATATGAAGGAGTCGACAGCTCATCGTTGTATGCAAATCCTACCGGGTCGAGGAGGACCACCGGAGGGAATCCGGTCGGATAGGCTCCGCGACCGTCGGGATGTAGAGATCTGTGTCAAACTGTTGACAGATTGCGCCCGTACTTAACACTGCAGCCTGCGCAATAGGTCCCCAGGATCTCAGTTACAGCCTTGCTCCCTGAGCAGTATCTCGCTATGGCGTCTGCACTCGATACATCCGATTTCTTGGCGAAACTGTTCGACTTGCCGACCTCGACCGGTAACTTGAATTTGCCGGGCGCTACTGCCGAAAGCGCCGAGGCTCTCATCGAGCTGCTTAAGCATAATGCTCGACATAATCACGTTTATTTCAGCAGCGAGAAGCGCCAACACAAGTAAGTGCCTTACCTCGTACGGCGCATTGAACGTCCTACTGAATCTTGATCGCATCGCACTTAGCCATGTCATGGACCATCTGTTCGCTGCTTACGGCTTAGGGGCTTCGCCTGCTCTCCTGAAGGAGATATACGCTTCACACCGCTATGAGCAGCCAGTCAAGTCAAGCCCACAAGAGATCACGGACGAAACATTCTTTCAGCACATCGGAGACGAGAAGTGGGTTTCAGAATATCATACAAGATCCTCACACTGATATCCATCGACAGGTACTATGGCGCCTATCTCGTGTACTTCTGCCGCTATCTCCTCTCACACACGCCTACGGAAGCTATCCAGAAGTTCATCCTCGCCGAGGAGTACAACTATGCCGATCCTGACTTCAACGACCCAAATATGTACATCAGGTACTGGGCTGGCATCATCCATCCTCATATTCATCTTGGATACGGTATAGAAGTACGTTCCGTTACATGCTTATCTGCGCGCGGTGCTGAGGTCCATCAGTTTGGGGTTCTTCAACAGATCGCAGAAGGATTGGCCATGACAGCCGTTCATCATCCTCACCAAGGCATGACCGAAGTGGACATGTTCGCATCTCTCGAAGACAAGAAGATCATGCGCGAGATCAAGTCTGTCTTACTGAACTTTGAGCTGGCTTCAGCCATCGTCATTGAGCGCACAACAGCGCCCAGGAACTTCCTTGGGCTTGCCAGCGCCCTCTTGTCAGATGAGAGCTTGTCGCTGGAGTCTCTCGGCTTGAAGGGTGGTGTACCGGTGGGAGACTACGGGATTACCCTCCGTAGCGCCGGACCTCGCATCGCTCGACATGTAGCTGCTTGGTATGACGCTTGGATGGACGGAGTACCCGCAGACAAGGCTGAAAGCCAGTTGGCTTTGATGGTCGAGGATGTGCTACTTACCGTGACGACCTGGTACGCGGCCGCAGGCTGGGGAAAGCGTCGTCCTGACCAGGTCACGCACAATAGCTTCATCGCGTACGTTACCTCCCACGATAAGCTCGATGTCAATTATTGACATTTACGTAGCATGCACTTCGTGACTAGCAGCATGTTCTTACCCAACCTTGTCCTTGCGAACTCCAGGCATTACCAGGCGCTCGATCCACCGCTCCCGCTCCGTAGTCGCGCCGCGCTCTTGCGAGGTTTCGTCAACCAGTGTGCCCACTGGTACGTGGGCATGGGACGAGCACCAGTACCCATCGCCGACTTTTACTCGGCTACGGACAACTTCGTCTTCTCCAATGCCACTGCTCTGGATACGCGGGGAGCCGCTCAGCGCAACATGGGTACTATGACGCAGACAGAACGCTACTCCTCACCGGCGTCTGCTTGGGCGCGTATCTGGCCCAGCATCATTGTCCATCCAAACGAGCACCTGGTCAAACTCATTCGAGCGCTCGGAGCTTTCTCGCAGATGTACGGCGTCCGGGGTAAGGGCTTCTACGCTGGCGCGGCTAGCGCACATGTCGACGCGGGTGCAGTGGATGGGACATTATTCGTGCGGGCGGCGGCCCTTACGATGGAGAAGATGGGGTGGGTGGCTGAAGGCGAACCAACCCGCGTCTGGGAGTTCAATACATATGTTCCGTCGAAGATGGGTCCTGGCGGTCCAGGCGGTCCTCCGGGTGGACCATCTGCTTGAGAACTATCGTTACCACGGTATCCTCCAATGCTGTACTTTTCGTGTATCCAAGCTGTACAAAGTATCCCATCAGTAAGATTAACCTGTCGGCGGCGCGGCGCGCGACCACTCGGGATGGCCAAGCATCGGCGGGAGGCCATTGAGGATGTTGGGGGATATTCTACTCGAAATGAATGGTTCCTAGCACAAGGTATAGATCAGGCAGTATATATTGTACAATATGTAATATGGACGTCTTTCAGAGTCAATCACGGGTTCTATCTTGTTGGCGTTCACTGAGTGTGGACTTCACCATCGGCCTCTGGAGTTAGATAGTCAGCCACCGTGCAATAGTGTGAGCACATGGAAACGAACCGATGTGTTGGATCTTGCCTCCATCTCCCTGCAGGTTCTTGAGCTCCTGCAGGTGGCTATCCGGAATGGTGGCGGCGAAGCCCTGTGGTGGTCGTCAATGCCGATCGCTGAGTATAACTGCCACCAAGCGCACCTTCAGCGACGTCGTGTACTTCTGGTATACCTCACCGCCCGCTGCTTCGACCGCGGCGATCTCCTTCTCGATGTCCTCCGCCGAGGTGGTCTTGTTGAAGACGACAATGTACTCTGTGCGCAATTCACATCAGCGGTTCAAGTTCCACATCGGACAAATGGCGCACTCTGGGTCATGTTTGTGAGGATACGGGAGGTAGTGAAGGCGCGGTTGAATGAAAGGATGATGGCAGGACGAAGGGAACCGGTCAGCGCACAAGCGACAGTCAGGAGATTAGGGTCATCCGGATCTCGGCCCGGGGCCCTTTCGTGACATCACTGCTCACAGAGTCCGTATTCGCAACGCTCGCGCCCACAAGCGTGCTCCGGGCATATGCACCGGAGGCGTCGTCATCGTCAGACCCTTGGACGGGAGCACAGCAAAAGCATTCTATGGTACAATGGAGCAGTATGTAAAGTGCGGAGATCCAGGGTTCAGTACTGCCAGCGTCTAGTGTATCAGCGCGCGAGTACTTCGATCAAATGTGTTTCTCAATCCACGAGATGACGTCCTCGCGAAACTTCTCTTTCGCGTCCGGTTCTGTGTTGAGAGCATGTAGCATATCCTACAGTAAGGGCGCAAGTCGTAAGCATCCGGAAGCCCGAGTGCGAAGCTTATGTTCTCACAGGGTAAGTGATTATGCTCTTATCCCGAGCAGTCAACTTGTCATAGAAGTCTTTCGTCGCCTTCCACGAAGTGACAGGATCCCCAGTTCCATGAGTGAAAAGAACCTGTAGGATGCAAAGGGCGCGACAATCGTGAGCGGCGGTAGAAAAGGGGCAGTAAACGCGCATACAGGCAGGTCCTCGTTCCACAGCTTGAAGCCGGACTTCAGTAAGTGCTCTCCCTATACGCATGTCAGTTATTGAGTATTGGAATCGAGTGAAGTAGGAGTACTCACACGATCAAGCATGTCCCCGATCCCCTGTAACGAGCCGTGCGGTTCTAATAGCGGATCACTGAGGACCAAGTCTGCTATCTTCGGGTCGTGCGACAGTTCCTGCGACGAATGTCAGACGCGGTGAAGTACATACCCGGTCCATTCACGTGTATGTATACCTTAGCAAATAGCGGGGTGCTCCATTGCATGTTTGGCAAGGCCTTACTGGTCCAGGTCAGCATGGTGCGCAATGGGGATGGCGGTCCATTAATGAGACGAATAAGAGGGCTGCACGAAATGACTCCTCGAATCAAAGCTTGTGTTTCCTTGCTCGGGGGGCTCGAAGTGCGAGAAGAGAAGTCCACGACGAGTGCGCCTCCCTGTTTCCAGACGCTCGTCAATCATCTCGCCTACAACGCGAGATCACGCTGTGAAACACTAGCCATAGAGAAGCCCATGAGGAACAAGGGTGCGCCCTTGAAGCGTGAGGAGGCCTCCGTAATTGCCCACTCGACGTCGTGCATGCGTTCGTTTCCGCCTCCGGTGTTACCGTATTTGCTGACGGGGCTTCGACCTTCGCCGAGAGCTGTCTTACCAAAGCCACGCTGGTCGTAGGTCAAGACAGCGATACCGCGCTGCGTCATAGCGACATGATCGTCGGTGTAGTACTGCCCAGAGATCTGATCACAGTATCCGTGCACGTAGACGAGCACTGCGCGAGTAGATGTAGATTGTGGGGGTGAATAGACTCGAGTGTAGAACCTGGTGTTCAAAGGTCCATCGAGCCAAAGCTCTTCGTAGGATTGTGGAGTAGACATGTTCATATAGCCTGTGCACAAGAAAAAGGAGAGCCAGAGAGCGTAAAGATAGTGGTGAGGGGGAGAGACCACTTGTTGACGGAGAGACAACAACGCACTTATACTGGATCAAGGGCATATAATATGGTGCACGTGCCACTCCGGGCACACGGACCACGCGCGCGCGTGGGGAGCGCGCTTGGTCCCGTCGCCATCTTTGGCAGCGGTACACGCTCGCCTCCGGCACACACGTACCTTCCAGTCTCACCGACTTACCAATGCCAAACCGCTCGGACTATGAGGCGCTGCCTCAAGCCGACGAGGGAGATCATGATTACGAGGAGGGAGATTCCCTATTGCCCACCCTGGTCCAAGGACAGTCGCGCGGGATTCAGCGCGCGAACCGTCCTGGCTCAATAGACATTCGGAAGCTGGACAATGCCTTCAAGAGGTGCGTGGACGTGGTGCACCTGCACAGGGCCGGCGAGAAAGCCTTGTGCTTGAACAGAAGTCTAATATCCGGCTTGAAGGTGGACAGAATCCATAGCTCAGCGCATGAAACGCAAGAAGAAGAAGGCGGGTCCAGTACACGAGAAGCTGGAGATCCTGCGTAGCGTATTCGACCCGCCGGTGACAGCGAGGATCGTTATCAGAGGCCCGGTGCGTACTCGGTTCCACGTTCGGAAACCCGCTTCCCTAATGCGCCACAGTTCAAGACACTCGACCATGGCCCTCCTATGACCAAGGAACAATATGATGGGTGTGTCCCTTGTTGTGATAAGCGTGGTAGCCGTGCTGAACAGACCGTAGCCTCGTCAATTCCGTTAAAATGGCCATATTGGAAGGTCTACATCCAAAGATGATCACAAAAGGGTCCTCTGGCTCGTACTTTGCTCGTGCCAAGGTGGACGGAAGGGTACAAACTGTTGCGTGTGTGATGGCCCTCTCTATTCCCAGGCTTGGTCTCACGAACCGCATAGCGTCTTCAAGCCAAAGGACGAGGAGCCTTATGGGCGCCTGAATCCTAAGGTCAGTGCTCTATCGACACCTCTCTCTGTCCTACTTACACCTTCTCAGACAACTAAGTGGTTGCATCGGAAACTCAGCTTCATCATCCCCTTTGGACGTGCTTGCCTTATCCCTAACCTGAGGTCGCTCCTACTCTTGGACTCTGACGTCTCTTGCTCATATGCAATGTAGCTATATATCCGAAGCGGCCGCCTCGCTACTGGACAGGCGGTTAGAACTCAATATCGTCCCACGAACAGAACTAGTGTCGTTAAGCAGTACTGTGACTATTGCTTCTTCATCGAGACTCGTGCACGTGCTAATGACGTTCGCCAGGCTTTCTTCTATGATTGGATCGACAGATCTAACCATAAGAAGGGTAAACCGCTACCAGATAAGATTGGTAGCATGCAGGTGTTCATGCACGGGTACACTGGTAAGCCATGTTCTTACCCGGCTGCAGTACTTGAGTATTGACAGGTTTTCAGATGCGTCTGACTTTCTACGCAAACACCCCTGGCCAGGACGATCCATCGCTGATACATTTGATGACTCTACCCACCGACGTCGTAACATCACGAAGCGTATGCTCGGAGCAATCAAAATCGTATGCGGGAAAACAGGTGCCGAGGATGAGAACTTCGACGATGACGAAGAGGAGAATCGCTATACCTTTGATGTATCGGAATCCGCAGACGGCGATACGCCTTTCTACTGGGCGCCCGTCTTGCAGAGGAGTTTCCGTGAAGAGCTCGAGAAGTGAGTTGCGCAGTTCTTTGTTGTTCAAGTACACAGCTGACCTATGTCTAGGCTAGTCATACTGGGTACGTTCAGAGGGAAACTTTGACTCTATCATAGCTCATGGTGTATTCACAGATTACCTGATGAGGAACACAGACCGCGGCGCTGATAACTACATGATCAAGTACTGTGAGGCAGAGCACGAGAAATCTCACGTTACCACCGCGCCGACACGCGGGAAGCCCATGATGAGCGAGATCCGCTCGCCCTCATTCACTGCTTCTCCGCCCGATGCGACTCCTAACCCAAACCCGAATCTTGTTCCTCCACCACGGCCCTTGCGCTCGAACTCGTCCGCGGCGGACGATTACAGGCGGCATCCGCATATACACATCGCTGCTATCGACAACTCGCTCTCTTTTCCTCATGAGCACCCACATGGGTGGAGATCGTACACGTATGGCTGGCTGTACCTGCCTGTCAGCCTCATTGGACGACCCTTCAGCCAACATACGCGAGACCACTTCTTGCCCCTGCTCACGAGCAAGGAGTGGTGGCAAGATACGACGTACCAGCTCCGGGAGCTTTTCGCTGTTGATCCCGACTTCAATGAGAAGATGTGGTCGAGGCAGCTGGCCTTGATCAAAGGTCAAGCGTGGAATATTGTCCAGTCTCTACGACACGAGGTTAGTATCTACTAAGATCAAAACATATCTTCATGTCTCTGACAAGCACTCTCGCAGGATGAAGGCATGTCGGGACGCACATCGACTCGGTCGCCTGACTAATATCTATCCATAGGTCCTCTGGAGCTCACACGAAGAACATCGGCAATGGTCTGGGACGACAAACTTGAAGTGGCAGACGACACTGCTACGATAGAGGCCATCGTCGGCCCTCTGTCAGGCTCCATCGCTTCTCTTCCTCCGCGCGTCATGAGCCCAGGCCACCAACGCGTCCGAAGTAGCGCTTCAGAGTTCCCTCCTCCACGCATGCGACGCATGAGCAGCACCGATACGTCTGGCTTCCAACGCCCGGTTCCGTTCAGCGCCAAATTCCAGCGCGTCCACCCTGGGACCACGGGAGTGACAGTGCTCGAGCATATGGAGCGACTGGACAGGGTGGAGGCTAGTCTCGATCGTCTTGCTGGTGGAGATGACGAGGCAGACGAGCTGGAAGAGCAGGAGCAAGATGTGGGTGACCTTGCGCGGCCCACCGCACCCGTTCTGGGGCTGCTCTCACCGCCTGAAGCCATAACGGGCCCAAGTTCAGCGCCTACCGCTCCTTTCGCCGGGCCATCGCCATCGCTGGCGCCAGTGCTTGAAGTCAGCTCGTCATCGAGTGTCCATTCACGATCAGATGCCCCGTCTCTACCGGCGGACGTGGATGCAGACGAGGAGGATGAGGAAGACGTGGCGGCGCTGTCGAAGAGCATGTCACATATCGATAACGTCGCGCATGGTCGGTGGACGACCAGGCACCCTGGTATAGAGCAGAGGAGTGCCGGGCTCGGCCTTGAATGGATGCAGAGCCAGGATTCGGAGTCTGACGGCTCAAGAAAGAAGACTGTCATTGTTGAGGTGAGATGATCCGTCCACGTATTGAATGTTCGTTACTAATACTCTTCTCTAGCGACTCGAACTCATCGAGAAGCAGGCGTACTTCAGTTGCTGGTGATCGTTCAGATCGGATATTCTCATATTCCTCGGGCATGACGCTCTACTGTCCCACGCGCATTCTTCCTATACCCGTTGGACCTCAGCCATTATCTATAATCATCCCTCACTCAGCTTAGACACGTTTGCACGCCCCTCACGATCTTGCACGCCTCAGGACTTCACCCCGACTGGATATCTGTATATATTATATATTCCCCCACCGCACGGATTCATACAGCAAAACATATAACATCATTGAGTTTGTCGTGACGAGGAAGTTCTCAATCCTTAGTCGCCCTCTGATAAAAGCCACTGCGCGAAGTCGTCCAAACGCTTCTTCTCGGCGGCATCGCCTTCTCCCTCGACATCGTCGGTATAACCACTGCGCTTGAAGCGCGCTTTGCCGGCCCACAGCGACGCCTCTATCCTGCGGCCTGCAAAAAATCTGCCGTTCATCTTCTGTGGTATCGTCAGCATCGGAGTCGGTGAAATGTACGAAGGCAGACGCACGATGACGCAGGCTTGAGCGCTCACTGGGTCACGGAACTTTACTGTCATGACGCCCTCGGGCTCAGCCTAGGAGGCGCGTTGAGTATGGGCGCACAGAGCGTGAAGAAGTCACTGACATCGTATATCACCACGTTCGTGACCTGTCCAAGAGCCTCGCATTCTTCGCGCACGTCCTCCTTCAGGTCAAGGAGTAACGACTTGTCCTCTTCGAGCTCCTTCAGTGTGAACATGTGTTTGAGCACGACGACTCTGTTGTTCTTGTTTGCTGCCTCTTGCTTGTCATTATCAGTGATAGCGGGCCCGAAGTTGTCTTCGTCGTCCCATTCCAGCAACTTCCTGAGGAGAGCATGAGCGCTCAACAAATACGGATTGCAGAGAAGTAGACGTACTGCTGCATCTTCCCTATCCTCTTCGTAATCTTCTTTTTATCGACCGTCTTCCGCGGCTTATTGTCGTCCCCGCCAGCCGGACCTTGTCCCTTGTGCGAAAAGTCCGCCTTCTTGACGCCGATTCGCGTATTCGCTTCCCCAAGTCGAAACTCGGCATCGTCGAGCATATTCTCCGCGAGCATGACCGAGTCCTCCTTAAAGTAAACGACGAGCGCTTCGCCCGAGAAGCTCCCATCCTCGCGCGCGTACATCTTCACCTTCGGCTCCCCCTCGTCGTCTTCCTCAATCAAGCCGAACTTGGAGAAGCGTTCGACGATCTCTTCGAGGGTCGCGTCGTAAGGGAGCTTTGTTACGTATACGGCCGTATTCTTCGACTTGCGCTCTTTCGGTTGGCCATTTCCTGCTTTATCGCCTTTGCCGCGTTTGATCGAGGGACCGGGCTGGCCGACGGTGGAGGAGGTGTAGTCCTCGGGCTCCTTGCGTTTCTTGCTGGTGCGAGCTAGAACGGGAGCAGCGGGGGCCTCATAGAATATCAGTACATACGATTCACCATGGAAGAATGAATATATTCTCACTTCCTCATCCACTCCCGCGACGGAATAGGCTGCCTGTTGACTCTTGAGGAGTTCCTCGTCGACCTGTACCGAGCACGGCGTCGTACGGCCTTCCTTCTTTTCGCGACTTGGAGCTTAGCGCAGTAGGTAACGCACCACTGGCACCCACTTTCCCTTCGCCGCGTCGTACTCGAGCTCGTCCCCATCCTCGTCCTCCAGACGCCACGTTCCGCTCTGACGGTCGAAATGTATTCGCGGATCCGACTCGAATGCCGCTGTTTGCGCTTCGGCCGAAGCGCCGAGAGCGGCTGTTGGTAGAGATACCACCATTGGTGTCGGGTCTGCCATGTTGTGGAACCGAAACAGGTAGCAGTCAAGAGCAAGGTGGGATGTAACTCGTGAACGTCAAATGCCTATGACGTCTTGAGTGGCTGTGGGAATACGTCGGCATATTCCGGTCACCTCGAAAGCAGTGACGGCCTTCGCGTTCGAACTTCCAGCATGAAGGTGTCAAGCTCTGGACGTTCCTCATGAAGCATGCTACTGAGCAATAATGTGCCTTTGAGTGCGTAAGCATTCCGTCACCCGCTACTGAGCGGCCTCTGTTCGGACATATGGACCTAATGAAGCCTTCAAGTTCAATTTTGCTCTACTGTCCTCCCTTGTGATTCGGCTGTTCAAACACTCCGGCGAATCCTGTTCATGGTAGTCCGCACCGGTACCGGTAGAGAAGCGCGTTGTGGCTGACGGGCTCCATCAAGAGATAGGGCAGGTATCAGTGTGGAGAGACAGTGTGGCTCCGCGGGCCGCTTGCGCGCTATCTGAAAACGCAGAGACCAAATGCCCTTTCTGTCAGTTGTGAGATATCCAGTGTACAGCCTGAACCAAACGGCGCGAAAGGATACCATCCTGGTCTCAGATAAGGCGCCGCGGCTAGCCATGAAGACAGGGTTCCGGGTTTGTACTGTAACAGGCCAAGCTCACGCAGCGAATAACTCGGGATTTAGGTGCATACATGTTCAAGGCACGGTGCAAGGCTGCTCTGTCATGTGGTCTTCTGTGTTATCTGGCTTGTACTCGGGGGATCGAACCGCGGCGCAAGTTCTCTCCATGCTGTTCGATCGCGATAACCACTGCTTCTTGCAAGACGGTTAGTGAACGTTACTTTAAGGTAATAACTTACTGACACTTCCATCCTTGACATAAGCATACGGTGCCAGTGATGTGGTTACTTAAGCTGCGAGCCCTACACTGGACAACGTAGACTCAGGTCTGACTAGACATTCAACTCTCAAGAGCATCAATACACCGGGTGCGGGTTCATCTGACTTTCGCGGCGTACAAGGGCGCAATGTATCAAGACAGTTCTACCTTCCGCAGGGCCTTCCATCCGAACCATCTTCAAACACGAGCATGGACGTCCCTCCCTTAAAGCTGACGGATCGACTAAGGGAGAGGCCTATGTGGTCGCCGGCATGAAATCTCTTTACCCTCTGGTCCCGGTTGCGAACGCTCTTGCTTTCATCATGATGCTCTTCATAACATACATTACTCGAGTACGCCAGACATGGCGCCTAGGAGTCTCCGCCATGTCAACATGGATCTCCATCCTGGCGTTCTTGACCGTGATACAAACTATCGTCTGGCGGGACAGTGCAGATACCAGTATCGCGCCCATCCTCTGTGACCTTTGTGCGTCTCAACCATTGATATCCATGCGGATATTGCTGATGAATGTCGCAGCAATACGCGTACAAGTGGGCGAAATAGCAGCTGGGCCCGCGTGCGCCTTCATAATTGCCCGGAGCCTTTACCTGATTATCCGGCATCCGACCTGGGACTATGAAGATAGACGAAGAGTTCGTCTGTGATACCTTCTACTTCAGGTTCTGGCGTACTCATCTCCACATCAAGCACCGACGCACTCTGGCTCTCAATCTATTCCTAGTCATTGGTCTTCCTATCATTATCAATGTACAATGTGAGCATCACCACCATAACTACCTATGCCGCCCCGTATACCGACACTCCACACGACTAGATTATACGGTGCAAAACTCTCGCTTCCAGGTGTTTGAGCAATTGGGATGCACATTCAATTGGCAGTCTTCAGGGCTGGCAGTCATCATGCTCGGTCTCATTCCCGTGGTATTATCGATTGCGTCGATAATGTATCTTGGTAAGCCCAACAGCTACACAAGATGCGCAGCTGATCATTCGGACAGTCTCTGTTGCTGCGACCCTTTGGAAACACAAACGCAACATGAGCCACCTCTTCGTATCGCACACCAGCATCACCCCGTCTCTCTATATTCGAATCTTGGCGTTTGGACTCATCCTCCTCATCGACTCCGGTATCTTCATCGGGAATCTGTTCCCGCCACCGACCGGATTTTATCCCGGCTGGAACGTCGTTCACGGGAACTGGTCTCCAGAAGCCATCCCTGCCGCGGAATGGCAAACGCAGTCTGTGGGTCGGCTGACAGTAGTCTGGAATGGCTGGATCAACGTGTGGTTAGCTGCCATAGTGTTCGGGCTGTTTGTAGTCTCCCGTAGTCAGACTCATGTCATGTCGCGCTGCTCCATTAGAGTCTGCTAGTCGACGCGACCCCTTGATTGCAGTTGAACCTTCGGCGGAATCGGAGCCCCGGCCGCCTTCGGACATATTGATGAACCAATCACAGCAAAGCACGTGCCGGTGCCGCCGCCGCTCGACTTGCGGAGAGCACGGCTGTCTGAGTTCCGTTCCCATGTAGACCGACGCTTCAGCATTGTCAGAGATGTGTAACGGTTTTCTGAGACTATTGCAGGGTCTTCCGACAGATATTTGCGAGCATTCGAGGCTCTAAGAGCACCATGGCCACTCGACCTCCCAAGAAATTCACTTAAGAAATTTGTATCTCTGTTTCATAGTTTGTACGGTCAAAATCGTGGACTAAACATCCTCAGACATGGGCAGCGGTGCCTATTTGTGCCACGAAACTGTTAGAACGCTACTGAAAATGGCAAACCACACGTAGGCAACGCGTCTGAGCGCGTCTTCGTAAAGTCACGAGCCTCTCACGTGCGCGCGTATTGCTGCCGAAGGTTCAACTGCCTTGCGCCCCTCGCATCGAGACACAGGCTAGCTGTTTGGCTTCACACATGACGCGCGCGATACTTACAAGCGAACCCTCCGCGGTGTACTCGGTTGGACCCGTACATCGCGCTCGCGACCGCATCCTGCGGCCCTCCCTCTTGTGCAGATGAATGGGCCCTGCGAGACTTCGAAAGTCAGGTGTGTCAGTATGTCATCAATCCCGTGGGAGACGCTCAGTATGTGCTCTCTAGTCTCGGGTCTTCTCTCGAGACGACCCGCAACACGAATCCAACAGCCATGAGTGTAGATCTGACGACGATTGAGATCGCAGTGACTGTTGAGCAGCACACGAACGAGGACGTCGATAGTCAGATAGAGTCAGACATCGAACGCGAGAGAAGTGATGAGAAGACGGGACAGGAGATGTGATAGAACGAGTGGGCAAACGGGATGGGAGGCTTCTGTCTGTACAATAGCATGCAGCAATTGTTATGTGATAATTCATGCCACGTTCTTTCCTTCGCCAGCAGGTGCGGCCTCGAGAGCCACACCTAGTCAGGTCGTCAGGTCGGCATTTCCGTCAGATAGACATGGACGAACGTCCGGCTTGTAAACTTCGCGGTCTATATCATATTCGCCGCGGTTCTCGTGGCGATTTATGCCATCGCACCCGAGCCAACAGCACGCGCGTACATATAGCGTTCACCAACCTGCAAAGGCTCGACTGATGCTATTCTTGGCGAAGCTGCAGCGAACCGATGATCGACCGCAAATTACGCTAGCGGGGCCGTAAATCGTGTCGCCATCCATATACCGTCCAAACGCCATACACCACGAGACAAAGCGACAGCGTCTAATGCATACCGCCGATGCGGTAGCGACGGCCGGCCATGAAGAAGCGCCTTCCACGCCAAGTGCGCAGCATGAACCGAGCGAAACAAATAATATTCTAATCAAGCGAGTCTACTTGACGAGAAGCATCGGGAAGTACGCGTACTTCTCATGCGGCGCATCCTCCGCACGCTCGGGTACCCAGCGCTTGAAGGCGTTGGGCGGCAATGGAGGAAGCTTGCTCTCGGTGAACACCTTCTTGCCGTTGCTTCCCAATTGCTGGATGGCCTGAGCCAGCTCAGAGGGCCCCTCGGACGTCGCTGGTACAGACGCCTTGTCCGCTCCTGGTGCGGCGACCCTGCCCGTGGATACGAATGTCAGTCAGCATTCATGAAAAGCGTAAGTTATTTGACGTACGCATCAGCGCCTGAGTGCTGGATGAGAAGCGTGGACAAATTCGACTGTGTGACGACGGAAAGCTGGGGGTATGCACGGCGAACGTCGCGTTTCCAGTACGGGTTCTGTGCCGGGTCAGACGCTGAAGAGTTACAATATTAGGTCTGATTCTTTGAACGAGAATCAGAGTACACACCCTTGGTAGCAGGCGTCGAATATTTCTCCGGGCGAGATCCAGGTTGAGGGTTGCGGTGAGCGGTTGGCAGCGGGAGACCGCTCGAGATGCTCGGGTTCAACGCGACAGTCTCATCTATTATTCGTTCAAAATCACATTCCAGCTCAGATATCATCATAACGCACGGAGCTTCTTCCAGAAGCCCTTTGGGCTGACGTGGTAGAGGGTGTGGTCTGCGACCTTCTTGGTGGCCATGGTGAACAACCGCGGCAGCGTTGGTGCGCGCGCTCGAGCGCGGCGCCGCGGTTCTTTCCGAAATTACATTATTTCGTCGCGAATTTCCATTTTCGGATTATTGCCACGGCCAAGTTGCGCAGCTTGCCTCTCGCCACCACGTTGACAGGGCGCTGAACGATACCTTGAATATGTTTCGGCCCGTATGCATAAGTAGCGTGTGTAGTGTTTCGTGACGGACTCCTTTCACCGATCCTATCCGAATCCTTCAGACGTAAGAGGTGAGCGTCCAAACATAATGAACGGCGGACCAGCGTCGGCGTTGGGAGTAGGCCTGCTCCCGGTTTCAGTCCGACCGATGTCGCCATATGTTCGACCTCCTCTCGCCATAGCCTTCGCTTGCACATAACGTGCTCAGCTGAGGTGCTTCCGATGCGATATTGTGCTCCTCTCTCGTCGTCGGCAACGCTGGTATATAGGCCACCCTTCCCCGCAATGGCCGATCCCTCACTGCCATTCCGAATTCACTGCCTGCGCACTCCTGACACTAGAACTTTCCTGGAGTATCATGACCTATCAACCAACCAAAGCTAGCGTATCTCTTGATGTTACCGGCATTGACGGTGTAGAACCTTCGTCTGGTCCGGCTTCTCCGCTGGCATCATCAGAAGCCTCGTCCTCAACAGCCCGCGACCCGCATACCCTCCCGGTCTTCTCCAAGACCAGCCCACCAAAACGGCCTATCCTCTACCTGCCGCCTCTGCTATCGTCGCTCCCGCATGAGCACGAGCATCACCACGACCACCAGCATGACGACGAGTCGCCAGTAGTGCACACGACCACTCGGCTGCCGGACATAGACCCTGCCTCACTCTCTCTGCACAAGGCTTTGCATGGCTTCTCGCCCGCTACGGAGCGTTACGCGGACACGTCGTACGCTGAGGCGTTCAACTGGGACGAACTTCAATTGCCGGAGGATGAGGAGCGCGAGTGGTACTGCGTCGCCTTCCGTAGCAAACGTCTCGTAGGTAGCGAGAACGCACGTACGTCTCTCCTCCATGTAAACCCATGCTTCCTCATCTCAACGTCCGTTGCAGCTCTCTACGACGCCGACCGCCTCGCACACGAGGAGGCTATCCGTAACGGCGGTCTCATCCTTTATTGGTACGGCACACCCGACCAGGAGACGGGGCTCAACCTCGCGACGTGCATCTGGCAAAGTCGGGCTCACGCTATCGCGGCCAACTCGCGCCCGCACCACATCAAGGCTATGCGCTTAGCTGCAGCTAGCTACGAGCGCTACGACCTCGAGCGTTGGCGCTTGGTCAAGGAGCGCGGCGAGCGCGGGGTCAAAGTACAAGAGTACACCGGTGGCGATGTCGGCTGGTAGATGGCTACCATTTTCCTTTCTTCGAAATGTTGGGTCTGAGGGGTGGATTGAATCTTTGAGGCGCTTTCAAATTGCTGTCAGTTGTCGGACTCTCTCGGACGTTTGAAACACGGTATAGTACCTAGACGCAACATCATACCCGTATCTACGAAAGTAGCCCGTATAACAGGCGTATAATAATACAGCATAAGGTTGTCACTCTCTGTCGAGCGCGAGCAAGAAAGTAGTATGATACGATGAAGCAGTAATATTGCAACAAGAAAGACGTGTCCGTCCGTATCACGCAGTCCATGACTCGATACTATCGTGCTCAGAGCCCCGCGACCCACGGCGCTGACTGGGCTCATAGTCATACTCCTCCACCGGCTCAACATGGACTTCATCTCCGCCAGTGGCCTCCACTTCCTTGTCCGCCTGCGACACATCCTCGTACGCGTCATCATCGGCATCGGTAGGTGTTCTCAACGGCGAGATGTATATCCCCGGTGCAGGGGCGAATGCAGGGGTGGGAGGTTCGGGAGTGGCGACGCGCGGCGCGACATCGTGTCTTTCCTGCGGCGTTCGCGGCTGACCTGACGATGGCGCAACCGTCGGACCCGCCGTGTACCGACGCGGGGTGACGACCTCCCACTCGTCACCACCAGTCTGGGCAGGTTCTTCGGGGTTCGTAGCGCTCGGGGCTGCAGAAGAAGTGTTCCTTGCAGGAGAGCCAGCCTCTGAGGAAGACTGAAGCATACGCTGCAAACGCCGTACGTGCGCGTCAAGATCGTCGCTCGACGGCGGCGAAGATAAGCCAGACGAGTTCGGCTGCTCATGAGTGGGCGCAGCCAGGGTCTCCAACTTTCCCTCTTCGTGTGGTCTGAATGTTTCGGCGAAGATCGGTGCAGGTGGGGAAGTAAGAGGCGCCCGCTGTGGACGAAAGATCGGGCCAGGCGTCCAGCGGAAGTCGAGCTGCGACAAGTCTACAGGAGGCGGAGAGCGTGTGCGCCGCTCAACCGAAGGCGAGACGAAAGAAACGATAGAGAGAGAAGAGTCCCGTCGACTGTAGCGAGGAGCTGGTGGTGGAGGGTCGAGCGATTGACGGAGAGGGGGCACCGGAGTTACAAAGCGATGAGAGGACGGAGGAAGAGGAAGGCTTGATGATTCTTCGTGAAGGGCGACAGGCGGTACATGGTTTCTGGGAGATGAGGAGAAAGCAAAGACGTCCTCATCGTCTTCCAAAAGTATGGGAGGTTCGCTAGCCAACGATAGAGTACCTCCTCTCTCAACAACAGGAGTAACGGGTGGCAAAGACCAACCACCGCTAGGTGATGGTGCAATGTTGCGCGCGGCAGCATACGTATCGCCTTCTTGTGAATCCTGCTGGAAGGGCCCATCGGCAGGAGACATGTGCGTGGGTGATCGGAAGCGAAAAGGGCGCTCTGCATGGTTAGAGGTGGACCCATGGGCAAACGTAGAATCGGGCTCCTCGATGATCCCGTCTAGTTCAGAGTCGACGAGCGATACGTTTGGTGAATTCGTACGAGTAGCGGGGCTGTATTCTGGGTCTCTTGTGTGCTCAAGGTGAGCCTGAGGTTGCGGATGTTGGTCAGTCAACCTGAGAGCAGGCGCCGAGGGCGAGTCTTCAGGATGGACGTAGAAAGCAGTTTGTGTGTCTTGAGCTGCATATAGTCCATCCACGACTGAGCCCTCCCGAGAGTTGAAGTCGGGGGTGAGATTTGAGGGTGCATATACGTGATCACCTCCAGGGATAATCGGAGAGATTGCTTCAGGCGCCGCCGGCGGGGGATGAAAAGCGAAGGGGGTTTCATCGGAAGGTGCAATGAGAGCGGACTTTGGAGTGGAAGAAGAAGCTTTTTCCAACCCAGGGACCAGACGACGCAGAGGATGTTGAGGTTGTAAGCCGCATAGAGTGTGAGTCAACCAGGAAGGCATATTGGCAGCAATCGTCAGCTATATGCGCCTTGAGAGACCAATTATCTCATGATAAAATCCATATGCTGACCTCGGACCCACTATCTGACAACATAGATGATGCACTGTTGTCCTGAAGCTTGATCATCGAGAAGTTCCTACCAACCGACGTGCTACGCGGAGTTTCTGGCGCGGGCGGATCGCTGGATGAACCGGACGTAGACTCTCGTTTCCTTCTTTTCGATGCCGGCACAGGATGAGTGCTTGATCGAGAGACCATGTTCACGGAGTCCATCATACGGTCAAATCGTTCGTTGAGATTCGCGCCGCGGCGTTTGCGCTTGAGCGAGATGCCGATAGGGATGGGGGAGGCTTCAACTTTGCCGGGTTTAGCATCTGGTCCTAGCTCATCACAAGATCCAAGATCTGACACGTACTCATTTGACCGGTGTGCGTAGACGCGATGTTCGACGCCCTGATATAGACTGAGAATCCGCGCGCGGAGAACTGTGACCAGTCGACGCACCGACCGTTCTTCATACCTGCGAGGCCTTCCCGCCCAGTATAGCCACCCTGAAGGTGCCATAGTGCGTTTGCCATAGCATAGGGGCACAAGGACCGGGGGTCAGGAAACAGAAGATGCGGGAATTGAGCAAGCCGCGCACAATGCGACGCGACTGAGACGCGTTTGACGCGTCGAGGTCACGATGCTCTCGCCATGCGGATTTCGGTCCGCGCCGCCGACATGCAGACAGTCCGCTTGTGGACTGTTGCGTCTTGCTGTTGCTCGTTCACATGTTCACACATTGTTCACACATATATGTATCCAGAGAACGTGACCATCAATTCTTCCTCCCTTAAAGAGATGTACCACACGCGAACAAAAGAGCCAAAGAATGTGAAAGAGCCGTTTACACAACGCTCTGGGACGCCGCGCCAGCACTCTTCTTGTCAGTCGCGATGTTCGTGGTGAGCTTCTTCCTGCAAACACGAGTCAGTACGGTATCAAGCGGGAATGGCACAGGAGAAAACGTACTGCTCCGCAGCGAGCGAGCTCTCGAGGTCCGAGGTGTCATCGCCCTTGGCCTGAGCCTGCGCGATCTTGATGTTGATGCCTTGCACCTCGCCAGTCAACTTGAGGACCTTGTTCTTGATCTTGCCGACCTGGAGAGCATCGGCTGCATCGCAAGTGAGCACTTGGTCTAGTCGACGAAATACGGCGACATACCATCAGCACCAGTGGCGGCGTCGATGGCCGGGTTGAACTGAGAAGTCTCCGCGTCCTCAGCCGCCTCGCGCATCGTCTGGATGGCATCGAGGACGTCGGCAGAGACCGTGGAGAGGTCAACGTTAGCGAAGGGATCGACAAAGACGGCGTTAGCCTCCGCCTCGGCATTACCAGCGACACCGTCGGAGATCTGGAAGTCGGCGTAGCTACAAAGGGAACCTAGTCAGCGTCGCCCATGACCGAAGGGAAGGAGTTTCGACGTACTCAAGGGCCTGGAAGTTCGCGGCGGTCTGCGTCGCAGCCGTCGAGGTCGAAGCCGAAGCCGACGAGGAAGCCGCAGCAGCCGAGGCCGTGGCAGCCGGAGCAGTAGCGCAAGCGGCGGCGGAAGCCGAGGCAGCGGCCTTCTCAGCGCTGGTACGGCGCCTCTCGAGGGGTGCACCGGAGACGGAAGCGATGAGCGCAGAAGCGAAAAGAGCGAGGACAGCGAAGCGGGCCATTGTTATCGAAGAGTAGTTGGTGTTAAAGAAGTTCGAGTAAGGCGATGGAAAAGAAGGGAGCACTAGGCTTCGGGCTGAACGACGAGTACTAGAGATTGAACTTGTTGTGAAGGAGAGCGGCTGTGCGTAGACCTCAGGTCGCGCGAAGTAGAGCAAAAAGGAAGGATGAAAAGGAAGGTAAAGAGGTCAACGTTCACTGGCTGGCACCTGGCACAGGAAGGTGAAGAACTCATTTCCGAGGAGCGAGCGATGTTTTATAGACCGCGGCCTGGCGGTTGGCACGCGGGCCAGTGCCAAGAACGATATCACCTCCATGGCAACTGTGCCTCGTACCAGAAGGGCCTGAACGAGGTTCAGAGAAGCCGCTCCCGTCGGCGGTTGGGTGAGCGGTGCCGGACTTCACTTTGTCCTGAGAGATAGATCCTCATCATAGTAACTCGAAGACAATCCAGATGTGAAGTCTATACACGGTAGACAGTAAATGAAAGTGCTCTCAGCGAGCCCACCCACAAGCGCAGCGAGACCTTCACGTCCGAGCCAGTCCGACCATATGCTCAACAAAGCCTCCGAGCGTCGTAATTGCGAAGGCCCGTCACCGCGAGGCTTCCCAAGGGAACGCAGATCGGGCGGACACCGGATGGGATGATCCAATACACTGGATCCATCGAGCTCGACGACCATCATATCTTGTTCCGAGACTGGGCCGCCGCGGGCCGTCGAGGGACCCTTGTTCAGCGTTGTTCAGCAGAGCAACGAACCCAAGACAACCCCAAAGGGTGGAAGAAGTATTCAAGCTGCTTGAGATTTCGATGCACCCAGAGAAACGAGTAGTAGCGTAAGGCCATGTATGGCTAAGGAGGTATACAACACAGTGCAGATGAGTGATATGAGGACAGCGGCATGCAGGGGGTATTAGAGCTTGGAGAGTTTGCATATCTGAAGGGACGCGGATTGTTCGGGATGCGGCATATGCATAGCAAAGTATTCAAAAGAGCTGAGGATAAATAGGTAGGGTGTCGCAAAGGTCGCCGAAGCGGCCTGTCATGTCGGGGGCCACGAGCTCGACTGTTCAGATGCCCGAGATCTCCACGCGCGCTGAAAGGCGGAGGAGACCGAAGACATCGTGGTGTGCACGACTCGAGAGGTATAAGCCATCTTGCTTTGCTGCTCGCCGGGTCGGTCAGGATTGAGGTACAGAGCAGGGTGGAAAGGGTCGTAGTAGGTAGAGAGAAAGGTGTCGCGGGCGTGTCGGTGGGAGAGGCGGTATATGTACAAAGCAAGGAAGCATTGGGCGAAGAAGATGGTGAAGGATATCAGGAGTAACTGGCGGGCAGATAGCGAGGCCTTGGGCTAAACAGTACATATGAGCAAACTCATCAATCGACGAGGACGAGCGAAAGGTACTCACAATCAACCTCGACCACAACGAGCCCTTCGTCTTGCCCTTCTGCTGTTGAGCTTGACGAAGGGAAGCGGCCAGCCGGTCACGATTTTCCCTCGCCGCCCGGGAGATCTCGTGGTAGTGCGCTAAACGTGCATCATCCATGCGCTCATCTGAGCTATCAATGTCGGCGCTATCCAACCCTTCACGAAGCTCTGTCACAGCGCGACGCATGCGCTCGATGGCCTGCGAGCGAGTCATACGCGTCTCGGTGATCGTCGAGTCCGAGCCGGGCTCGTCGTCCTCGACTTCGCGACCCATAGCGTCGAGCATACGGACTGAGCTCTTGCTTCGTGGCGTCTGCAGTGTACCGCCGGGCATGCGCAATGAGCGCTCGCGCTCCTTGACAGCCTGCTGTTGCTGACGAATCCGTTCCTTCTCCTGCTCCCGCTCCCGCTGACGCTCCGCCTCCCGTTCTCTCTCCCGCTCGCGTTCACGCTCCCTCTCCTCCTGCTTCGCCCTCTCCTTCTCCAGCTTAGCCGCCTTAGCCTTCTCCTTAGCAGCCTCCTTCTCCTGCACAGCCGCCGCCTCCGGATCCCTACTCTTCTCCCTCCCATACTCATCCAACAACCTCACGCTAGGCGACTTGCGCACCTTCTTCTCCCTCTCCGACGCAGGAGCAGGCGTAGACGGCTCCTGATTCTCTTTTGCCGCGGGTGACGACGACACGACGCCCGCGAAAGACGGTTCAGAGAGCGAGCCGTCCGCCACGGCGTCTCCCCACTGCTCGCTGCCGTTCACATTCGAAGGCGTGTTGACCACGCTCCACGAGGCATCGAACACCGGCGCCGGAAGCGGCATCGACGATAATGACAACGACACATCCTCGCGCTCGGTCTCATCTCCTGCGTCTTCCTGCACCTCGCTCTCACTCGTACTCGGCCCAGGAGCCTCGAACCGGACCTTCATCACGCTCTTCCGCTTATCCGTCGCAGGTACACCATTCGGAGCAGGTGTATTGATCCATCCTCCGGGCGGCGCAGGTGTGCGTGTCGGGAGCGTACTTGCACGATTGAGCGCCGCAGGTGTCTTCAGAACTCCTTTCGTAGGCTCGGCAGGGCTGCCGGTCGAGTTTGAGCGTGCGCGGCCATTGGTATGTTGAGAGGGCGGCTCGGTCGATGCGGAACGTGCAGGCGCAGGCGCGGGTGTAGAGATCCATCCACCCGGCGGCCGTGGTGTCTTCATGAGCGAGAAGTTCGGCTGTGTCGGTGGTGGAGCGGGTTCCTCTTCGTCGTCCGAAGGCGGTGGCGGAAGATCAGGGAGACCCTTCGACGGAGAGGGCGATGGCGGTCTCGGCGCGGGCGTGTGGAAGAGCGATGGTCGGCGAGGGGGAGTCATGAGGTCTGAGAAGGATGTTGGTTGTGCGGGTGGAGGTGTAGAGGGCGATGAAGGGGCTTCGGAGTCCTGTTCGGGGTCAACAAAGGCTGGTGTTGTATCGGGCGTAGTCGATGCCGCCAGTGGCTCGTGGAGTGACTCCTCCTCTCTCGAGGACTCGGCCTCGGACTGAGGTTGACCTTCGTACTCGGCCTCAGATACCGGCTCAGGTTCAGGTTCGGACTCGAATGTAGAAGCGGGTTCGGCCTGCGTAGGCGTAGGCGCCTCGCTTCCACTAACCTCCTCCACCTCCGGAATATGCACCGGCCTCAACACCGGCGTGCTACCGTCCTCATCACTCTCCCTCAACGGCTCAAGACCCCCACCAGACGGATCAAGGTGTTGCCCATCGTCGCTATACCCCTCGTCCTCAAGCGACGCCCGCACCTCATCTTCGTCCTCCGGGTCGCTCTCCTCCACGACGATCCTAGGCGGGATCGCACCATTCGCCTCCGCGAACTCCGTGCCCGCCCTCTTGTGACCTCTTCGGAAGATGCTCGATGGAGGCTCCTCAGCGGGCGTGCCAGGTACTGCCCTCTCCGCGCGTGGGATCCTGCTGGGTGAACGCACAGGAATGTGACTCGCGCCGCGGCTGGATGTATGAACAGGCGATGGCGAGCGCGACGACATGCTCTCAGTCTCGACATCGCTATCCTGCACGGACGAGGCCGCGCCTTTACGAGGGAAGGACCAACTCTTGATGGAGCTCAACCCGGGCTTTGGTATCCCCGTCGGCTTCGCGATCCCCGAAGCAGGATCCTTGCGCTGATGCAGAGCAGGCGATTCCCTCCCATTGGTCTTGCTGGCCGAGCCATTGACTCTTGCCAGCGCCTCCTTTGCCGCGCCCCTTGCAGGTGCACTCTCCCTCCTTCCCAGTGGCCGTGGTGGGCTGGGACTGGGCGGAGCAGGCCACGTCGGCGGACTGACACCCAACGACGAGTTACTCCTCGACCCTCCGGCGCGTGGAGGCGTAGGGCCCGGGCTTATGGGTTTGTTCGGAAAACTTTGTGTCCGTACACGCGCGTGCGACGGTGAAGGACGCGGTGATGGCGCAGGACGCGATCCAGGTGAAGGTGAGGGGGGCGGTAGAGGTGACATGCTCCTTCGAGAGGCGTGTATAGATGACGCAGACCAGTTCGGCGTATGCGAACCCCAGTTCCGTTCGCGTAGATGTTGCTTGTCGGAGCTGTCGGGTGGCGGTACGGGCGAAGACGCTCGCGAACTCGGTCGATCGGGCGTTTGCGCGCTTAAGAGCGAGCTTGCTCGTGGACGTGCAGATGAGGAAGGGGTGGGAGGTAAAGGTGAAAGCGAACGGCGAGGCGGAGGGCGATTCCAGTTCGGTGACGGGTTATTCCAGTTGTGCTCCCGAATACGCTCTTGTTCGGGGTCGGGAGTGCTCGGGCGGGAGTGAGTGGAGATGGACGAGTTCGTTGACAACGCCGAGCTCGGTCGGCGGGCGTGTGTCAGAGATGATGTGCTGTGCGTACGGGAGCGAGGTGGAAGCGTGTGGTGTTGGGAGGGCGAGCCCGGAGAGCCAATATCACCGCTTAGCGTACGCGTTCGGCTATGTGTCCACTCGGGCCGAGGGTTATTCCAGTTGAACTCGCGTTCGTGGATCTCCTCTGGGTCGGGAGTAGGCGCTCGTGAAGAGTGTTGAGAGCGGTCGGGTGTGGAGTGGGTCGAGTTGGAGGAGAGAGAAGAGCCGGAGCGGGGAGGGAAGCTGAGTCGCTGTCGGAGGTACGCAGATGCGGCGCTGCTATTCGGCCGGTTCCATGAACGCTCCCTTTCATGGTCATGCTCGGTCTTTTCGCCGTTTATCCGGTCTCTCACTGTTGTATGGTGTCAGTTCAGATCTCGTCCATACACATATAGAAGTTACGCACAGTCTCCCATTGAGCCGATTGATGAGCCTACTGAAAGATCACGTTCCCCCAGTGAGACAATGCTGCTGCGTCGAGAGCGAGGCCCAGGAAGTGCAGAGCCCGAATGCGAGTGAGAGTTGCGGTGATGTTGATGCCTATCCCTATCGGGTGTACTGGGTTGACTAGACGGCGCTAAGCTCTCCACATCGGCACTGTGTCGCCTTGACAGCTCCCCAGAGACTCTGCGTGAAGCGTTTCCCATCAACTGATTTTCCGTCAGAGATCCCGCCCGACCGAGCATAGCGAGCGGTCTGGTCGCCAATCCTGGACTTTTGGAAGGTCTTGCCGGCGGGAAAGATACTACATTCGACGATTAGTACGTGCTCAACACAACAAAAACCACACGTACTGGGACGTTCGTTCCGCGACGGCTCCATGTCAAAGCTGTCCATAGCGCCCATTGCCCGTTGCATTTCAGAATCCGCTTCCAATAGGTCTGGGTGCTTATGCATGAGAAATTATTTGGCTTGTTTAGCAGATGAACCTACCCGAATCATTGCGGGTATGCAGCCCAAACGCCATTGACCGCAGAGCAGTAGTATTCTGCGTATTGTTCGCGACCTGCGAAACTGCCGAATGGTCTCGCCCGTTCAGATTCCGCAGAAACTCGCCCGTATCTTCGCTTCCAATGTCCGTATTTCCATCGCCGTCCGACAAAGACATGTCAGAGGCAGATCCTGTCACCGTGTCAGATTCAAGCTCTTTGATAGCGTGCGAAGAGAGACTGACGGTCTGAATGATCCTCCGTGGGATGGCCCTTGGGGAACGAGTTTGCGAGTCTGTCCTGGAGAGCATGAAGCTCGGCAGCACGCGATCGGTTCGATGATTCTGCGCCCTTCATAGATTGAGCCTCCAGCAATACTGCTTGCACATTTAGAGTCGACTCCAAATGATCAGAATAAGCGCCCACGTACCAGAGACCTTGCCCGCCTCGTCGTCGCTGAGACTCTTCCGCTTGCCTCTGTGCCTCGCCCGCTCCTGTGCCACCCTCTCCACGTGCGGGCTGTCTGACATATCACTAGCATCGATGCTATTTCTCCTGCCGGGCGTCTTTCTGGGCGGGGTGTCCCTAAGGGCGCGGGAGAACAAGGACTGGACGGACTGGCGGTGGGAAGACGTGCTGGACGCGTTCCCACCGTTCCAGCGCGGCGGTGGCTCGAACTCGGACGTGTCTCCGGTGGTCACCGACGGCGCTTGTTCGTTCAACAGTTGGGTGGTGGATCCATCCCCGCCTCCTCTGACGAGCGAGCGCAGGCGGAGGATGTTCACGCTCCGGGTCGTGTCCGGCGACGGCAGCCGGTCTTTGGCGCCCAGGCGCGGCGTGGACTGGTCGTCGTCGGCAGTGTCCAAGAAGGGCGTCTTGGGGCCGAGCGCGTTGAGAGGCGATAGGCGCGACGGTCCGGCGACCGGCGTGGCGTCCCGCTGCTCAGAGCTGTACGACGACAGGCTCTGCCGCTGCAGCCGAAGCCGCGCGGGTAATAAATTGGCTGTCGGCGTGCTATCCATGGCGGCACTGGCCAGCCCAGATGAACGCGGCCAGGCGGACACGAGGGTTGGAGAAGAGTTGCACGTCCACGAGGCGAAGCGCGCCGTCTGACGCGCCGCGGACCGACAATTGAACAAGCGCCCATCTCCGTCCCCGCGCCTCTCCCTCAAACCACCATCACGCGCGTTCGCCACAACTGACAACGCATTGTCCCATCATTGCACCTCGTGAAGCATACATGCACCTTTGCGTATGCGTAGAAGGTTTTCCTACTGCTCTGTCTTGAGACACGGCTTCGCTCACGTTAGCTATCAAATACGGAGCTCCTCGTAATGCTTCCTCGACGTCCAATTCTACTTCTCGAATCCGTGGCTGCCTTATCCTCAAGCCCGTTGAGGCACATTCTCAAGCCCGTGTACTCCGCGGTGGCGCATCATGTAGTGTCCTACGGCATGACCTAGTCACTGGTCGAAGATGTCTGCTCACCTGCTCTCAAGTCGTACAGTAATAAGCTGCATAACCAACATCTTCGTCGGCCCTCAAGGCTACGGTTGAGCATTCAACATGCGATCGTTCTTGATCCTCTTCGGCATCATTCATGCCTTCGCATCTCCTCTAGCTGCGCCCATCGTCAACCTCGACATCGGGGCCTTTCGTGGTTCGAGTGACAATGGCAGCGACGTCTTCCTTGGGGTCCCATACGCCCAACCACCTGTAGGACGTCTGCGCTTCGTAACACCTCAGGCGATTACTACGAGGACAAGCGGCATACGCAATGCTCTACAGTTCGGTAACGCATGCCCACAACCACCCGATGATGAGGATCTGGGGGCACCGGTCGGCGAGGACTGTCTGTTCTTGAACGTATGTCGTCGGACTCATCGTACATGGTTCTACTTACGAGTACACCCTCATATAGGTATGGCGACCCGAGGGCACGAAAGAGGGCGCCGACTTGCCTGTACTCATGTGGATCCACGGCGGTATGTTCGTTGAGGGCGCAGGGTCAGATCCTACTACCCGCGGCGAACGTGCGTGTCTCTCTTTCCTATGCGATGCCAGACCATATACTGATAGAATCTATATAGACATCGTCGGGCGCAGCGTAGACATTGGCAAGCCCATCATATTCGTGTCCATGTGAGTGATCCAACTACCCGTCCGGTGCATTACTCGTTCGCTGATCACCACCATAGCAACTATCGCCTGAACACATTCGGCTTTGTGAGCGACTTTCTGATGTGGCTCTCACAGACGCTGACTGTGACGATCAGCTCGCCAGTACCCATGTACCTGTTCAAGACTTGAATGCCGGGCTGCAAGACCAGGCCGCGGCTCTCAAGTTTTTACAAAAGAATCTTCGCAGCTTCGGTGGCGATCCCGAGAAGGTAAGTGTCACGACTGAACGCACACACTTCCTATCTCACGTGAACTTTTTACTTGCTTTAGGTGACGATCTGGGGCCAGGTTCGCTGCTTTCTATGAGCTTTGCGAGTCGCTCGTCTGATGTCCATACCCCTAAACAGTCTGCCGGAGCAGGCAGTGTGGCATCGCAGATCATCTACGGCCCTTCTGGACTCTTCCGAGCGGGGATCATGGATTCGGATACCGGACCATTGTATAGTTTCTTCTTTTTGCGAAGAAACACCAATCGACTGACTAGTGTCGTATAGCAAGAACTCGCCGCCGCCGAGCACGTATGATCTCCCCGGCTTTCCCTTTGACGTGACGGCCAGGGAAGTGGGTTGTACCCCAGGCCCGGCCGTTTTCGAGTGCTTGCAGAAGGCACCCTTCGAGGTATGTGTTCAAATAATCTGGGATTGTGAATTCGCCACACTGATACCGCTACTTTCCGGCAGACATTGTTGAATGTCAGCAACACCCATCAGTTGGCGACGCTCAATCAGCAGTTCTGGCAACCGACGCCCGCGCCGGGTAACTTCATCAACGAGCGCGCATCAACTAGAATAGTCGCCGGGCAATTCTTGGATGTACCCATGATCATTGGCACCAACGTGAGTCGTGCAGCTCATCCCGCCTTCCGATCCTTGTAGCTGATCACATATACGCAGCTGAACGAGGGAACCACCTTCTCGACGTCTCTACTCGGCCAGAATCTGACCGGAACCGCACAACTCAACGCCTTCGACGGTTTCGTGAGAGCATCCGCGATCGACTCGAGCAAGATCACCTCCGATGTTTTATCCCGCATTCACCAGCTTTACCCCGCTTCGCCGCCCAGTCTTCCGCATGCCACAGGCGACGAGCTATTCGACCGCGCAGCGGCATGGTACGGAGACAACATGTTCCTCGCCGCGCGTCGTCGCTTCGTCGACGCTGCGAGCAAGAAACAGAACGTATGGGCGTACCACTTCCGGGAGCTTGTACCAGGAAACGATCCGACACTGGGCGTGTTCCATTCTTCTGAACTTAACTTGCTCTTTGGGTCTGCTGCGACGGGCATCGAGAAAGACTTTGCTGATACTTATCTCGACTTCTATATCAACTTTGTCCATGATCTCAACCCTGGCGGTTCGTTGTCTTTGTGCTATGACTTTCATGGAGGCTCATACATACTCACAGCGAGTTGGCAACGATTCACGCCAGACAGGCAGGCTGTGATTCAACTCAAGCGGGACAATGTCACTATGATACCAGACGGTAAGTCGCACACCTTATATGAATCGAAAGGCGTGCTCATGTCGATTCAATGCAGACTTCCGCACGGAGTTCACATCCTTTGAGAACCTGCCTGAGTTATTGAACGAGTGGGAGAAATGAGGTCCAGAACGTACCCATACGTCAGAAGGGCGCCTTGTATATCTGCTCTACATCGGGCAACTCGTCGTCCGTGCGGTACATACAAGCTCAAAAAGGCAGAGAAATAAGCATTCTGGTTCTACAGATCCCACACGTAGAGGGCGGCGATAAGTTCGGCATGCCGTCTCCGGCAGTTCCAGCTAAATGATACCCAGAGTTGCGAGGACGCACGGTGGATAGGAAGCGCGCGCCGTATGCCGCGGCCGGTCCGAGTGACCCGAATAAGCTCCTGCGCGTCTCTTCTTCGAACCACCATCATGGTCCTGCATGTCAACCAGAATGACGATCGACTTCTTACTCTGGAGCAGCGCACCGCGATAAATCCAGGTCCTGAATCGTCATCATTTGCTCCCATTTGCGAGAGGATTGAATGGTACAGCTACGCAAGGTCGCTGATGCATGGATACCGACGAACGAAGTCGATGCCGCTGACGTCGACAGCAGAACGACTACAGGTCACGATCATCCTCAGACTCGTGCCACTTGCCGCGGCGCAATGCGCCTGCTGTCATATCTTTAGAGCTGTCCTGCAGCGGCTATCTTGAGACGCGGCTTCTCGAACACGTACTGGGGCCGCTCTTGCAGCGCTTCCTAGCTATCAACATTCTTGCTGGGGCGCCCGGATACCTCATCCCTGTCCGCACCTAGGCACATTCTCAAGCCCGTGTGCTCCGCGGCGGCGAATGCTGCAACATCTTGCTGCATGACCTGGTCACTGGTCGAGAGACGGCCACTCAACTGCCTTCGAACCGTGCAGTAATAAGCCGCGCACTCAATGCCTTCGCCGATCCTCGTAGCTGCGGTTCAGCTATGTTATCAGCCAAAATGCGCTCACTATCCTTCCTCCTCAGTCTGCCGCATGTCTTCGCTTCACCTCTCGCCGCACCGGTTGTGGACCTCGACATAGGACCCTTCCGCGGCTCAATCTCGAATGGTACCGACGTCTTCCTCGGTATCCCGTATGCCCAACCTCCTGTCGGGCGCCTACGCTTTGTAGCTCCTCAGGCCATCACCACAAAGACAAGCACTATCCGTGACGCGACACAATACGGCGACGCGTGCCCGCAGCCACCCAGCGATGGGTTGGGCGCCCCCGTCGGCGAGGATTGTCTATTCTTGAACGTGGGCTCCTCATTTCTTGCCGGATAGGGCTTCTTCACTCACATCGCTCTAGGTGTGGCGTCCCGAGGGCGCACATGAAGGGGACGACCTGCCCGTGCTTGTGTGGATCCACGGCGGTGCGTTCGTTCAAGGTGCTGCATCAGATCCAGGCACTCGTGGCGAGCGTGAGTGGACCAACTTCTCATACGCCGTGATATATCATATACGGACTGACTGGTGCTCGCAGATATTGTTGGGCGGAGTGTCGAGACTGGCAAACCCATTATGTTCGTTTCCATGTAAGCGTCATCTGCAGTGGATGTCACCATCGAGTAACGGCTCACGGTGCTACAGCAGCTACCGTCTGAACACTTTCGGCTTTGTGAGCGATCTCATTCGTATACGACTTCGATTTGGCGCCTTCTCACCTTCCCGCACAGCTTGCAAGTTCCCACGTTCCAGTTCAGGACCTAAACGCCGGACTTCAAGACCAATCTGCAGCTCTGAAGTTCCTTCAAAAGAATCTACGCAATCTCGGTGGCGATCCCGAGAAGGCCAGTACATCACGACTCGAGCATAAGTGCTAGCAAGCTTACCCAATCAACATGTAGGTCACGATTTGGGGTCAGGTCTGTGGACTTGCTCGGCATTATCAACCCTTCATTGACTATTACACATGTCTACCAGTCTGCTGGAGCAGGCGGTGTAGCCACGCAGGTCATCTTTGGGCCTTCTGGATTGTTCCGCGCGGCAATCATGGACTCAGATACTGGGCCATTGTAAGCACCTTCGATACTTCATTGAAGGAGGCTCTCATGAACTAGTCGTTGTACAGCAAGAGCTCGCCCCCGCCAAGTACCTACGATCTCCCTGGCTTTCCATTCGATACGGTCTCCAGAGAGGTAGGGTGCACGCCGGGTGCATCTGTCTTCGGGTGTCTGCAGAGTGTACCCTTTGAGGTATGTGATCGTGAGATCGGCTGTGCATATGCCCTTCTCGCTCGCCTGATGTCGTTGTCTATAGACTCTACTGAACGTCAGCAACACGCATCAACAAGCAACACTCAATTCACAGTTCTGGCAGCCTACACACGCACCTGGTGGCTTCGTTAACGAGCGCCCGTCCTCGAGAATCGCGGCCGGGCAGTTCTTGAATGTTCCCATGATCATCGGGACCAATGTCAGTCGCATGGCACTTGCCTTATTGAGGTGTTGCTCATCCATTTGTGCAGCTGAATGAGGGCTCGACCTTCTCGTCGTCATTGCGCGGCCTCAACTTGACAGGCACAGCCCAACTCAACGCATTCGATGGTTTCGTGAAAGGGTCAGCAATCGACTCGAGCAAGATCACGTCCGATGTCCTATCCCGCATTCACCAACTCTACCCTGCTTCGCCTCCCAGCCTGCCGCACGCGACTGGCGATGAACTCTTCGACCGCGCAGCGGCGTGGTATGGCGATAACATGTTCCTCGCGGCTCGCCGCCGTTTTGTCGACGCCGCCATCAAGAAGCAGAACGTGTGGGCGTATCAGTTCAGGGAGCTCATTCCTGGGAACGACCCGAGTCTCGGCGTATTTCATGCCTCCGAGCTGCCGTTACTCTTTGGGTCTGCTGCGACTGGCGTCGAGAAGGAGTTTGCTGATACTTATCTCGACTTCTACATCAACTTCATCCACGGGTTGAACCCCGGAGGTGCGTTGCCCGCACATACTCAGAGGTTGTCTCTTTTTGATTCACTCGTGCAGAGAGCTGGCCACGCTTTACGGCTGAGCACAGCGTCGTCTTGCAACTCATGCGAGACAATGTCACGGCGATACCAGACGGTCAGTGACGTAACATATGTCTGAGGAGGGTTCACGCTGATCTTTGCTTTATAAGATTTCAGAACTGAGCTCACGTCCTTTGAGAACCTACCGGAACTGTTGGACGAGTGGCAGAAATGAGAGTAGTCACTCAAGACTCGTTCATGGTCCAGGTTGTGGCCCGTACACGACCTCAAGGTGGAGGCACTCCGCCCCATGTACGTCTTCGGTGTACTACGCACACTACATCATTGGCATAACCTATTTGGCTTTGACATCACACCCCACTGGTGTCCATGACGCGGCGTATACTCAAGAGGCAAATGTGGCTCATGACAAGAAGAGGCAAGCCGCATGGTCGCGATCACGACTTCCTACAGTACCCACGTAGAGCTCTGAACCGGGCCACTCTATTGAGCTTTGACGTCGCTTAGCTGTGAGGTACTCCACCTGAGATACGTAGATGGTCCAGCAGGGCACGGCGAACGTGCGTCAATAGTCGAGGGACATCAAACACGATCACGTGTGTATTCTCTTGGGACGAACGCGCTACGCCATCCTCAAGAGAGGGTCGGACACCCCAGGCACTCCAAGATCCGACACGGGATCCGTCACTAAAGCAAGGACCGCCTCTCTTCGATCTCTTACGATAGCGTACCTAGAACGTATCCAAAGCAGGCCTCGACCATCAGAACTTGGCGCCGGAACTCTCTGGCATCTACAGCGCCAGTGATGGAACCTGACCATACACTCGGTGGGAGGCAACGCACACTTTTACGACCAAAGACGCAAGCCAAAGTACGTTGTTGTAGGGATGAGAAGCTGTATATAGCTTCTTCATACGTACGTGCGAGAGATCGAACGAGACAAAGCGCCCAAACGCTACACTCCCCAACCATCAAATGGCAACCCATGCAACCTATCACACCGCAAACAACATATCATTTTCCGTTCAGATTGGCACACGGCGATAGTGGAGCACTTGACCGACGATCATCAATAATCGTGCTCGCGGATGCTTACTCGATGTTTTGCGGTGCATCAATCCATGCCCGAGGGTGGTTGATTCGCGCGGGCATACATACACTGAGAGGTAGACCAGCGCCGGCCCAGAGCGCATATTATTACCACAGGCTCGCAATTAGATACAGTACAGACAACAGCGCGCTTCGGCGCGACATTGGCGGGGAGGCTGGTATCAAACAAAGAGAGACAGAGGAGGGAGCGTAGAAAGTGTATGTGACGAGGACACAGGAAGTGAAGCAAAGAGGAAAAGTGTATATCCAACGGGGACAAGCAGAGCATAGCAGGTGATAGAGAAACAGTCGACGTGAATCATCATCATCATCATGGCCCAGGACCGAAAGAGTTCAGCGCGGCCTGCCGTCGCTCGAAATCTTCATGCGAGTAGGCCGGCGGCGGGGCGTCGTATAGCGTTTCCGGCCTGGGCGAAGCCGCGGGTGCCGGTGTAGCCGGGTTAGAGGCTATGTTTAACCCCTCGACGGCTGCTACAGGGATCTCGGGCACGCTCGGGACCGGCACATCCGTATGTGCGGCGGCATACCCTGGCGGCGCCTTGAACAGTGTTGTTCTTCGTAGATCCGTTTCGACGCCTCTTGTCGAACTCGACATGCCGCTGAGGTTGGAAGGCGAGGGAGAGGAGGGTAGAGGCACGGGCGGCTGCGGTCTCACGCTTGCTATGAACCCTGGCGATTTGGATATTTGTCGATCTATGGGTTGTGATGCGGGCACCGGCGGTAACGGAAGCGGTGGTACCGGCAGGGCGCGCGATGGCGTTGACGGATATGGCGTCGAGCTCCCGGAGGATGATGGGGCATATGAACGCGAGGAGGTGGTGCGTTCCGCGAAAGCGGGAGAGATGGGGGAGGCTTGTGGCTCCCAAGCGCCAAGCGCAGGTGATGAGGATAATTGTCGTTGAGTTGGCTGTTGCGCCTGGGGTGGCGGTGTAGCATGCGCTGAACCCGATTGTTGTGACGTCGCGGGAGATGGCGAACGCGCGTGCATCTGCTGGGTGGCGGTGACTCTGGAAGGTGGGCCTAGAGGCCCGCCAAACTCGTATGCCAGAGGCGGTATCTGCGGCACTGGCGGTATTTGAGGCACAGGAGGTACGGGGAGATCCCGTATGCCTGAAGAGGTGTGCGGTCGCCCTGAGCCAGAGGCGGAAGTCATGGAGCGCATGCTAAAGCGATGTTGGAGGGGACTAGCCGGCGTTATGTATTCTGATTCAGCGCTCGAACGACTCGCACGCTTCGAATGCGATTGTGAGGTTCCTGGGCTACCCGAGCGAGTTGCATCGTCGGGCGTAGGTGGGCGCTGGGGCGCTACGGTTGCCCGCCAGCGCTCGACGATACCCGAACCGGAGCCAGAAGGACCGGATGCCAGAGAAGCCGTCGAACGATTACGCGCAGGGAGGCCGTGGAAGGTGTTGGCCCGTGTAGGCGTGGGTAGTGGCGGCACGGGCGGTATTGCAGAAGTGTCGAGGTAGTCAAGGCCGCCCGCTACCGAGCCAGAGTTTGACGGACCAGGATCCGGAGCAATATCCGGCGCAGACGCACGGGAAATGTTCGTCCACTCGTCCGATTCTGTAAGCAGGAGCATCGAGGTCACGAGCAGGAAATCAAGCACGCTCAGAGGAACTCCATTATGCATCCTCTGCGTATTTGGCGCATGCGGGTCAAACACGGGATGGAATATTCGCAGCTCGGGGCCAGACAGGCTCGAAGTCGGCTCGAGCACTGCGACGGGGCCCTTGACTGTCTGCGTTGTGCACTTTCGGGGATAAGATCAGGACAACTCGCTTAAGAATAAGACTAAAAGACGTACGTGCCACACGTTTCCGACCTTCTTCCAGCGCAAACTGTGCGGGTGATGTGGCAAGTAAAACTTGAGAAAGCTCCTTTGGACTCGGTCAGTTGTCCGTGCGATGCAGTTGACGGGCGGACTCACGATGCGATGGACGAGTAGGAGTATCCGAGAAAGTCGTCGGCCGGCTTCCACTGTCCCTTTCCAAACGCAAGCATGATGCCGGACAGGTCCTTCTTTCCCCTCGAGAAATAATTTGGCTCCTCCCTCCAGCGGACGCGGGCGACGTTGATGAAGCCCTTGTTATCCGAGCGCCTAATCCGCGTATTGTTCTCCTCGGTCTCGATGACGTAGAGCGCATTATCGGACACGCCGTCGTGGACGACCGAGTCGAGGAAGGATATTGTGGAGAGTTTGAGTGCGAGGAGGGGGGTGGGTGCCCCTGGAGCGGAGGGCCCTTGGGAGTTGTCCTGAGACAGCTTGCGGAGGGCGTTGGAGACGAGGGACGGCGCTGTCCTGGGCCGTGCGTCTGGCTCGAAGAAGGACGCGCCGGGCGGTGGCGACTTGTCCTTGTCCCAGGGCAGCCCGATCCGCATGTTGGCCGTCGCGGTCAGAGCAGCAGTTCGAAAGATCGAAATATCATCCTCCGGTCGGGCGCCTCTTCCGCTCCTGCGATCGACTCTCCTCCGCCCATCACTTGATACACTCCGGAAATCATCTAAATCATCTGCACCTGTCATCCTCGACGGCAGCCGTATTCCTCTCTACGCATGCTTCGCCGTCACCGCCGCCGCCCGCATGTTCGCCCAATATGGCTTTACAGGGCCTCGGAATTCTAGATCGCCGATGCCACGTGCGCGCTGACCATATCCTGCACTGTCACCCCGTCGCGTCGCGTCTCCCCCACCTGTTCCAAAACCAACACCATCCAAAGCGCGTTTTTTGACCACACAAAATGTCCACTGACCCCACCGCACCTTCCAACGGGTAAGAGCACATTCATAAACCGTGTGCACGCGCGTGAAAACTCACATATATTTCATTTTAGCTCGGCGACCGACCCCATGGCTGACGCGTCCGCCGCCCTTCTCCAGGCCGCAAACGCGACGCCGTCCAAGGGGAAGGACAAGGCGTCCGTCGCACCCGCTGCTGAAGAGGAGGAGGACAGCAGTGATGAGGAGGAGGAAGAGGCAGAGGAAGACTTGGCGATGGAGGAAGACGTGAGTCGCGTCTTATTAGGCTGTCCTCGCTAGCGTCCCCGCTGACATCCCTTTCAGGATCTCGGGGAGATTGATCCCTCTGCCATTCTGGCACCAGGCGCGCGCCGTAGCACACGTGGCGCACGTGTCAATTACGCGTCTGCAGAGGCTCTCGAGAAGGCTGGACTGAAGCCCGAAGATCTGGAGGACGAGCAGGAGGAGAACTACGTCGCCGACGAGAAGATGGAGGACGACTAGGCGTCTGAGACCTCCAACGGACAAAACATCTTGTGCAAGCGCCTGCGAATTCCTTCCCAAGTTCTTGTTACGGCCTCACGAGCATTCTTCTCGTTCATGCTGAAGCTTGATGTACTCTACGCCTCGGCGCGCCATTGTGCAGTACTGGCTATTCGTCTACTTGTTGTGCTGCTATCCAATGTAATGCTACTTGATGCAACTATTCGGGGCATCACGTTCTTCAAACATGCCCCGTGCTCGTGAAATAAAGCAATACACCTCCCTTCGTAGCGACCTGGAGCGACAGATTTGACACGCCCGTCATCAAGCGCTCATTTTGAGTATCTCCGTTGAATTCGGCCCATTCAGTCGCAGATTTATGAGGAAGCGGCGCTGCTGCCTCGGAGTTCGGCTCCGTTTACACGTGCAATACGACGTACGGGTATAGCGCCCATTAAGCGACGGGATACGCCACGTCGCAACCACCACCGCTACCACCACTACCAGCACCATAGCCAGAGACAGAACCTTGCAGCATGTTAGGTATGGAATGTACATGTCGCGCGACTTGGAGAAGCGCTGACACCCTCCCTCGTCAAAGCGAACAGGAAGCGCCAGCGCAGTGATAGCGTCGCTGTCCATGCCCTTCCTAAGAAGGTCAAACAAGCTTCTCCCGAAGCTGATGTGAGCGCCACCTCGAAGGACGACAAGAGCGCCGTCCCCGAAAACGAAGAGAAGTCACAAACGTCCGGCCCCTTCATCTACACCACGCCAAAAACGGACGCACAGTCATCCGACATCCACCTCCTGTTCTTTTCCTTCGATATCGAGGAACGGATGGGTATCAAGGCGTGGCCCCGCGCAGCCGTTCGCGAGATATGGGCGCTCATCAAGGATCTTCCCGAAGATGAGCAAGAGGCCAAGCTTGAGGCCCTCGACTGCGTCAAGACGTTCCCACTCGTACAAGTCAACTATAGCGACGAGGACGTTGAGAGTGGGGAAGGGGGGAAGATGTATGATGTGGCGATCCAAGCTATTGACGCAGACGATGAACACTCGGGGTGGCAGGACGTCGTACTGCAGAGGGAGAAACCGCAAGGAGGCGTTCCTGCCCTTGAGTTAAAGCTGGACGGTGAGCCGCAGGGTAGTGAGGATCCAGGCTGGCCGTACCATGGTCGATGGTGGTGGGTGTCGTCGCAACCGGCCAGCGCGGAAGACGAGCCAGCCATCAAGAAAATAGGCTCTGTAGGTCTGAGCGAGTGGACTGGGCTATGGGAGCCTGAGGGTGATGCTGAAGGGTCAGAGGGCGGGAATGGATCCGGGGCTGAGGACGAAGACGGTTGATGTCAGGCAAGCCACTCCGGTTGCTACGTGAGCTGCGGTAGTAGCGTTGCATTCAAGCTGCCCGCGTTTTGGCTAGCCTGCTCTTTCCGCACCATCTATCGCTCTATAGTGCTTCTATGTCTGTATTTCACCCATACGTACCACCATAACATCAGCAACAACAGTGCTAGTTATCTCATGTGACCGTGTTCTGACCCGGGAACAAAGCATGTTGCCGACTGTTGCCAATGCTTATCAGCAAACCTACCCGTGCATTCACCTGAGAGCGTGAGCGCGAGTAGAATGATACAGCTTCTTACAGAACCTATCTTCGAGACATTGGACGTAGGGAAGAACCGCACATTCATGCACCGCAGATCGACTTCGGTGACCACGCGCGTGGGTCGCGAGGCGCGTCTCCGAGTAGAAACCTCTCTTCTTGACCACCACCAGACGCCAATTCCTACCGGACGACCAGTACGGCGCCAACTGCGGAGGGATATGGCTCTTATGATTCGTCTCAGCCTTCTGGGAGCGCCAACATAGCGAGAGTAAAGCCCCCACATCAGCGAAGGAATCGCAACGCGAACCAGAGCCGGACAGCACCCTAGGCCTTACCTCGAGCGATTGCAGGAAAGTGCATGCGGCTGTCGCCCACCAGAGAATAGGTCGAAGCAGGTGCTGGAGAAGATGACGGTCCGCGAGAGACTTGCAATGGTGCGTATGCGTCAATGCCACGGAAACTACGACTTGCCTGATAGGGCTCTGGAAGTGTGTACCGAAGTCAGCTTTGCCAACGGGGACGATCATCAACAGCCGCTCAATGCAGCTTCATCCGAGGACTAAGATGGCTCAGGTACGGAGATTATGTACGACGCAGCACTTTGAGGGCCGATTGGCGCGCCGAAAGACTACTGTGTATGCTTAGATGCGGTACTAGGGAAGCAGAAGCCCGGAGGCGATACCCATATACTCGAACTGGAGACGAAATGAGAGGAGCGTGGTCGACCGTAGGGTCACGGGCGGTGGTGACGGGTCTCGTCGGAGCGGTCTAGTACAGAGGACAGTGCGGCGGCGAGGCGTCTATCTTTGAATCTCAAGCAGATGACATGGATGTTCGACCCTGAAGGTAACATCTACTATCAGAGGCAACTTCAATCCAGATTCTGACACCGGTCCGGACATTGAACTTGATGCATCACGAATGCGAAGACGACGACGGTGCATTTCTACTCTAGGGCATGAGTAGCTACGGATACATTACGCAGTAAGTCTTCCCGAACCTCACATCTACTAAAATCTCGTATGTCATCGTATCAGCGTAAATACCGTATCTGCTATCTCATGTGACCGCGTCCTCCGACGTCGGCTGGACCCACCCGTATGTCCGACACGGCGACACTTTGCGTTGAGACGTTCATCGCCACTCATTGTCCATCCCTCCCGTCCAAGTACGACCCGTGCCCTAGGCATTCAGCGTTTCGCCATGAAGTCCGCTCGGCACACCCAGTGCTCAGACCGCAATTAGGCACGAAGGCCCGCGGCGTGCAGTTACGAACTGTCACCATCACGCACGTGTGACGGTTCGTGTTTATGCATGCACCGGCCAACGTCCACGCCCGACTTCCCGCTTTCATCTCTCCGCGGAACGACGCGCGCTATGCTAACCTAAATAATTTCAAAACAAACCTATGAGAAGTGCGCATGCAGGTCTTCAGGGAGTCCATAACAAGATTCTCTTACTTATCCCTCCCAGTGCCTCGCAAACCGTATCACACCCGGATGTTCGCTCGCGCGTTCATCTCGTTCTGCACCTCACCCGGCTGGCAGACGGGTGCAATCATATTTGCAAAGGCCTGAGAAGCTATACAAACAGGGTTGAAGCAGGCACCGAATCGTATGGGGTACCATGGGAGCACCAATCGTGACTCGGGCGCACAGAGTCTACGATGGAACGACGGGTATGCCCAATAGGATCACTAGGTAATCGGATCGTTCTTCGCTAGATCTATGCAGCCACTGTAATGACCATTTAGTGCTCAGTCAGTGGAGCGCATCTCAAGTACTGAACACGCGTGGCTAGATACAACGAGAAGTGTTCGCGAGTTAGTCAGCTTCCAATCGAAGACGGGCCGCACAGGAAAGAACCTCTGTATTCTATGAGACATGGTCGGTTGACAACAGCCATATGAGAAGGGCTATCATGGGCTTAGACTGACCATTGACAGCGTTCAGGGCCCTGATGCTCCTTGCCAAAAGCCTCGTCGCCGGAAGACGCGGTCCGCGACAAACGCTCAAAGGAAGATCAGAGCGCGCCGAGAGCGTCTCGACGCGGCCCGGCGGCGAAGAACCAAGGCTCAATGGAATCCCAACGTGCAGAAGCTTCGAAGACAGCCAGGTAGCGGGAGATCTGGAGCTTAAAGTGTGGGAGGGATTGAGTTGTGGCTGTCTTGCTCGCGGTCCTGGGTCTGTCGGGGCATAATACACGCGTCGGTGCCGTGCCGCGCAGCGCGCGTAAGTATGTGTATTCTCTATAGGGTGCTTTTGTCTCTATATTACACGCAGCAGATAGGCGGTGGGGAAGTGATTGTGGCTTGACCAATGGCTGCGTCGAGGCTCGATAAGCACTGTCGAAACGTGTACATCGCGAAACATCCTTTGTATCGAGGATCTCAAGGATGACAAATGGGGCGCCTTCGCATCGTTCAGTGCATCTTGGAGTATGCGGAAGAACGGTTCTAGTACAAGCACCGGGGTGGACGATACGTAGTACAGATCACCGCGTGCTGTGCCACTGTGGAGCTCAGAGTGGCACCTGGGGCCTGAAGCTTACAACTTTGATCGGGGAACATCAACTTGGATTGGAGTGAAGACGAAGGCTCGATGGTCGCGTGAGCGCCGATGGGGATGCCCAAGCGCACAACGCAAGTGCTCAGAGCGAGTCGGCGAGGTCCTTCGGGGTGCGGCAACCTTGAGAAGGTCGAGCAGACTAGAGTTGGACGAACACGAGGTTGGTCGGCTGTGCTACTGTATGCAGTGGTGATAGCGGCTCTGTCCGCGGACCGGAGAGAAAGCTTTGAACAATGTGCGGGGCGCAGCATCGTCGAGGACGACAGCTCGTCTGGGCCACCATCACAAGCTCGAGGCGTCAGGGTCGTCTTCGGTGCGATAGTGCCCGCTTATGCAAGCTCGTATCGTCTGGTGTTCTCAGTCGTAGCACGTTTGATGGAAGAGACGTACGGAGGTACCATGAAGTCCGCATACGCGCAAGTCAAGGCGAGGAACATGTGGAAGAAAGATGAAACGTCCGAACAGCGAGGTCGCGCACGACGGGCGTTGCAACGAAAAACGTGTCTGCGACAGCAAGCTGAAACGTATTGTCGTGAGGAAAACATCCGCCACTTCTAACGGTAAGTGCCGACTAGATAGACATCGAAGGCCCGGCTTTTGGAACCATAGAAGATTCTTAATGACAGTCTCTAAAGTGGATCGTCGATGAAATGCTTCGGTCAGGCTTTCTACCGAGCCCGCGAAACGCCGAAATAGTATAGCGAGGAACAGCGATACCTTGGCCGAACTTCGAGACGATCTCAAGGCCTGCACAGTCCACACAAAAGCAGCCCTATCATTCGCGTAAGTCTGAAAGGCGCTCAAGAAGCTTCTGCGGCAGGGCGAAGCCATACTGTGCTCGCGGCGTGGGCTCTGCATCTCGGGCAGGGGAGGACATCGTAACTTTATTCCTGATATGCCTTCGCGTGAGCATGTTCTAGTACGTTTGCGGAGGATGAGAGCCGAGTGGCGGGTTCCATGAAAGCAAGCTCAGGTGCGGACTGTGCCCCGAGCAGCAACGTGCAATAGAATGGTGCCAGGGAAGGTGTGCAGCTGATCGAGGTTGCAGACGCTTACTCGTAATAGCACCTGCTGCTGTGGGATCGCCCTTTAGATCGTTGACGGTGGCTCGAAGTGGGTGCGGGTTGGAGTACCTTTAAGCCGCTTGTTGGAGCGTAACGCCCACAGCTTCATGTTCGCATAAATTACTTGACGAGAGCATTGATGTGTAAGGCTCGACGTAAACGATGTCGAGAGATGAAACTCTGCGAGCAACAAACGATGTGGTCCAGCATAGACCTCCGCGTGCACGGTAGCGGCGTCACGATGCGGCGTGTGAGGGAGATCGCCAAAGAACCTGGTCCACGGAGAGTTCACTCGTAATCATGTCGTAGGTTCGAGTTGCGTTTCGGCGATGTAGCGGAAAGAAACCGCGCCGACTGCTCGTTGCCACGTTGGCAAGCTGTAGAAAAAGGCCAATTGTTTCGCTTCCACGCAGGTAGACAGACGCCGCGGCATATAGAATGTAAGGCGCGTGGGGAGTGTACTCGTAATTGCACGATTACTCTCGATGTGGTCTTGCGATCGGGTCCAGTGAACTGCGTGAACCGAGCGGGGACCGCATCTCGGTTGTATAACGCACAAATACCAGTTGAAGAGATCTTGCAGTACCTGCGCACGGCGGGTAACCAGTCATCTTATGCCTCGACGTAAGCAAGTCCGGGAGATGAAAGGCGAACGGCAACGACCACAAGCTCATCCTCGCCCATCGGGTTTGCCGCGATGCGGCGCAGCTGGCGGGGAATTATTATGGCGAACACTGGGGTGCGTTATAGGCCAAGGGGGAACGCGTAATCGGCCTGCCCGTCTCTCGACCCCGGCAAGCGCATGAGTGTTATTACTGTCGGACGTGCCATACGTCCGCAAGGCGCTTGCTTTATGGCGGCTCTTCGGTATTCGAAGACGATCCCTTAGCTGGGCCGGTACACGCGGTAGCACGCGGAGCTGGGTGTCTGATTGAATTCGAATTTCGGCGCTTGGTGCTTTTGCTGGTGCTCGCCGCGGTCTTAAGCACAGCAGACGTGAGTAGAACGAGAAAAGGGTCGGTCCACGGCTATATGCTAGTAGTCGCGCCACAGCCTAGACTCGGAAGATGATGCTTCGGCGATTTCGAGGAGCTGATAGACGGTGGTGCCTCAGCGAAAGAGCCGCTTCGGTGGTGTCGGTGAGCAGGGATCGTAAAACCTGCCATCGCTACCGTCAGAAAAGATGCAAAAAATGGGGTGTGTTGCACGCACGAGGGTTGCGCCACAGCCTGGGCCCTGGCTAAGTTGGTGGAGCATTCGAGCTGTGGCGCTCGCTAAGTGCCACCTTTGTGGCGCGCAGCAGCGAGGCTTATTACATAAACCCATCAAAACCGAGCTTTAGAGCATCTCAGCGCGCTCGGGGAGGAGCAGATAGACGCTGGCAGTCTGGTAACAGTTCGGCACAAATATCTAGCATTCGTTGGGGTGCTCACCCTCACATGATAGCCGATGAGGCACACAACATGAGGCTGGAGAACACGAGATGGAGGATCTTGTACGGCCTCTGTACCCTCGGCGTGGAAGCCACGCGTCATTTTGGGCCACATAGCGTCGAAGGCTCTCCCGATGTCTGTGGCCCAGCGCCATTCATTGTAAAACGGTCAATCATGACAGCCTCCCCATTCGGCGAGGCTGTCCGACACGCCTCGAGTTGGCGACGAGGCGTGTGCGTTGATCGAGACGCGCATATGTACCCGTCAGACTGGACGTTACTGTGGAAAGGGTAACACGTCGATTCGTCTCTTGCCAAGAGGCGCGGAATGAGCCTACGGCAGTGCTGATATTATTTCATTCCCGTCCAGGCCCGACCAAACTCATCCTGACAAAGATCGTACATGAAGCATGGAATTAATGACTGTAGATCTGCATCGCCGATGAACTGTATTGAGAATAACTTGCACAAATCAGTGGCTGGCCACTGGCGACAGGGAAAACTGACTCACAAGCCTAGAAGGTAACCGCAGATCTTGACTGAGGACGACGGTATAGCGTCCGCGGCCATGCTGTCCCTCTATCATAGTGTTCAAACGTTCTCCAAAGCGTCACGAGAGGTCAAGCCCTCTGCGTTCTCGGGAAGGTGTGGGCGGACGCTCAAAGTGTGGGTGGATCGTCGCACGCCGGAAAGTGCGGAGTTGGGACTCGTACGCCGGCTCACGACCGGGAATCAGGGAGGACGTAAGACGACCTGAGGTAGATCGCCAGAGGAGAGCAGCGACGCCGGCGAGCTTGTGCTCAGGGCGGAGAAAAAGCAAGCACGATGGGCGACGGCTGCCGCGAACGTCGCGGCAATGGCCTTCCGTCTTCGTCCGTCCGTCTCTTGGTAGCGACAGCTGAGAAAATGGCTGTCACAGGACGCAGAGGATACTGGAAGGGTTCCGAGAAGCCGTAGAGGGACCCACACGCGAAAGATGGTGGACAGTACGGTGCCTGTACGCAGTACACACGCGTTTGCGTTGTCCTTCCAGAAGGAGGGTGCTATAGGTGATCGGGACCTTCGGCGGGACCGGGTGGTCCTCCCCATTTTCCTGCGAAAAGGGCGATAATAATCGGAGGTGCAAAGACTAGCGGAAGCATCATGCGATAGGGCGGACGAGCGCCCGAAGAGAAAAGAGGCGAGGCGGTCTACCGGGGCCCGTGTCGGAGAAAGGGCTATCGATATTGTCGATGGTAACGCGTCCGGGATAGGCGATAGCGGAGGTGAAAGCCTAGGAGAGAGATCATTGTGGCCTGAAGAGAACCTGGGCGGTCGTGGGCGCAGCGCGCGTCTGTGGCCAACGGCTGGAGGAATGATAAATGCAACAGCTTGGACTCAAGATGGAATAGGACGGGCGGGCCGGTTGAGCCGACCCGGCGGCACCGCGCGTGGAAGTGTTGGTGTGAGAGTTTCTGGATGGAGAACAAAGGGCGGACGGCGACCTTGTCAACGACGGCGAGTGCAGCCAACGCCTGACCGACTTTCTCCTCCCCACTCCATGCCTGTGCACTCCAAGCGACTATCCAGGTCTTTTCTGGACTATCTCACCCTAAAACCGGCCAATAGCGCGCCGCCCAGCCCGCCCCCGACACCAGCCCCCGCCCAGGAC